>OZ005740.1:1029502-1399647 GCA_963930735.1 Dioctria linearis | reverse complement strand
TCGGAATACACCCCCTGTAAATGACACCTTTAGAATATATTGACATGGAAAAAACCGCGGAAAATCGCTAATATCTCGAAAACCGTTGGCCGTAGACGATTTCTGATGAAATTTTTGCTCCCCCCCAATCGGAACACACCCCCTGTAAATGACACCTTTAGAATATATTGACATGGAAAAAACCGCGGAAAATCGCTAATATCTCGAAAACCGTTGGCCGTAGACGATTTCTGATGACATTTTTGTTCCCCCCTATCGGAATACACCCCCTGTAAATGACACCTTTAGAATCTATTGACACGGAAAAAACCGCGGAAAATCGCTAATATCTCGAAAACCGTTGGCCGTAGACGATTTCTGATGAAATTTTTGTTCCCCCCTATCGGAATACACCCCCTGTAAATAACACCTTTAGAATCTATTGACATGGAAAAAATCGCTAATATCTCGAAAACCGTTGGCCGTAGACGATTTCTGATGAAATTTTTGTTCCCCCCTATCGGAATACACCCCCTGTAAATGACACCTTTAGAATCTAGTAACATGGAAAAAACCGCGGAAAATCGCTAATATCTCGAAAACCGTTGGCCGTAGACGATTTCTGATGAAATTTTTGTTCCACCCTATCGGAATACACCTCCTGTAAATGACACATTTAGAATCTATTAACATGGAAAAAACCGCGGAAAATCGCTAATATCTCGAAAACCGTTGGCCGTAGACGATTTCTGATGACATTTTTGTTCCCCCCTATCGGAATACATCCTCTGTAAATGAAACCTTTAGAATCTATTGACATGGAAAAAACCGCGAAAAATCGCTAATATCTCGAAAACCGTTGGCCGTAGACGATTTCTGATGACATTCTTGTTCCCCCCTATCGGAATACACCCCCTGTAAATGAAACCTTTAGAATCTATTGACATGGAAAAAACCGCGGAAAATCGCTAATATCTCGAAAACCGTTGGCCGTAGACGATTTCTGATGAAATTTTTTTTCCCCCTATCGGAACACACCCCCTGTAAATGACACCTTTAGAATCTATTGACATGGAAAAAACCGCGGAAAATCGCTAATATCTCCAAAACCGTTGGCCGTAGACGATTTCTGATGACATTTTTGTTCCCCCCTATCGGAATACACCCCCTGTAAATGAAACCATTAGAATCTATTGACATGAAAAAAACCGCGGAAAATCGCTAACATCTCGAAAACCGTTGGCCGTAGACGATTTCTGATGACATTTTTGTTCCCCCCTATCGGAATACACCCCCTGTAAATAACACCTTTAGAATCTATTGACATGGAAAAAATCGCTAATATCTCGAAAACCGTTGGCCGTAGACGATTTCTGATGAAATTTTTGTTCCCCCCTATCGGAATACACCCCCTGTAAATGACACCTTTAGAATCTAGTAACATGGAAAAAACCGCGGAAAATCGCTAATATCTCGAAAACCGTTGGCCGTAGACGATTTCTGATGAAATTTTTGTTCCACCCTATCGGAATACACCTCCTGTAAATGACACATTTAGAATCTATTAACATGGAAAAAACCGCGGAAAATCGCTAATATCTCGAAAACCGTTGGCCGTAGACGATTTCTGATGACATTTTTGTTCCCCCCTATCGGAATACATCCTCTGTAAATGAAACCTTTAGAATCTATTGACATGGAAAAAACCGCGAAAAATCGCTAATATCTCGAAAACCGTTGGCCGTAGACGATTTCTGATGACATTCTTGTTCCCCCCTATCGGAATACACCCCCTGTAAATGAAACCTTTAGAATCTATTGACATGGAAAAAACCGCGGAAAATCGCTAATATCTCCAAAACCGTTGGCCGTAGACGATTTCTGATGAAATTTTTTTCCCCCTATCGGAACACACCCCCTGTAAATGAAACCATTAGAATCTATTGACATGAAAAAAACCGCGGAAAATCGCTAACATCTCGAAAACCGTTGGCCGTAGACGATTTCTGATGACATTTTTGTTCCCCCCTATCGGAATACACCCCCTGTAAATGAAACCTTTAGAATCTATTGATATGGAAAAAACCGCAGAAAATCGCTAATATCTCGAAAACCGTTGGCCGTAGACGATTTCTGATGACATTCTTGTTCCCCCCCTATCGGAATACACCCCCTGTAAATGAAACCTTTAGAATCTATTGACATGGAAAAAACCGCGGAAAATCGCTAATATCTCCAAAACCGTTGGCCGTAGACGATTTCTGATGAAATTTTTTTCCCCCTATCGGAACACACCCCCTGTAAATGAAACCATTAGAATCTATTGACATGAAAAAAACCGCGGAAAATCGCTAACATCTCGAAAACCGTTGGCCGTAGACGATTTCTGATGAAATTTTTGTTCCCCCCTATCGGAATACACCCCCTGTAAATGAAACCTTTAGAATCTATTGACATGGAAAAAACAGCGGAAAATCGCTAATATCTCGAAAACCATTGGCCGTAGACGATTTCTGATGACATTTTTGTTCCCCCCTATCGGAAGACACCCCCTGTAAATGAAACCTTTAGAATCTATTGACATGGAAAAAACCGCGGAAAATCGCTAATATCTCGAAAACCGTTGGCCGTAGACGATTTCTGATGAAATATTTGTTCCCCCCCTATTGGAATACACCCCCTGTAAATGACACCTTTAAAATCTATTGACATGGAAAAAAACCGCGGAAAATCGCTAATATATCGAAAACCGTTGGCCGTAGACGATTTCTGATGAAAATTTTGTTCCCCCCTATCGGAATACACCCGCTGTAAATGAAACCTTTAGAATCTATTGACATGGAAAAAACCGCGGAAAATCGCTAATATCTCAAAAACCATTTGCCGTAGACGATTTCTGATGACATTTTTGTTCCCCCCTATCGGAAGACACCCCCTGTAAATGAAACCTTTAGAATCTATTGACATGGAAAAAACCGCGGAAAATCGCTAATATCTCGAAAACCGTTGGCCGTAGACGATTTCTGATGACATTTTTGTTCCCCCCTATCGGAATACACCCCCTGTAAATGACACCTTTAGAATCTATTGACATGGAAAAAATCGCGGAAAATCGCTAATATCTCGAAAACCGTTGGCCGTAGACGATTTCTGATGACATTTTTGTTCCCCCCTATCGGAAGACACCCCCTGTAAATGAAACCTTTAGAATCTATTGACATGGAAAAAACCGCGGAAAATCGCTAATATCTCGAAAACCGTTGGCCGTAGACGATTTCTGATGACATTTTTGTTCCCCCCTATCGGAATACACCCCCTGTAAATGACACCTTTAGAATCTATTGACATGGAAAAAATCGCGGAAAATCGCTAATATCTCGAAAACCGTTGGCCGTAGACAATTTCTGATGACATTTTTGTTCCCCCCTGTCGGAATACACCCGCTGTAAATGAAACCTTTAGAATCTATTGACATGGAAAAAACCGTGGAAAATCGCTAATATCTCGAAAACCGTTGGCCGTAGACGATTTCTGTTGAAATTTTTGTTCCCCCCTATCGGAATACACCCCCTGTAAATGAAATCTTTAGAATCTATTGACATGGAAAAAACCGCGGAAAATCGCTAATATCTCGAAAACCGTTGGCCGTAGACGATTTCTGATGAAATTTTTGTTCCCCCCTATCGGAATACACCCCCTGTAAATGAAATCTTTAGAATCTATTGACATGGAAAAAACCGCGGAAAATCGCTAATATCTCGAAAACCGTTGACCGTAGACGATTTCTGATGACATTTTTGTTCCCCCCTATCCGAATACACCCCCTGTAAATGAAATCTTTAGAATCTATTGACATGGAAAAAACCGCGGAAAATCGCTAATATCTCGAAAATCGTTGGCCGTAGACGATTTCTGATGAAATTTTTGTTCCCCCCTATCGGAATACACCCCCTGTAAATGACACCTTTAGAATCTATTAACATGGAAAAAACCGCGGAAAATCGCTAATATCTCGAAAACCGTTGGCCGTAGACGATTTCTGATGACATTTTTGTTCCCCCCTATCGGAATACACCCCCTGTAAATGACACCTTTAGAATATATTGACATGGAAAAAACCGCGGAAAATCGCTAATATCTCGAAAACCGTTGGCCGTAGACGATTTCTGATGACATTTTTGTTCCCCCCTATCGGAATACAGCCCTGTAAATGACACCTTTAGAATCTATTGACATGGAAAAAATCGCGGAAAATCGCTAATATCTCGAAAACCGTTGGCCGTAGACGATTTCTGATGACATTCTTGTTCCCCCCTATCGGAATACACCCCCTGTAAATGAAACCTTTAGAATCTATTGACATGGAAAAAACCGCGGAAAATCGCTAATATCTCGAAAACCGTTGGCCGTAGACGATTTCTGATGAAATTTTTTTTCCCCCTATCGGAACACACCCCCTGTAAATAAAACCTTTAGAATCTATTGACATGGAAAAAACCGCGGAAAATCGCTAATATCTCCAAAACCGTTGGCCGTAGACGATTTCTGATGAAATTTTTTTCCCCCTATCGGAACACACCCCCTGTAAATGAAACCATTAGAATCTATTGACATGAAAAAAACCGCGGAAAATCGCTAACATCTCGAAAACCGTTGGCCGTAGACGATTTCTGATGACATTTTTGTTCCCCCCTATCGGAATACACCCCCTGTAAATGAAACCTTTAGAATCTATTGATATGGAAAAAACCGCAGAAAATCGCTAATATCTCGAAAACCGTTGGCCGTAGACGATTTCTGATGACATTTTTGTTCCCCGCTATCGGAATACACCCCCTGTAAATGAAACCTTTAGAATCTATTGACATGGAAAAAACAGCGGAAAATCGCTAATATCTCGAAAACCATTGGCCGTAGACGATTTCTGATGAAATTTTTGTTCCCCCCTATCGGAATAAATGACACCTTTAGAATCTATTGACATGGAAAAAACCGCGGAAAATCGCTAACATCTCGAAAACCGTTGGCCGTAGACGATTTCTGATGACATTTTTGTTCCCCCCTATCGGAATACACCCCCTGTAAATGAAACCTTTAGAATCTATTGACATGGAAAAAACAGCGGAAAATCGCTAATATCTCGAAAACCATTGGCCGTAGACGATTTCTGATGAAATTTTTGTTCCCCCCTATCGGAATAAATGACACCTTTAGAATCTATTGACATGGAAAAAACCGCGGAAAATCGCCAATATCTCGAAAACCGTTGGCCGTAGACGATTTCTGACGAAATTTTTGTTCCACCCTATCGGAATACACCCCCTGTAAATGACACCTTTAGAATCTATTGACATGGAAAAAACCGCGGAAAATCGCTAATATCTCCAAAACCGTTGGCCGTAGACGATTTCTGGAGAAATTTTTGTTCCACCCTATCGGAATACACCCCCTGTAAATGAAACCTTTAGAATCTATTGACATGGAAAAAACCGCGGAAAATCGCTAATATCTCGACAACCATTGGTCGTAGACCGTAGACGATTTCTGATGAAATTTTTGTTCCCCCCCATCGGAATACATCCTCTGTAAATGAAACCTTTAGAATCTATTGACATGGAAAAAACCGCGGAAAATCGCTAATATCTCGAAAACCGTTGGCCGTAGACGATTTCTGGAGAAATTTTTGTTCCCCCCTAACGGAATACACCCCCTGTAAATGACACCTTTAGAGTCTATTAACATGGAAAAAACCGCGGAAATCGCTAATATCTCGAAAACCGTTGGCCGTAGACGATTTCTGATGACATTTTTGTTCCCCCCTAACGGAATACACCCCCTGTAAATGACACCTTTAGAATCTATTGATATGGAAAAAACCGCGGAAAATCGCCAATATCTCGAAAACCGTTGGCCGTAGACGATTTCTGATGAAATTTTTGTCCCCCTTATCGGAAAACACCCCCTGTAAATGACACCTTTAGAATCTATTGATATGGAAAAAACCGCAGAAAATCGCCAATATCTCGAAAACCGTTGGCCGTAGACGATTTCTGAAGAAATTTTTGTTCCCCCCTATCGGAATACACCCCCTGTAAATGACACCTTTAGAATCTATTGATATGGAAAAAACCGCGGAAAATCGCCAATATCTCGAAAACCGTTGGCCGTAGACGATTTCTGATGAAATTTTTGTCCCCCTTATCGGAAAACACCCCCGTAAATGACACCTTTAGAATCTATTGACATGGAAAAAACCGCGGAAAATCGCTAATATCTCGAAAACCGTTAGCCGTAGACGATTTCTGATGAAATTTTTGACCCCCCCCCCCCCCTATCGAAATACATCCCCTGCAAATGATTCCATGAACAGTTTTTTTGGTCTAATTTTTAATCGAGCGACATTTTTGGAAAAATTCTTTTGGATCTCCGTTTCTGTTCTTATTCCTCGTTGAATGAGCCATCCCTAGCCAAGATCAGAGACATTTTATATTTTTCATGGAAAAAATCTATAGGCATTATTCTCTTATTCCGCGTCAAGAGCAGAAACATTTCATATTATTCATGGAAATAGGCAGTTAATATTTTGTGCAAAATTTAGACATATTATGAAAACCGGCGAATTTTTCGCTGCTGAATCGTACTGGTGTATCGCTCTCATCATTAGTCCTATAACGACAGCTCACACTTCGAAATCGGTTACATAAAATTTGCAACAAAGATTTCGCAAAAAAATATTGGCCAAAAAACTGGTCCAAAAATATCAATTATGGAATTTAAACTACCGATGAAATGTGGTCGACGGAAGCGCCTTAGTTGATTACGCGCTTGGGTATCATGGCACTTGTAGGTAAAATATCGCCTGAGGGTGTAACAATCCTAAGAGAAATTCGCATAAAGGTAAGGAAAATTTTCAGTCATTCATCTGAAGAACAATTTATTTCATTTCTGCTTATTTAAAAATATCTTTCACCATCAATCAACAACCACAAGAACGCGCAAATTAATTTTTCTTAAGCTTTCTTTTCATTTATCTGAGCAACATCTTCCACATTTCCACCATTTTCCAATCCCCCTTCACTTCCAGGATCACCGCCATCTGACGGAGGAACTAGAGGTACTTCTGGAGAACACGTTGGGTCGTCATTAACACATCTTTTAGTTTCACGATCATATTTGAAGTTCGGACCGCAATCTTGATGATATACTCCAAATGTTGTGCCACTTCGGAAGCACTCGTAGAACTTATGACAATCTAGTCTATCAGGAAATCTGCCCTCAGCGGGACACTTGAAGTTGCACTGTAAAGAATTTGGATCAAATTCACCATAAACGCTGTCGGGACAACGGTAGATAACTGGAGTGATGACACTTTTCGGGCAATAAGCCAATATTGATGGATCAGGCTTGAAAACAACATATTGTTCGGAGAATCGCCGGCAGTCAACAGTTTGGCAATCGTTTGCTACTCGACGTCTTTTACAGATTTCAGTTCGAGAGTCATATACAAATTGAGGTGGGCACTGAAACAATTGAGCTGTACCTCCAGGTTGGCCGCATAAATAGTAGCGCGTGCAATCAGTCAAATCGGGGAACAATCCGGCTCCAGTGCAAATAAATGGTGGATCACATCCACTAACTGCTGCAGCTGAGCAACCATTGTTAGAGCAGTATGGAGTGTTGGAGTTTATGTTAGTGCACGCCAACAGTGATATTTCTCTGTCGGCGCAGAGCTAATGATTTTAAGTTTGATTTATAATCGCAGAATCTTACAATATTACGAACAACTAAATTTACCTGAAGATGTGTACAATTTAAGCATCTGAGACCATAAATACCCGTACAGTCGTCCGATGATAAGAAGCTCCTTGCGTTGACTGGAACCCCCAGTGTTACTTCATTTGCTGAAACCTTAAATACAGTTTTTAAATTCGAAGTTCTTTTAGCAAAGACTGACAGGTCAACTTACCCAGCTAGGTAGTACTTGGACTAGGATTGCAAGAACTGCTATTATTTCCATGATTGAATAGAGAACAGTGCCGAGATTCTGGCGCAGCGAGAAGCTTTTATATCGCAGATTGTTTCGACAAAATTAGATAAACGTGATAAGATCTGCTGCATTTTATTGTGTTCTCTTCTATTTTGCTTAGAGCTATGCGATTTATTACATACTTCCTTTGTCCAGACTTAAGCCGCATCAAGTAATCTTGACATTGCTGTTTTGTTTAGAAAAGTTGCACTCGTTATCAGTTGCAGATTTCAAATGAAAATTTTTTTTAGCCGGGATTTGCAAAGCGGAAATATTTTATTCATTTTCACTAGAAATATTCGGGGCATAAACTAAAAAAAAAATGGATAACATGCACTTAGTTTTAAGATTTGCTCTTTCCGTTAAACGCAATCAAGATAAAGTCAAGCAAAGATGCTTATCGACGTCACACTTATTTAGGTTAACCCCCTGGCATAAGAGATGTATATTAAGCCCCTTCAAATATTTGTTTTCTAGTTATTGTTTATTTATTCGCATTCACTCTTATCTTTTATCAAATGGATAATACGGAAAAGGTAAGCATCAATTACAGATGACATCGGCAGAATCTTGTCGAAGCACCTACGTAACAGATACAGATACTACCTAGGAAGGAAGATCTGTGCGATAGGAAGGAAGTAAAAAATGAATGAAGCGATTTTTTTCATACTAGTTTTAGTATCAACGTTTGTACAGAAGATAATTGTTATACTTATGCCTATAAATATCTTATTTTAGGTTTCATGACCAATACTTGGGCTGCGTTGTTCCTGGCGGATTTATATAAGCAGTGGTATTAGGTTGTTGAGCATGAACAGGATATTCCCCTGTCGCTGACGTATTATGATAAGGTTGTCCAGGATGTGGTCCGTAGTTTTGCGGCCATCCCGAATCTCCCATTTTTCCGTAGGGATCTGCTGAACTTATTGCTGGTGTCATTTTTGCTACATTATCTGCTGAGAGCTTTGTGAAATCATCCATTGTCATTTTTGAGTAATCTGAAAAAAAAAAATAGAATCATTATTGAGCTTGTTTAATGCTTCTTGATAAAGTTACTACAATCACACATGCGATAAATATTGATAGGAATATGTAAAAAAGAAATTATATTTTTATCAGAGATACATTATCGATGTAAATTATGAAGAGCCAGTGATCAGTGGCGTATGATTAGACTAGCTCAGTAGGAGAACCAAGAACAAACAACTTTTAAATTAGAATTCTCTGATTCGTTCTTTCGGAAGCTTCACTGAAATCTGTAAAAATGCAGACGACTTGATTTCCGACTCTAACAGTATATAGTTGTAGTAGTAGTAGCCATAAAAAACCTGCTAAAACAAGCAGAGAAAAGGTTGAATGAAGCTAACTTACTAAAGTGATCAACTGTAGGAAAATATACGATTTTCTGAGGATGACTAAGAACCAAACCCATATAAACTGAATACCGCCAGACCCAGCAAACGCGGAATATATCTTTGCCACATATTTTCGTGGAGCAGATCCTGCCGTATTTAGTTGCGTGGAGTGTAAATCAAATACATAAATACAAATCTCTACCTGATTGTAAGAAACACAGGATTGTTACAAAAACTAAATCGCTTTACGAAATAAAATTATCATGGATTTTTACAAAAATGAAAAACGCTGACTGTTGTCACTCAAACCAGCCTCCTCATTCAACTGAATTTAGTCCTCTTAACAATTTTCTTGCAGCTGACTGTCATGCTTACCAACATATTATAATAGCAGGAGACTTAAATGTGGACATGTTGAATGACACAAATAGCGGCAATCCTGTTCATGAAGTGATTGGGTCTTATAGTTTATCTTTAATAAACTCTCTTCCTACTCATTTCACATCAACATCTTCCACTTTACTTGATCTTTTTCTTGTAGCCGACCAAAATCGGGTGATGTATCAAAATCAGCTGTCATTTTCAGCATTCTCAAAGCATGATTTGATATTTCTAACATATGATATTGATGTTAGTGGGAGTAGTGAATCCCATGTATTCACATATCGAAATTTCAATGCCATAGATTGCGGCTCTCTTTTCGGTGAAGCATCTGAGCTCCAGTGGGAATGTCTCCGACGAACAACATCCGTGCATGAACAGAAATATTATTTTGAATATGTCATAAATTATCTGTTTGAGAAATATGTCCCTCTAAAGACCCACTATATTGCTGACACTAACTGCCCCTGGTTTACATCTATTTCGGATTCGGACATTAATCCAACAGAGAAATATTGCTTACGTAAGGTGGAAACGTTTTCGAACACCAGAGTGCTGGGAGGCTTATCGTGTTGTTTTGCACAATGCTGTAAATCTGGAGATTAAATATTCTAAAAGACGCTACTTTGCTTCCAAGTTTGATAGCAAGCTTCCTACTAAGATATTATGGCGAAATCTTAAGAACTTTGGTCTCAATAGATCTTGCAATCCAGATATAGATATTGACTTTGATGATCTCAATAACATGTTCGTTGGTACAGTGCCGGATGCATCATCGGATCCTCATGAAATTCCTGCCTTTGATTCATCTTATGATGGATTTTCTTTTGCACAGGTTGTCCAAGAGGAAGTTTTTAAAGCCGTTTTCTCGGTCTTGATAATATACATCCCAAATTTATTAAACTGTTATTGCCTATTATTATATCTAATCTGACGTATATATTTAACACTATAATACTCATGTCTGTGTACCCTGAATCTTGGAAACTATCCAAGGTCATCCCCATCCCTAAGAATCCTAAACAGAATCCTTTGGAGTACCGACCCATCTCCATTTTATCTTTCTTCTCCAAGGTTTTTTAGCGGCTTATACATCAGGAAATTCTTAAGTATATTGAAACAAATAACCTAATGTCCAATTTACAATCTGGATTTAGACCTAAACACAGTTGTAAGACAGCCCTACTAAAGATATCTGATGATATTCGCTTGTCTATGATTTCTGATATGATAACTGTTTTTTCTCTTTTAGATTTCTCCAAGGCTTTTGATATATACATATACAAGCTTAAAAGATTGTTTAATTTCTCTAGCTGTACTTGCAGGCTTATTTGGTCATATTTGGAAGACCGCCAGCAAAAGGTCTGCTGTGGTGAGTACTCCTCTGAATTTGTACCTGTATGTAGTGGTGTTCCACAGGGGTCAATCCTCGGGCCCTTGCTTTTTTCTGTATTCATAAATGACATTTCTTCAGTCATTTTGAATTGTAAATTTCACTTGTATGCTGATAATTGCCAGCTATATATTTCAAAACCACGTGGATTGATGGAGGATGCGGTATGTAGATTGAATGAAGACCTTAGATTAATATCTTTGTGGGCACTACAGAATAACCTTCTTCTAAACCCGTTAAAATTTAAAGTAATTCTATTATATAGAAATAATCTCGACATCACAGACTTTTCTGAGGGAGATATTTGATGAAGCTCCCATTCCATACAGCAGGTCGGTAAGGAATCTTGGCATCATTTTTAACACTACACTTACGTGGTCTGACCATGTCAACAGTATTGTGTCTAAGATTTACGCAACGCTTCGTAAGCTTTCCGTTGCTTCTTTCGTTACTCCTCGACATACAAGGCTCATGTTAGTGAAACAACTTATTGCTCCTTTGATTACCTACGGATGTGAATTGTTTTGCCAGATGTGAATTGCTTTCTCGCAAAGAAAAATCACTGTCGCGTTCAATTCGGCTGTTCGCTACGTGTACGGTCTGAGACGATATGACCATGTTTCTCCCTATGTAAAATCCGTCTTTGGATGCACCTTAAGAGCGTATCTTGATTCTATGGTTCCAGTGCTTCCAAAATTACTGGAATTTCGATTTTTTTTAAATGCTATGATAGTTAACTACTTCACTTCGGTTTCTATGTACGAGGTGTGATAAAAAAATACGGTGAATGAATTTTATAGCAGTAACTACTAGCTACATCCATTTGAAGTTATCCGTCTGATAGCCTGATTCTTTGAGAAAGTCAGTGTTAAGTTTCAACAACTCGTGACTTGTCAGTTGGCTTCCAGAGTTGGAAGATTGAAGTCATGTTTACCATGTTTGTCGCGCATGAGTCGGTTGAAGACTTCCTTCGACTCAAAAACAGACGAAAACGTGCAAAAATTGGAAAAACTGATTCGTTCAAACATGCGATTGACTATTCGAGAGCTTACGGAAGAACTGAACATCTGGTAGGAGTCCGTGTAAAGCAATAAAAATGGGTCAATGGTTTCCTCCTTCATCACGAAAATGACACGTGCCACAACTCGCTTCTTATCTGCGAGTTTTTGGTAGAAAAGAACATTCCTGTCGGTCCAGAACCACTTTACTCTCCGGATTTAGCACCATGCGACTTGTGGCTCTTACCAAAAATAAAAACCGTGCTAAAAGGAAAACGTTTCGATACCATTTTCGCCATTGAGAGAGCCACGACAGAACAGCTGAAGGCCCTTTCGAAAGAAGCCTTCCAGAAATGCTTCCAATCATGGAATCAACCTTGGGATAAATGCATCGCTAACCAAGGGGATTAATTCAAATTTGATGTAAACTTATTATTTTGTTTGTAAATGTATTTTTTGAGCACACATCGTATATGTATATCTTAAAAAAAAAGAATTTTAAATTTGCTTGCAATTAGGAATCATAGCAAATTTTAACTATCTATAAAAGGGCAACAATTTATCAGAATTAAGGCCCATTACTATGAGGTTCAGTCTGGCGAATTAGCCTCTTCTCACCAGTTAAATTTTGCACCAACGCACAATTTATTTACATATATTGCAAAAGTTGTAAATTAACAGATCTCTGTAAAATAGGCATAAATATTGAAATTAAAAATCTGAAACGGTGACAATTAATAATAATATTGAGAAAAATTAATAAAATATTTCAAGTAAATACAAACCTTGATGATAGTAATTTTGTCCGCCAAAGTGAGCGTGCTGAAAGCTAGTAGGAAATCCATGTTGAGGGGATGTAACGAGATCATATCCTGTCACTTGATGGTGGGGATCATTATTTGCAACGGAAGCTGTATACTGTGCCATAGAAGCAATTGGTATTCCACTAAAAGATGTAAGTGGAGGACCCATAGAAGGCATCCCTGTGCCTGAATGTTTCCGCAATCGAGCTCTCCTATTGCTAAACCATACCTGTATTCTAGCTTCGGTTAATCCAGTGCTTTGTGCAAGCTCTTCTCGTGTATAAACATCCGGATATTGGGTCCTCATGAATGCTCTTTCCAAAGCCTCTAGTTGATCGGCAGTGAATGTGGTACGCGATCTTCTCTGCTTACGTTTCAAAGGAATACCAGGCTCAGATTCTGTGTCACTAGAATCGGAGCCACGACCTAATATTAATTAGAGAACATATTTTAGAAAAATTCAAGTTAATTTATGGAGGAGCAGATATTATGTAAAAATATTATTTGGTAAAATTACGTAATAGCTTGGACAGAGGAAGTTGTAATTTACCAAGAGGTGGTAAATTATAAGTGGGTAGACACTAAAAACTGTTCATTCGATTTTTGAATATTTTTCCTCTTATAACAAAATTTTTTTTTTTAATTTTCTTCCTTTGTTGTTCGCTTTATGGATGGTCATAAAACAAAAAGAATCAATTTCTTTTAATCTGATGGAATTAGCTGATTTCAACAAGGTCACTAGAAATTTCCATTTCATTACATGAAGGCATCTTTTTAAAGAATCATTGTTCGTTGGTGTAATGTACAAAGAAATCGCACCAGTGAGAAAGAGATATTTTAAGGCATGGTGAGTAATCTCTTCCATGGAAGACTTTTCCATTGAATTCATAATATTTGTTTGTGTGGATTGCCTTTCGTAGGGCATGTGAGCTATTGCATATGCACAAATATCGGCTATGTGAATGAGATTCGGCCAAATCATGGAAACAGTTTGATCAGGTTATTTATTTTGGCAGTCACTGGGCATTATTTTCTAAAGAAAATAGGCAAATTCAACAGCAACTGTGCGACTGTGTGAAGAGGAAGCTCAAAACCCGGACGAGGCGGTTGTTTTTTCTCTTGTATTTAATAATTTAATTTAGAATCGTAAAAATAAAAAGTTTTTCTAAAAACTCTCCTATTCCATCTGGCCCCGATTCTAAAAATTGTGAGTTCGAGTCCAGCATGGGACAAGATTAAAAATAAATATCCCAAAAGCAGTAATCGAGTTCGTAAAGTTAATAGATTTAGCCTATCAAACATTTTAGAGGAGGATACAATAGACCAACTCTGGTCGCATTGTCCGCAAGTTAGTCGTCCCTACTCACCTAACATTAACCTTAAATAAAGAAAAATGAAATATTTCGGTAGGCCTATGAATAGTGGGATAAACAACTCCGTTTTGACTCTTCGGATAGAAGGCACTAAGGTACATAATACCATGGCTAGTGCCGATTTATAAGAGCTGCCTGAGGCTCTGTTTCTTGCCCAGGGCCTGGCAGGAGGTGAGGATAATCTTCATTCCGAGGGCAGGCAGAACAGGCCATATCGAGGCAAAAGACTTTAGACCTATCACAGCCTCTCCTCCTTTATGCTTAAGGTCTTGGAGAGATTGATAGAGGTGCACATAAGAAATGTTTGGCAGGGCGGCAGTGGTACTCAGCATGCCTATATAAAAGGGAAATCGGTAGAGTCGGCATTACATGCAGTGGTGTCTGTTGTTGAGAAGTCCCTACAGTATAAGGAGTACACTCTAGGGGCTTTCCTGGATATTGAGGGGGCTTTCAATAACGTGAAGACGGAGGTTATATTTCATGGGCTGAGAAGGGTGGGTGTTGATAAGTGTCTATGTGACTGGATCAAGAAGATCAGAAGAGCAGTCTATAGAGGTACACCGCAGGCGGGGGGGGGGGGGTGCTATCACCACTCCTGTGGCTACTGGTAATGGAGGAAATCCTCATCAAGTTAGAGAGAGAGGGCTTTAAGGTAGTTGCCTACGCGGATGACATATGCATCCTGGTAACTGGCAAATTTCTCTCTACTATTAGCGAAAGGCTCGAGTGCGCGCTGCTTAAGCTGGATAGCTGGGCCTATAATAGTAGATTGAGGGTGAACCCCTCGAAGACGAAGCGAATCCTTTTTACAAGAAGGAGGCGGGTGCAAGATTTCAGACTTCCAATGCTGGGAGGAGAGGAGCTTACTCTCTCCAGTGAAGCGAAGTATTTGAGTGTCGTCCTCGATTCCACACTGAGCTGGAAGGCAAAACTACTAGAACGCGTGAAGAAGGCCAGTGCAAGAGAATATTTGGCGGAAACTGGGGATTAAAACCCAGGGTGGTACACTGGATGTACACAGCCATAGTTCGGCCCATCCTCTGCTACGGCTCTACGGTCTGGTGGACGGCACTGACGAGGAACTGTCAAAAATCCAGAGAGCTGCCTGTATGGGTATAACTGGGTGTCTGTGCACCACGCCCACGGCGGCATTGGACGTCATGCTTTACCTATTCCCGCTGGACCTTTATTGTAAGGGTGTAGCGGCAACTAGTGCTGTCAGGCTGAGAGCGGGGGGCTGGTGCACGGAGAGGGGTTTTGGGCACAAACCTACGTATAGTAAATTTTATTGCCTACAGGATCGCTGGTATCTAAATTGAAACTTTTGCTGAGTACTGACTCCTCTTAAGACGACAGGAAGGTCTTGGTGATAGGGATTCTAGCACGACAGTACAATGGCGCTCTCTGTCCTCCGTGCTTGGAATCTCTCGTCCGCCTGCCTGTAATTATACAGTAAAAATTTATTTAGGAGAAAATCTATCGAGAGTCGTCGTCTGGAATATCGTGGTTTACTTTCACATGGAAATTCCTCGTATGTTCCAAAAAATTTTTTTTCATTTTCAATCGCATAATTGTATAAAATAGGAGGCAGGCAGGAGATTTAAGAATCGGATTTATTCTTTCAAGCAGAAACTACCTGTGGGCGCGAGTTAGTGTATTCACGAAGAAAAATTGTATGTCGTATTTTTCTTCGAGATGACTTTCTTACATTGCTTGCATTTGTATGTTCCAATCTGTATAATTTAGTTGCACCGTTGTAATTGGGCTTCAATTTGTTAATTGGAGTCAAAACCAGTGCCGGATCTAGGAAAGTTTTGAAGGGGGGCAAAGACGTTAGTTACCACCCCCTCTAAAAATGATCTTTATTTGGGTCAAATTCTATTACAGTTCCAGGGTATACTAGGCATCATATATATATGACTTCTTATACTGCATACCTGGGAACTAGAACCAGAATTGTTAAAAACAATTCGTATTTGAAACAAATGATTGTTATATAAAAAGAATTTGAAATTCAAACAAAAATTAAGATCGATCGTTTGAATCTCAAACTGTTTTAAAATAAAAGGAAAGTAAAAAATCGTATCATTACAAATACAGTTTATTTTATACATACCAGAGACAGACTTGCAATTTCAATATTGATAATGCAATTATGTCAATTGCAATATAAAATTTCAGAGACACACTTGCAGTTTACGATACTAAAAATTTAATTAGAGAATTTACATTTGATTTATCACTTGATTTGTTATTTGACTTAAGAAAGTTCCGCGCACGTACAAAACGCGAGCAGATACCGTGAAATTACTATATGAAAAATAAAAACAAAATAGACACTTCAATTTGACAAGTGCCAAATATTAAATGTCAGAAAAAGTTGTAGCCAACATTGCAGTATTAAATTCGGTTCTAAAAGTTTCGTGTATTAAATGATTATGGGTTATAACTAGGCACATATTGCAATAAACTCCTATACCGCGCACGTTTTTCGCAATTTCAATATTGAGCTCCAATGTACCTACTACATACTGAGTGTGCACCGAGCGTATACCGAGCGGTTTCTCAGTATATAGACACAGACTTTAGGTTGAGCGCAAAATGCAATATTGAAATTGCTAGCCTGTCTCCGGTATTATTAACACAAGGATAACAAATTAAAAATTTAAATTATGCTAGAGATTAGTTTTTTATTTTTGCCGCTTTTCAATATGAATCTTCTCGGCTAAAACTACTAAAATTTGAGACGGTTTCAAAAAACTCTGGGTACGAATTCTGGCAAACTGCCGTTCAGGTTGAATTGATTTATTCGATTTTTTACTCAGATTCAAGGGCCTTAACTCCGGCTAAAATGCCTAAATTTAGCTGGCATAAAAATATTTTCTGGAAACTCTGTACTTGTGCCTACTGTCTTATATTCTGTCTACATTCGAGATAGGATTGATGGATGATGGGGAACACAGGGTTGCCACCCACATTTGTAAATTTTTTGAATTCATTTCATATGATGATACAAAGGTACAAATTGAGAATTTAGCGGAAATTTTAGTTTAATTAGCTTACAGAGGCTTACCTGACTTAAATTTAATAGACAGTAAACTGATTGACTGTATAAGTATAAGCACAATTGAAAGTATGATATCAGCAAGACAGCCTTTAGATTCCGGAAAGAAGACTGAAGTGTTAAGTATGGTCTGAAATTTTTTTCCAATATTTGTAATTAGATTTTTTCTCGTTTAATTATGCGTTCAGAAGTTTGTCGTATTGCCGCCCCCTTAAAACTAGCGCCCGAGGCAAGTGCCCCCGATTGCCCCCCATAGATCCGGGCCTGGTCAAAAGCATGTCCTTGAATGCAACTGAGAATGAATTGAAGGAAAATTAGTTTTTGAGTGTAGAATACTGTTACGACGCGTTTTTCTATACCTAGTTTTATTGAAAAGTGATTGTTGTTTGGGATCCTGGTGTTATTGTAAATTATTTCGAGTACGGAAAAACTACGATTATTAAAATTCGTTCAGGCTTTTGATCACGAATTAATTACTATGAATTCCTCCTTTCTGCTAGGTTCAAAGGAAAATTCTCTTGTCTAACTAACAGTCAGATCAGCAGAGTATAAATTGCAGAAAAAAAAACACCAAGAACTTGCAGAGAATATGAAAAAATTAGCATTGGTCCAGCTACATGTCGTCTGTAGTGAAGTGAAGTGAAGTGAAGTGATATATTAATTGAAGTGAATAATTTCACAGCACAAAACTAATTCAAGTCAAAATATTATTTAGCATAACACAGAGAGTTTTTATTATTAATTCGCAAATGATGCAAAATGCCCAGCTATTGATTTCTGAAGTCATCATAAATAGCAGCTACAGCTACATTTATTTTCCCGGAGTCAACAGCAAGACGCACAGAAATTATTATTTTATAGGCTTTTGCAGCTGTATGCGACCCATTTATGATGTTTCTTTACCACCATGAGTGGCCAGAAAGACCGCCACAGCTCCTACTGAATTTTATGTCCAAATTTACAACCCCTTGTTTTCGCTTGAATGGAAACAAGAATGAACTAAATCGTAAGAAGATGCCGCCAACAACCGCCTTAGGAGGAATAAAAATTGACCTGGTGCGTCATTCACATCTATGGATAGTGATCTGATTCTAACTAATCGAATGGAAAGGTCACACTAAGGGGATCACTCCTTCCGTTCATTCAGGAGTGTTAATTATTAGGATAATGAGTGAATGACGAGAAACCCATTGGTGCTGCTGCTGCAGTAAAGCTCTTAACTTACTTTTGACTGTGTGTGGGCAGGATCTGGATCACACGCATGAAAAAATTCAAAGATAGAAAAAAAAAACAAAAAAATCAGAAAGGACATTCCTTACAGATGGGATATAATTGATTGGGTTGTGAACATTTTTGCTTTTTAATATAATTATTAAAAATTTTTAAGCGCATAGAAGGATTTGATTGGCTTAAGTTGGAAAAAGAGGCTATTCGTACCCCATTTGCGCACATCTCCCTGGGCATTATAAAACAAATTTGCTTCCTTTCTCCATTGACGCATTATCACAGAAGCAATTTCATGAGAGTCGTGTCAATGTAATATTACTCCGTGAGCGTTAAATATGTTTGAGAAATTTGAATAGGCCGCCGACCCTATGTGTGTGAAATAAGGTCAGCAATTTGGTTTTTAATGTTATAGGAATGTTGGCCTCAGTTGAGACTAATCGCCAGATCTGTGAAGATTTTGGTGAGAATGCATGGATAAAGATCTTTGATTACGTGCACGTAGGAACACTATGGAAGAATCTCAAAACTAACTATTTATTCTACATCAAATATTAGAAGAGAAGCTCGGCTTAGTAGTATACACTAAAATCTAGTCATAGTCCTTATTCGTGATTAAAGTTAAATCTGCATTTTTTGTATTCTTGACTTTTGAAAAATCTTCTGTTTAACAGCATACGCTTCTGGACTTCTCCAAGGCTTTTGATAGTGTCTGCCATAGTAACCTGTTGAAAAAAATGTCTTACAATTTTGATTTTTCGAACCGAGCCACCCTCTTAATAAAAGAATTCCTTCACGCTCGTTCGCAGAGGGTTACCTTGGGGCAAAATAATTCCTCCAGCCTGCTTCCCCATCTTGTAGGGTCCCACAGGGTTCTATTCTGGGCCCTGTCCTGTTCAGCATTTACATTAATGATTTGACCGAGTATATTCGCGACATCAACACATTCACATGTACGCCGATGACGTGCATATTTATTTTAAGTCGTCCTATGGGTTTGATCGAAGATTGTGCTGCTCGCCTGAACAGTGACTTGCATAATATTTTCATTTGGTCCTTAGGAAACAAGCTCAAGCTGAATCCGAGTAAATCGCAGTGCATTGCTTTCCATTGTGGATCTATTGTTCCTACAACGCTTCCTACTTATTTCATTGGGCGGTTGTCCCTTGCCTTATGAGGATCGAGTTCGTAATCTTGGCGTGTTTTTAAATTCTAACATGAGATTTTGTGACCTCATCAACTCAAACATATCAAAAATATATGGCACTCTCCGCTGTCTCTGGCTGTTTGCTAGTTTACTATCACCTAAGCTCCGTTGTCACCTTGTTAGGTCTCTCATTCTGCAACATTTCACTCATGCCTCTCTTGTCTTTCCCAAGCTCGACTCGCACTGTTCAAGGAAACTGAATGTCGCTTTCAACAACTGTACTAGATTTATGTTTGGTCTGAGGAGGTTTGATCATGTATCTCACCTCAATTTCATCTTGCTGGGCTGCTCGCTTGATATATATTTGAAGCAGAGAGCTTTAGTGTTCCTGTTTAATTTGCTTCGTTCTTCCCAACCGGTCTATTTGAGTACCTTCTTTCAGCCCTTAAACTCCACTAGGGGCCTCAAACTGCTACTTCCACGGTTCCAAACCTCCATATTCGACGGATCTTGCATTGTTCAACTGACTAGAATCTGGAACTCGCAGTCTCATCATATCCAGACAACTAACTCGCTCGGCAACTTCAAACGACTCCCAAAGTTCTATCTTGGCATAGTTGACATTGGCTTACGGTGATCTGTACGCGCAGCTCTTTTCTTTTTCCTTTTTCTCTGTTTTTTAATCTTTCATTTTTTATTCCTGTAGATATCTTTTTAAAATCTCTTTAATATTATGTTTAATTAAATATGTATTTTCGATATTTTAATATTAGCTTAATTTAAGTTAGGTTTAGTTTTATTTAGCTCCCTTGCCATTTTGTTCAATGTTTGAAAAAAGATTGTAAGTCTTGTAAAATCAGTACCCAGGATACAAATGAATTGAATTGAATACTCTTATTGACTTTTGATAGCAGCTAAGTTTTAGATTATTACCATACTCTGGAAGGATCTTCAGTGTAGCAGTTACACCAATTGTAGTATCTTATGATAATGAAAGAGGTAGCGGTGATAGTATGTGTGCAGTTAGTCGTAACTAGAAACCAGAGGAAAATCAGGTATTGATTGCATTGTGGACATTTGGACAATGTAAGCAAAATAATAATAATAATACTGGAATAATTAAGGCTATAAAGTTTTGAAAACTAATGAATCTGTGGCGACTTGACGACGTCAGGCGCGGCGTTTACGACCTGGGGCAGCCGAATTAAATCTGTTCGCTTTTCGTGAAACTCATCGAAGGTCACTTTGAGAATTAGAATGAAGAAAACAAAAATACATCAGAAATATTGTCAAGACTTATAGTTATAATTAAATAAAAAAGGAAAACTAAAAGATAAAGTTCGGAGGAACTTCCCCCAATAAAGGACACCAGTTATCAATCAATAAAGAAGTTTCAACTGGATGTCACGGCTTTAATTGATGCCTCCCTTTCGTATTAGCAAAAAATTATATTTCTTTCAGCGTTCGGCTTTACACATAGGTTCCGCTGACAGGTCTAAGCCAAGGTACGCCCTCAGACAACACAGATCATCAGGAGAAAAGGAATCAAATCCTGAAATTCTAGTGCTGGATGAGATACAGGTTTAGTCAACGACTCGGCCTGTCGTCGATATAACACCAATGCATCGAGCTGCTTATTGTGTATGTGTCAAGTCATAACCAAACTGCACTGGTCTACTGGGAGAGCAACTCTTACCCAGCACAAGGATACCACTCAGGCTGTCATAAGGACAACCTGGAGCCTTTATCTACCATAACAATACAGATCGAAATGAACATAAATTCATCTACGGAAGTGCTCTACGGGCTGTCATTGGGACGGTCCATATTGCCTTCACGTCACCCCTGTTTCTCCGGTCACTCTCATCTTCATTTCAGATGACTCAGAGGACTTTAGATCTCCACGCACAAGCGTTGTCATTGGTACACAAATTACCAAAATCTCTTAAGCGTTGGTGGAATCTTCTACAGTCAAGCTTAGGATTTAATCCGAAGATTCAGCTATTAAGAATAATTTAAAAAGCTAACGACACACGTGTCGGTCTCCACTGGAGGCACTATCTACTACAGTTAAGGATACTTCCTTGACGCACCTGGCTGATCTGCCACACAGGTCGTATAATAAACAGCGTGGTACCCCCATACCACCAAAAATCTTCGATGTTCGCTATTTTTCAATTTTGACACTCTGTGTTGCCAGAATGGATGAGCCTACTTTCATATGGATAGGTCTTGCTTGAATTGCCGACGTGCAGTTGGAAAATCGCTTCTTTTGATTGGAATAGTGAGTTGCTCTCACTTGTATCCTAAGAATCCGGATACTGAAAAATGCCGTACTACAAAACAACTAGAACCACGCTCTCTTCAGAGTGGAGTGTTGCGGTATACGCATCGCACTGTAGTACAACTTCCTTACCCCAAATTCAGAAGCTGATGCTGTTAAATTCTGTATCGTGATACAATGGAATCGTTGCTCTTCGCTTAAACAGATCTCTTGATTAATTACTAGTAAACCAGATTCTGCTTATGACTAGCCGATAAATCAGATCCTGGTTGTGTCTAGTCGGTAACGAAGGCCCTGGTTATGTGTAGTTATCTATTGGAATATAAAGCTTTTTTATTACTGAAAAAGAAGTTTGAGGCAAAGACAATCATGTCATACATATTTTTTTTTGTGATATCTTTACTCCTCGATTCATCAAAGTTGATAACTAATAAAACAAAAAT
Organism: Dioctria linearis; assembly: GCA_963930735.1. NCBI lineage: Eukaryota > Metazoa > Arthropoda > Insecta > Diptera > Asilidae > Dioctria > Dioctria linearis. The sequence continues at coordinate 1,377,177 of OZ005740.1, read as the reverse complement.
AATTTCACAATTTTCTCTTTCTTCTCTATCTAAATAGCAATGACCTTTTTGCAATCAACAAGGTATTTGTAGTAAGAATTCAATTCAATTCAACTCGAATTTATTTAAACCGTTGTGCATAAGGATCAATTCAGATTCTTTTAGTAGTAGGTACTTAAAAAAACAGTGGTTAATTATTAAATGAGAGAGAGAGCACCCACAAGTTTACAAATTCGGGTCAACTTTTGGACCCAAGCAGATGAGAACGATTTTTAACGTTATTTGATGCCCTGAACTTCATTTCGTGTGTCAAGATTGGTTCTAGTTTTCGAGTTCGCGCTAGGTGGCAGTACTGCGCTCTTACAACGGCTATCAGCTGACTACGTTGCATCTAACATCTTTTAGAACTTGTTTTTGTACTGTGATTGTGCTTCGGAACGTGTGAAAATGCAGAGAAAACGTTGCAGAGTCGATTCAAAGTGTTTTTGTTACATTTGTGGATGTTATATGCTCGGAAAACGTGGAAAAATCATGATAAATGCACTTTGCAGTACTTTGGTTTTGCTGTAGTAAACACTGACAAGCCATGGGTACCGAAATTTTTTTGCAACGCATGCAGAACAAAGCTGTATACAAGTGGTCACTTGGTGAAAATATGTACTTTGGTCTATTGGTTGGGATGCAATCTGGATTCACGAAATTTGGTTGTTTTTTGTGTCCGTGGGACAGCCGTGCAGTTGATCATCATTATGTGAGAAAGGTATGGCCGAGTCGTACCCATTATGACCCAGGACAACAAAACGTGTCCTCTATACCACTCGTGAACCCACAGGACGTTTTATTGCCACCTCTTCATATTAAACTTGGCCTTATTAACAACTTTGTCAAAGCGCTCAATCGCGAGGGACCGGCTTTCCAGTACTTAATCAAGTTATTTCCAAAACTGTCATACACAAAACTCAAAGAAGGAATATTTGTCGCACCTGATATATTCAAAAACTAATGGCTGATGCAAACTTCACAAAATGTTTAGCGCCTGATGAAGCAGCAGCATGGGCATCGTTTAAAAGTGTTGTTCACAACTTTCTCGGTAACCACAAATCACCGGACTACAAAGAAGTAATCCACAATTTTTTACAAAATTACCACAAGATTCGAGCTTGAATGTCTATCAAGATACATTTTCTGCATTCACATATTGATTTTTTCCCACAAAACTTGGGCGACACGAGCGACGAGCAAGTAGAGCGGCTACATCAAGATATAGCGAAAATCGAAAGGCGATACCAAGGATATTGGGACGAAGGCATGATGATGAGCGACTACTGTTGGACCCTAATGCGTGAAACAGATCCCAAGCAGTATAAAGGACTCAGTTCAACCTCTGTTCATTTCTGATTTATACTTTTCAATTCAATAAATGGCCGTTAATGGTCAAAAATAGTAAAATAATGAATTTATTGAATATTTCGAAAACTAGAACCAATTTTAAAAAACGGGCTGCTGATTTTGATTCAGCTCCCAAATTTACCTTATAAACAGCTTTTGCTGAGCAACCAAAAGCTGTTTAAAAGCGTGTATACTTGTGAATGGTAATAAAATTTCAGAATAACAGATATATCCAAATTATATGTACATTTAAATTCATAAATTTATAGCCGGAAAGCCAAAATTAAGCTAAGGATTAAAAAAAAAAGATGCAATATAATTCAATCAACCATTCGAAAGACCCATACCCATAACTAACTCATTAGATTCAGATTAAATCCACCAATTAAGGTTAATCATGTAAGGATATACCTAAGAAGTTCTTTAAATCTGACATCCGAATCAGTGCGCTGGATATTTACTGGTAAGCAATTCCATGCGCGAATAGCACGGACGAAGTCTTGAACAGAATATTGAAATCTAGGAATTATTAAATTATTATGACGCGGGGAATTTAAAAATCTAAGCTGGGTAAAAAAGTATTTCGATTTACCAGAGTAAATAATTTTATGAACAGATATAAGTAGCCGGCGATGGAAGAACTCAGTGAGGGTGAACATCCCAGTAAATTGGTTCTGTACGAGGAAATATGTATGATCATATCGTCAAAGTCCATAAATAAATCTAACAGTCATTGAACGTCACATTTAGTATTCCTGAATAAACAGAGTCCAAGTGAGGGAACACAACAAACTTTATCATTAATGCAATTGGTAAGTAGAAGTGATCTAACCAAAAATATGATCACAGCATTTCATCTTACAATTCATATATACACCTAAGTTTTTCACACGATCACAAAAAGTAATTGATACGCAGTGAAGTGTAATGGACGGTAGATCCAGGTCAGTGAGATTACTTCGATAAAAACGAATACACTGAGACTTCTGAGGATTCATACCCAGACAGTTTAAAGTAGCCTATATTCATACGATTAATAGTGTTCAGGCAGACTAATAGGTCGACTAGAGAAGAGACCTCTAGTGGGTCCAATGTGCCCTAACCCTCAAGGGAAAACTATTAAAGCCGCCCCAGATCCATCTTACTTCCCTTAGGGAACTCAGGATATATCAAGACTTTACCTAAATCCAGCCTGCTTCTTTCAGAAAACTCAGAATATATCTGAACTCTTTACTTTGCAGCTCCCCCAGACTTGAGAAGAAGTAGCTACCCAATAGCCTACATTCTAAGGGCACCCGCAAAGCATGTGCTGGACGGTTTCGATTTCATCCGAGTTCTTACAGCTCCTGTAGAAATCGTTCGCCGATAAAACCAGTCTTCGAGCATGGTCCCCTATGGTCCAGTGACCCGTAATAACCCCTACTAGATTCCTGGTATATGTTCTGCTGCCATTAAGCAGTTCTCTTGTCCTCTTTCTGTGCCATAATTGCCTCGCGATAAGGCATGTTTCCCTGTTAATCCACCGAAGGCTTGTCTTTTGATAGGCTCCCCTGATGATTTCTTTTTTTAAAGCTCCGATTGGGATCCTCACATGAGCTACCGCTGCGGAGTTATCCATCTCAGAGCCCTTTTTGGCCAACTCATCAGCCATCTCGTTGCCTGAGATATCCTTATGGAATAGGGTCACCATAATTAAGCATGTAAGTGTACGTTACCATTCTCAACAACTTCAGACCGGTTTTTGATATACAAGCTGAATAGAAGTGGGCCAAGGATTGAACCCTGGGGCACGCCAATACTACAGTCAAGTAACAAAACACCAGATTTAGTATTACTTACTTTGACATATTGATATCGGTTTGATAAGAAGCTATCAATAAGTGCTATAGAAGAAGACAGGAAGTTAAATTATGTGATCCCAGCCTAGAGAGCAAATTCGAATGATAAACTAAAGTCAAACGCTTTTGAAACAAGTGAAAAAGCTAGAATTGATCTAAGACCAATTATTATGATACCCTAGATGAATGCACGTATGAAATTTCGTATGGTCACCCATTTAAGCAATTTTGATTTTTTACATTGGTTTCTCGTATTTATAGAACGGCTCGTCGGACAGAAAAAATGATTATAACAAATTTTATTGGATTTATTATTCTGAAGAAGTTTTTAGTACAATGAAAATGTCTAGGACTGATTGTTTTCAAAGTATATGTAAAAAACCAAAATTTTTATATGGCAACACCAAGAAGGGGTTGCCTGATTTAGTCCATTTTAGAAATTTTATTTGCTATTACTATGAAAACACAATGTACAAAATTTCTATGTCGACGTGTTCTCAGGTAGTGTCCAAATATATTGTGGAAAACGAAATTTTTGTATGGCAACCCCACGAAGGAGTTGCCCGATTTGTCTCATTTTCGAATTAAATTTTACCTTTTTTTTTTTAATGTCCGTGTACAAAATTTCAGCTTTCTAAGTGAACGCGTTCTCGAGTTATCGTGCGCACAGACGGACGGACGGACGGACAGACGGACATGCAAAAATCAAAATAACTTTTAATTTTATACTGAGGTGTCCAATCCATTTTGCTCTACCATCATTATTTCTGTGCGTTACAAACGGGCAAACTTAGTATACCCTATAGATTTCATCTAGGGTATAAAAATATGGAATTAAATGCGATAATGATAATACATATGGCTTTGTTTTCATATTATTCGGTACGCAATATTTGAACGAAGGGATTTTTGCTGTGAGATTTGTATAAGCTACTCCGAAAAAACACAATGCCTCTAAGCCTTGAAAGAATTTTATAAAGCATAATTGATCTTTCCAAAAAGCTCCTTGCAGAAAATTATAACCTATCGGAACGAAAAAATATTTTAACATATTGGAACGAGCGTGGCCTTAGTTCCTTATTTAAAACACAATATTTCGGATATAATTCAAAATTTCTTTCTTTATTTAACTTTACTGTTTACTCTCACAAATAATTATCAAATCAACTCTTTATAGTTATCGCTAGTACTGTACTTGTAATTATCGTAAACCAAATAGTTTACTTCGTTCACTTCACTGTCTGAAATAAGACTCCACCTCCTGGATGTGAGAAGCGCCGTATTTATATTCTAAGAATTATCCTAGAACCTTCCTGAATATTCCGTTCTCCGAATCCAAAGTTTACTAAGATGACACTAACCTAAGGTTGTTTCTATTTCCAACAGATGTCGTTTGTGTCACTTTGTGGCGCGTAACAATATTTTATATCACGAATTTCCTAATTTCACAATTCATAAATATTTCTTCTACTCATATTTTAGTAAATTAATACCTTTCTTTTTCGGAGTCCATTTTGGGAAATATAGAATACACCATTGCGTTTCAATATTTGCTCAAATTTCTTCAATTTGTCATATGATGTTATATGATCATTCAGAAAAAAAACGATCACTTATTCCGTCCTATTACTCACTCCCAGGTAAACAAAATTGGGGAGCGCTAGTAAGCTTGCATGTATAAAATTATTATATTATATTTAGATAAGGACATTAAAGAATTCAGATTCATCTCACTGATCTTATACTTGGGTAAAAAACACTTGTGAAGAGAAAAACATCCATCAGGATCTTAATCCGGCTTCAAGCCAAAACACTTAACACTTCACCGGCTACTCAAATTCCACACAGATGCCAGCAATGCTCTGAACAGAATTGAGTGCATTGTGGTCTGCTTCCTTCATGTCGAGTAGGCGCTTTCTACTCCACTCTACTTCTACTAATGGGGGCTTCAAAAAAATGTTCAGAAATTTGAACTGGTCTGTATTCGGAGACCCTATACGGGTCGAAACTTGCAACCCAAAAAGTCTAAGCTAATAGAGGCCACCTATAATGCGTGTGAGTAACTATTTGGGTGTTAACTTCAACACACTGCTGCATTACAATCGCCATGCCAAAGCAAATATTAGAAAAGCTAACTACGCCTATAGCCTACTCAGCCCTATAATACAATTTATTGACCGATTTTCCACGAAAACTAAATTTTAGTTCTACATATAAGCAACTAATAAGACCATATTAATCACCTATTGTTTCCCCACATGGCACACCATCTCTCCCACTTACATGGAAAGCCTCAGCATACTCGAAAGGAAAATCTTAAGAGCGTCCACAGGGCTCCATAGAAGAGCCAACGGCAAACACTACCCCAACAGGGTAGTCTACGAAGCAGCAAATATCACTCCTATAAAAAAGTAATAGTTCGAATTTGCATACAAACAGATTGATAGGACCCGTAACCACCCAAACGCACCTACTGGGCCTTCTCACACCGGCACACTTAAAATATGTGATATGAAGCAATTGTACACATAAATTTCATAACACCAAAATCACAATTTATCGCAATAACACAAATCATGCAATTATTGATTTGTCATTACAATAATTTTATACAAATGACACAGTTTATTGCAATTACATAAACCTAAACTGAACCACAGAAAAATAACAAAACAGTTGACACACACATTTACGCGTCAATAATAATAAACAACCTAAAATCTAATCAAATAATTACCGACCTACATGAAACTGCAATATGCATATTAGGTTGGGCGCCACGCGCGTAAATGGTGTCATCATCATTTTCCACATTTCACACTTTTATTGACATCAATAAACTTATGTGAGGCAAGTCCAATTAGGTAATTATGTATTGTAAGCGATTTTTGTATATAAATAGGCTAAGGAAATTTATTGTATAGTGAACAGTACCTACAAGTTATATCCAGCATTCAGCTTCTAGTTATTTCGTGGAGTCGAGCTAAATCAAGCTACTCCCAACTCACCTAGGAGTTGAGCTTATACAAGCTATTCTTATCCTAATCAAGGAGTTTAGCTATACTAGCTACTCCATCAACTTACCTAGGAGTTGAGCTGCTTCAAGCTACTCCATATCATTAGTGATACTAATAACCTAATCTTATTACTAAAAAGCGACGGTATACATTTTTTCACTTCACACCTCCTTACCATGTCGATATTTCCTTTCGCTTGGAAAATTGCTACAGTTGTGCCGGTGGCTAAAATCAATGCAGCTGAGGTTTCCGGTGATTTTCGACCGATTAGCCTGTTGGGATTTCTTGCTAAGGTTCTGGAAAAATTGATGGTACAGCAAATAATTGATCATTTGGAATACTTTAACTTATTAAGTCCTTTCCAGTCTGGTTTTCGTAAGTCTCGTAGTTGCGAGACAGCCCTAATTAATGTTACGAATGATATACGTCGCTCGCTTGACATGGACCATCTGTGTGTTCTTGCCCTGCTTGATTTCTCCAAAGCATTTGACTTGGTCAATCATTCCAATCTGCTTGAAAAGTTGACCTCAAACTTCCTTTTTCATCCCTCTGCTGTGTCCTTAATCCGCAGCTTTCTCTCAAAAGATTGCAGCGAGTTAAGGTAAAGGAATGTGTGTCCGGTGTTTTGCCTCTAAATTGTGGTGTCCCTCAAGGCTCTTTTCTCGGCCCTTTGCTCTTCAGCCTATATATAAATGACTTCCCCAATGTTGTTGTGGACTGTAAAATTCACTTGTATGCCGATGATGTGCAAGTGTATCTCAGTCGGACAATAGGACTGGCGGAGGATTGCATTGATAGACTTAATTCCAACTAGCGCAGTATTGCACACTGGACTGATAACAAATTTTTATTGCTTAGTGCTGGAAAGTCGGAGTGCATTGCCTTCTATCGTAGAGCAGTTGAGGTATCTGATCTTCCACCTGTATTTTTAAATAACACAGTTTTACCATTTTCGAGTCGTGTAAAAAATCTTGGAATCTTCCTCAATTCCAGAATGCAATGCTGTGATCATGTCAATAATATGACTGGCAGGATTTATGGTGGGCTTCGTCAGCTGTGGTTGTCTTCGGGAACCTTGTCTACGAACACATGTTCGATGCTAATCAAATCTTTGATTCTCCTGTAATTTTCCTATGGCAGTCTTTTTTTCCCTCACTTGTGTTCATCCTGTCCACTACGCTAAATGTGGCGTTCAACGACTGCACAAGATTCGTCTTCTGCTTAAGGAGATTCGATCATATCTCGCAACATCGTAATCATCTACTTGGTTGCTCCTTAAATCTATATCTTTTACGTAGGCTTCTTGCATCTCTTCATAAGCTCATCTACTGCAAAGAGCCAAGCTATTTCTTTAATAATTTGGCATTTTTAAACTCCTCAAGGCGGTTCGACTTGCTGATACCAAATATTCAATAATCAGTAATGGAGAATTCTTACTTTGTTCGTGCTGTTCGAGTTTAGAATAATTCACCATCCGAAATTCAGCGTGCGAGCTCGACTCAAGGGTTTATGGAGCGAATAACGCGCTGCAGCACCGTCGTGGGATAGATTTTTGGGTGTGTTTTAGGTGGTCTTGACTCTGTGTTTTCTAGTTATTAGTTGTTACATATTTGTATTTGTAATCTGATGTTTTAGAGTAATTTTTTAGTATTTTATTTTACGTTGATAGTAGCATATATTTTTTCGAATTTATATTTAAATTTTTGAATTTATAATTTATTTAACTTTGTTTTTTGTATTTCAATTTCATTTCTCGTACTTTTATATTAATATTTACTTGTTTTTATTTATTCTTTTTGCCGTTTTTATTTTGTACTAAAAAAAGAAATTTGTATTCTTATAGTTCTTATGCCGACATAACGTAACGTTCTTACCCACTTAACGTTTATTATCTCCACAAATACCTCTCACCCTGCTTTTAACAAAGTCCGAGACTAGAACATCTACCATCTGCGTGATGGTAAAATAAGTATCTACGAGTAAAAAGGTGATTACTATACTACCGCGGGTAATCACACTTTAAACACGTTTACTCAGAGCGTGTCTCTGAAGGAAACCAAATTCTGTTTCATGAACCATCGATTCCTTAACTCCAGGGTTGTAAATGAGCGGACTCATTGATCATATCACCTCATTACTCAACTTAGGACTTGAGTCCGCTCAACACTTGAGCGGTGGTTTATCGCTCGAGACTTGAGCGAACTCACTGGTTGAGCGGACTCACTACTTGAGCGGACTCACTACTTGAGCGGCTTAAGTGGACTCGCTACTTGGACGGCCCCTTTCATTTGAGTTGAGCGGACTCAAATCATGGTTTAAAAAACTAAAATTTTTCAATCAAATAAGAAAAACTCACAAAAAGGTCATTCAGTATTATTTTATATTGTATTAATTTAACTTTTGCTAATTTTCTTAACCAACATTTCTTCTACGCTACGCCATTTTGGGATTCAGATTGTGAAGATGACCAAAATTCAATGGATAGTGAGAAATTGTTTTTGGAGTATAATTTTTCCATAGACAAAACCTCAAGCGCATTTGAAAACAAACGTTTTTCGGTCGGTAATAAAAAGTTTTTGTTTTATCTAATACAACACAGGACTGCCTATAGTAGTGCTTTGGTAGAAAGATTATTTAGCATAGGAAAACTAACGTTAACTCCTAATAGATGTCGTCTAAATGACGAAAATTTTGAAATGCAAGTGATGTTACATATCAGGAAAAAATATAAAGTAAGACACTGATTCTGTGGAAAAATGTAAGTACAAAATTTCCTTGAACTGAATTATAACATTTTCAAGTATGGAATTTTCCTTACACGTTTTACAAGTTGTTGAATTTGTACATTATATTGAGAGGAAGAGAAATGATGGCTAAGAAAATTAGCAAAAGTTAAATTATAATGAATGAATTTTTTGTGAGCTTTTTTAATTTGATTGAAATTTCCGTTTCAGTTTCAATTTTAATTAAATCAGATTCTCCTTATGTTATTTAAAACATGATTTGAGTCCGCTCAACTCAAATGATGAGTCCGCTCAAGACTTGAGTCCTCTCAAGTCTACTCAACCAGTGAGTCCGCTCAAGATTGAGTATGCTCAACCAGTGAGTCCGTTCAATATTTCGAGCGACGTTCTCAACTCATTAGAGTGGACTCAATGATTGAGCGGACTCACTGCTTGAATTTAGCGATAAGTTGAGTCAAAATTTGAGTCCTTTACATCCCAATAATCCGCATACTATCCCTCCTTAGAATATATAGCAAACAGGAATGGTGATAAACCAGATTTTGCGTAATGAATTCTGTTTTATATGTATTTACATGCCGTCGCTATTCTAATTGTGAATTTTCAAAAAGTAAACAGAGTTTTTGTGCGGGGCATCTACAGTAAAAAATGTTCTATTTCGATTTTATTTTCAAATAATTCACATATGTATTTAATTTATATAAATCTTGGCTTGTGTTATGACTTTCATGAAAAAAGCCAACTTTACTTGTTATTCCTGACCGATAATAATTTGAAGCTAAAAAAAACTAAGCTGGAAAGGCTTTTTATTTGTTCGTGTATGGAGGTGGTTCAGTAATGCGTTTCGTGCCAGAGATCCAAGATTACTCGCCATACAAAGGCACCACTCGGTCAATTCGACGTACCGAACGAGCGTTTCGAACATATACATTTAGATATTGTTGGCCCGCTTAATACATCGATCGGGTATACTTACATTCTAACAATAGTCGACCGTTTTACGCGCTGGCCAGAGGCTTATCCTTTAAAAAAGGACATCTTAGCAGCAACAATTGCAGTAACATTGTTCCGCGAATACGAATGTCGATTTGGCGTACCACTTAAAATAACCACGGATCAAGGCACACAGTTTGAATCCAAACTTTTCGCTGAGTTAACCAATCTACTTGGCACAAACAGGATTCATACCACAGCTTACCATCCGCAAGCCAATGGCATGGTGGAGCGTTTTCACCGTCAGCTAAAGGAGGCATTAAAAAGTCGTGATCGTTCTACATGGAGCGAAGAGTTGCCAATAGTCCTGCTCGGGATTCGGGCGGCCTATAAAACAGATTTAGAATGCTCACCAGGAGATTTAGTCTACGGCCAAGCCTTGCAACTCCCAGCTGAATATTTCGTACCAAGCAATACAACAACATACAATGAACCAAGCAGCCTGGTCACAAGGCTTTGCGACTATATGGAAAATCTCAGATCAAGCCAGGCTCGCCAATCAGAAACGCAGGTTTATTATACCAAAAGGTTTAGACAATTGCCAGCATGTCTTCGTAAGAAACGACGGAGAAAAAGGTTGCTTGAAACAACCATACACTGGACCTTTGCCAGTAATCCAAAGATTACGGAAGTTTTCGTCGTTAATATTAAAGGCAAAAACAGTACAATCTCAATTGACCGCCTAAAACCAGCATTCATCTTGGACGCCATTAATAAAAATAAAAAACGAGTTCACTTTCTCAGCCACCTTCAGAATCGTATTTGACCAATGATTACCACGCCTTCGGCTGGAAAGGGGATGATGTAATGCATACTTTGCGTGAGCAAATATTTACCAACTGACATCTTACTTAAATCAAAACGAAATAAAGATGTGTCGCCTGTATAAACTTAGCAATCTCGACTTCCAGCTGGAAGCACATAATTAAAGTAACGAGCATCTCTCTCGCTCGAAGAGTTCTCTAGCTTGGCTAGAAAAAATAAAAAGCCGGGCTCGCTTTTTATATTTTTACCGAAAAAAAGTATAAAGAAGCTGCGCTTGCTTTTTTCTAGCTTCAAAACTATTACCGGCCAGGAATAACAAATAAATTAAGCATTTTTCGTAAAAATTCATAACCGATTCGGTCCCTAAAATAAGAAGCCAGCTTGGCTTTATAAAAAAACTTCCAGCTTCAAAACCTGTTACTTTCATATCGAAAAAATAAGGTCAAGCTGGCTTTTTAATTTTGCCAGAAAAAATAAAAAGCTTTTCAGCTTAGTTTTTTTAGTTTTTTTTTTTAAAGTTAAGTTTTCAAAAGCTTTACAGGAATCGCAACGGGTTTCACAAGACATCTTTTGGTATATTCCACAAAATTCCACGATCATGATTTATCCCAACTTTTTTTGTTTAAAATTTTCAAACTACCAGTTATTTTCGGTCCCAGCAAAAAAGATAATTTACATAGTTCACTTGCCTGGAACACGATTTCCGTAGTTTATAATTCGATTTATATTTGCACTTCATTTCTGTTTTCTTAATTAATTTGAAGGTTTTAACAGGCAGCACTATAAAACTTTGCACTAAATAAACTTCAAAGATAAAAATAGTTTTGAAAAGAATTGATTCTGTACTTTTGTTAAATTTCGCAAAAGAATTTTAATGCACAAAACAAAAGCACATTTGGCAATCATGGTCGAGTTTTGACAATAGTGGCCTTCACCCTTTCCTGTTTGCTATATGTTCTAAGTATCCCTCAACAACTAACTTCAATGTGAGAATGGCATCCAGTACGAATGATATGGCGCATCATCCATAAAGGCAAGACGACCATCAACATCAATAAAAGGATGAAAGATGCTATGCAATCGAACTGAGGGCTATAGGTGAATCCCATGGACCAAAGAGAAAAAGGAATGTGTAAAAGAACATCTGGCGCAAGACTCACTTCATTTGACTTGGCTTTGCAAGCCATTAAGTGCAAAGTTTTTGTGTGGTGAAAATGGAAGTCACCCAAGAAGTACGTCGCAAATTGATTCTTTCCACACATAATATGGAAATTCCGAATGTCTCAAAGAGACTTAGCTAAAAAGTTGAAAATCCCGAAGACGACCATTCCGGGAATCTTGTAGTGTCCAGAGATAGCTCGGGTCAGGAAGGAAATCAAAAATTGGTCAAAGTAGTCGTAGAACACTTTAAGCGAAATCCCAGATATGGCTATAGAAATGAAAAGAAAGGCCTACGAAGTTACCATGTTCAGAAAACACCGGACAGAACACCAGAAAAGAACCAAGTTGCAAAATCCAGAAATTTGTATGAAAATTTCCTAAGGAAATTCGACTGCTGTGCATTATGGAAGATGAAATTTACGTGAAAAAGAACTTCAACCAGCTTCTAACTTTTACGAGGCAGCATAAAAAAAGGCGTCCGATACTGGCTTAATTAGGGAAGAACATAAAGCAAAAGTCTATCAATTTTATAGCACGTAGTACTTACATTATATCGCTTGTGAATACGTGTAATGTAGAAGATTAAGAATAGAATTGAACCTTCCTTGATAAAATGAATAAAAGCTATGCTTGAAAGCCGGAGAATCACAGCTAACCTGGGGGAGGACTCTATTACAGTAGTGGCTGCCAAGGGATGTCCCAAGGTGGAGTTCTGCCCCTTCTACTATGGTCGCTGGTTGTGGATGATCTCCTACAGAAGCTAACCAACTCCGGCTATGACAATCAGGGATATACGGATGACCTGGTCATTACAATTAGGGGCAAACATGATCAGATAATCTCTGTTTTATTGCAAAATGCCCTAAACATAGTTTGCAACTGGTGCCAAATAATGGGACTTCGAGCCAATCCTAGTAAGACAATAGTTGTCCCTTCACGAGAAAAAGGAAGCTTTACCTACAAGCACCATCTCTTGAGGGAACAGTAGTGGAATTCTCAAAGGAGGTCAAATATCTAGGTATTACCCTGGATAACAGACTAACATGGAACTCTCACTTAAAAAGAGTACTGGATAAATCTACAGTGGCAATATTGACATGCCGCAGGTTTTTTGACAAAACTTAGGGTCTTAAACCAAAGATGACTCTGTGGTCATACACATCTATTATAAGACCCATGGTTACATACGCCTCATTCGTTTGGTAGCGAGAAACAATACAAAAGACAGCTGAAGCTAGTTTGCAAAAACTACAATGGCTTGCATGTCTAGGAGTCACCGGTGCCATGCGTACCTGCCCAACTGCGGCCCTAGAGGCTATGTTGGCCCTGCTACCCTTACATTTGCATGTCAGGGAGCAGGCCATACTTAGTGCAATTAGGCTACAAAGGGCAAATCTCCTAAGTACAAATAATTTGGTTGGCCACCTAAAAGTCCTCCAGGATTTCATAGAGGACCCGATGGCTAACTCAATTTCAGACGTTATGCCGAAACGCCATAACTTTGAAACACCATTTAAGGTGATCTTGGGGGACCGTCAACAGTGGCACACTGGGGACCTAAGGGAAGGTAAAGCAGGCGTGGGCATATATGGGCCAAGGTGCCATCTCGCAAAGGCACTGGGGGCCTCATCAACCATTTTTCAGGCAGAAATACACGCCATAGAACTCTGCGTTCGCGAAATAATCCACAAAAATATGCGTGGTGCAAAAATATACATAATATCAGACAGCCCAGCAGCACTTAAAGCGTTAAACTCGTTTATCTTTGAGTCAAAGCTGGTGTGGGACTGTCTTACTGTCTTAAAGCAACTGGCCGAGACAAATAGGGTGACACTGATCTGGGTACCAGGACATGAAGGCATTATGGGAAACGAGATTGAGAACCGCCTTGCAAAGGAAGGAGCCAAATCTCCGTTTATTGGCCCTGAGCCTGTCTTTGGACACCCAAAAAGTCACCTCTCAGCTCAGATCAGGTTTTGGGAGGACAGAACTAAGAAGGAATACTGGGAAAATACCCCGGAGCTGAGACAAGCGAAGAAGTTTATAAAGTACTCGCAACAGAGGACCAAAGAATTCCTCACACTCAGCAGGAAGGAACTAAGGCTCATAACGGCCCTATTTACTGGGCATTGCCCACTTAGATACCACCTTAAGAAGATGGGTAAGGTCAATGATGAGACATGTCGATTCTGTATGGAAGACGATGAATTCGCTGAACATGTCCTATGTGACTGTGAATCAATCGATAATATTATGTCGATCTCAGGGTGGACATTAAGGACTCATAACCGATACGCCTTTGTAGAAATATTTGCTGTCGCAAGCAATTCTGTCACCGGTGAAGTGATTGACTGAGAGTGAGTTTGCACCTTGAGTCACATCCAAAGGAATGGAGTAGAAGTAGATGATATTTTACTGACTATTTCTTCTGATCTTCTGATAGAAACTTAACTGATCTTGCGTTCTTCTGAAAAAAGTTGTAAAGAGTCTTATCAGTCTCCGCTTTACATTTTCGCTACTATTTCTACCTCCATCGCTAACTAATATAGCAACTTTATCCTTCTCCTACAAATTTAAAGTAAATGTGAAGTTAAATTAAACAACACTACTTGAATTAATACGAAAGTACAAGCCAAGTAACGCCAACTATCACAGAGGAAAGCGAATGGATTTTATTTTTATAGTTTTGCCGTAAAAATTCTGACGTAAAATTGTAGAATCGATTTTGGCGGCACTCGAATCAATCCAACTGAAGGTTTTGAGCCACCAATAGTGTATAAAAATATTGTAGAAAAATTTTCAAGTAAACTTCTAAGAACAAAATATATGTGTGCCAACGCTCATAAATATCTTTAGCTACCAAGCCCAGCTGAGGCACCTAAATCAATATAACTCTTTGGAACCATGCTGAATGCTTGTGCCCTTGTCCGAAAGAGTGAACCACCAGAATCAATCCACCAATTCGTTTGGGCCGTTGTCGGTGAATAGTTATTCATTAAAATTCCTAAGAAAAATTTGCAAGTATTTTTCTAAGAAAAATTTAATGCTTGCCTACGAGCGTAATAATTTTGAATGACTCATCAATCAAACACTAAAATAAATATGTAGTATTCCAAAATTACTTTCCATTCTGTGGTACGTATGATAGATGACTTTCGACACTATATAAAACACAATAAAATTTTAAAGAAATCGTACACGTTTCAAATACGAAGAGCTATGAGCGATTGACAATTATTACCCGCCCACTATTACTACTCAAAAGAAGACAACCAAACGTCAAACCCAGGGCTAGCTGTCGCCGCAGATTGCAAAAGTGTGCTACAGCACCAGCATTAATCGCCGGCGTCACATTGTGTCCATACCATACGAAAAGCGCTCTGTTACACTTTTACAACTCACTACAGTTCAGCGTCCCATTCAATTCACCGCGAAGGTTAGCCAGTGCTTTGGGAGGGGTCATGACCCCCGTGACCCTCCCCCTGTATACGCGCCAGCGCCCTAGGGCATCGAGGGGTAATGTCACAATAGATCTTATAGGTCGCGGTGACAAGATGAAAGGCTGGAATCCTGTCTGCATCCCCCGTTACTAATAATAACAATAATAGTAATAGTTTAATGAAAATTATTTGATAACAAATAAAAAAGGGTTTTCTTGTCGATTTCATCATTCATAGGTGGTCGGTTTTTTTTCTGAATCAGACTTTACGTGTGATTTATTCTTGTCAAAATTATTACTGTAACTGGATATTACCCAGAAGACATGAAAAATGTTTATTTTTGTGCCAATATACATATAATTATGACAAGCCTAATACGAAGGTATTTCAGTTCGCTAAGTCACGTGTGAACATGAAATAAATTACAAAAATATTTACGCATACACACACACACTTCTTTAATAACTCTATCTGGGGAGTATAATGAGTCCATTCGGAAGCAGTGTGTCAAGTGGTCCCATCACTCATCCATGAATTTCGTATTTTACTCTTGGCTAAACACGAGTTATTCAATTAATGAAAACTACCGGCCACGAGGGACCACTATAATCTTTCCAACATAATATTTCGCCTCAGGTGAAAAGCAGCAACAGCTTAGGTTAGGCTGAGGCTGACATATCTTTTCTCAGGTTATTTACATGAGAAATTAATGAATGATAACCACCAGTGGCTCCCTGATCAGACTGACACACACTGTGAATGTTCTATCAAAGCTTAATCGGGCTAGCATCTAGTAGCACTATCAAGTTCGTATATAAAACTAATTCCACAGTCGGCTTCAACGCGGCTGGGTCAGTTCTCTTAGCGAACCCTCCATTTTTTTTGCTGCTTCTTACCTTTTTTATGCTCTTAGCGTAATTCAAGAACTCCCATTCGTCGTTTAATAAGTTTTAAGTGATTCTTTGAATATGTGTGTATTTTTTTTTTATTTTAAATGTAATCAGTGGGTAACAACTGGTACTTTCTGTCTGTACGTCTGCCTGTCTGTCTTTCTGTCTAGTTAAACGTTAACTTTAGAGATCGTGTTGATTAAGAGAACTCTGAATGAAATCTTGTTTTTAGATCTAATTTCTAAAATTGGGTTGCCAGACAAAAATTTAGATTTTTCGCGTTTATGTGAATGATACTGGAGGAGAACGCGTCGACGCAGAAACCTTAAATTCTGGGCGCAATAAGTCTATATTACAATTTCAGGTGTTACTTCAAAAACCTATGAAATTGGTTTGCCGTCTACCGTCCAATTAGGGAAATGTGAAAAACAACTTAGAACATTTTTAAAACAGAGGGCGTGGTTATATTTACGGGCATTCATCCGATCCATGGCATCGATTGACAACATGGAGAGTCATGAAAAATCGAATGATATAACTGTAGGTGGCAGTTCGCAAATTTTAATATCATAAAGCTTGGGAAATATTTTGTACTTGCAAATCTGTAAATCTAGTTGTCGTCTTCATCAAAGACTAAGAACTAAGTACCTATACTTGGAAATTTCGGTATTTTTTTAATTATTAATTTATGAATCATATTAAAAGTAAGAAAATACAGGCATGTACGAGTGTCCTCAATGGAATGTTATTATAGCATCCAATTTTGCGGTAAAGTCTACCAACGAAAATAAAAAAGACAGCGCGTCAGTGACAGTTCTGGGTTATTATTAAAAATGGTGCACTACATAAAAGAATAACGAACGCGTTTGCATTCTTGAGCAATATTTTAAAAATAATGAAGATTTGGGAGCTACAGTTTGCAATTTCGTACAAAAGCCTAGTACTAAGGTCCGCGCTAAGCTAAATTTTGTATGAAAATTTAGCAAGCTAAAAGATATTGGCGAAAATTTATCCTGAATTTTAGCGAGAGCGGTACTAAGGTTAACGCGCTAAATTTGCCTTTGGGTTTTGATTAGAGATGGCACCACCAGTAAGTCTCAAAAAATTCAGCTTGAATTTATCCGCCCGGGCCGTTCTTTAGCACGCTAATAATATTTATTGTCAGAGTTCTGAGATTTGATAAATTTATTGATAGGATTTTTGTAGTTAACGTAGTTTTGTACGTCTTTGCTGTAGGTACGGATGAATTGGATTTCTTCTCGTGGCCATATTTTCAATATCATTGTTAGTTTTTTTTCTTATTGTATATAGGGGAAGGTGCTGTATCTTGGTACCTTTTTTGAAATAGTCTTTTTTTGACAAAACTAATGGGTCAAATCTTAAGCAACCAATTATTATAGATTTTCTAACCCATAACCTTTCCAATAATAGTCGCATATGCAGTTAAACATTTATATTTCATCATATCTGAAAGGAAATATGAAGGTCTTCCTTTTGGTGCAAGGTACAACATGCAGCTGTACCATGGACAGTGGGGTATATATTACCTTGGACATTTGCAATTTACTAAGTATAAATGATGGTATATCAATAACACAAATAACACCCTTTATTCATCCAAGAATTATAATATTCGCAAAGCAGGTTACTAAACAAAAAATTGCAATAGATATACATCTATAATCTATTTTTTAACTAAAGGCCGATCTAAGGTTTTTTTTACATGTGCGTGGTGAAAATGTTTAAGTGTCCAAGGTACATACCCCTTGCAAAAGAAACAAAACTGCCTGTGAAATATTTTAAGACGCGCAATTCACCACATGATGCACGATTTATAATAAATAGTACATATAAACAAGTTTAACCTTAGTTGGAGTCCAAATATATAGAAAGAATAGAACTCCAACACTTTCAATTGTTTATGACTGGAAAATATTTACTTTTTTCACGACTTTTCTTTAAAACGCAATAACTGCATATTTTTCCGAAAAACTAATTCCCAGAATAGCTTAAGTGTAATCTGTTGATTAGTCAAATCGGATAAAAATTCGTTTATTTAGGTGGTAGCTACAGTCCGTGTGGAAAATAAAATGATCAAGGTACACACAGTCCAAGGTTCAGCATCTTCCTACATTATGCATATTATTTTAATATTTTTAATATTTCTAAATAATTTTAACTATCTGTTTTTAGAAATATTATGACCGGGCGTTGTATTTCCGTAAAAAAATTGCAAAATTCTTCTTCTTCTTGTTTTTAATATATCTTTTCTCTGAGTCTCCGCTGTCATATTTTAGCTGCTAAAGAACGGCCCGATTTTGGAGGCCCGCTAAAATTTAGTTTAGCGCGGACCTTAGTACTAGGCTAAAATATGGTCGGAATAGGGATTTAACTTCATTCACTGTTGTTAAGAGATTAATTCAAACATTTTGGGAGACTGGATCAGTTAGTGATCTTAAACACACTCTGGCCATCCTTCAACAGGTCATTCAATACAAAAAAAACATCGAAGCAGATCGTGAGAGTGTTGTTAGAGTTCAGGCATATAAATTTGGCACCGTGGTCAAGAATTAGACATTTCAAGAAGCTCTCATGAAAGATTTTCATTTTTATGCTTACAAATTTCAATTGACTCAAGAACTGAATCCTACTGACCAAGAGAATTCATTGAATGGATTATGGAACAACAATTGATGATGATGAGGATTATTCGAATAAAATCACCTTCACCGATGAGGCTCATTTTCATTTTGATGGCTTAGTTAATCGACAAAATTGTCGCATTTCGAGTTCAGAAGTGATTGTTGAGAAACAAATGCAGCCACAATGTGTCACTGTTTGGTACGGATTTTGGACGACGGAAGGCATCGAAAAAGCGACTGGTCAGTAAGACAATAACAATTAATGGTGCCCGCTATCGCGAAATGATAATCCAGTATTTTGTGCCTAAATTGCATGATATGAATGTGAACGACATGTGGTATCAATAAACGATGCCACATGCCATACAGCTCATAATTCAGTTACTGGCATGAGTCATATTCTGGTCGTGTAATTTCCCGTTTTGGTGATCAATGTTGGCCGCCCCGATCATGCGATTTACGCCGT
This sequence comes from Dioctria linearis, assembly GCA_963930735.1. NCBI lineage: Eukaryota > Metazoa > Arthropoda > Insecta > Diptera > Asilidae > Dioctria > Dioctria linearis. The sequence continues at coordinate 1,357,853 of OZ005740.1, read as the reverse complement.
TGGAATTTTACTTTGGGTTTTTTTTAAGTCTAAGGCTAAATTCATGATACCAGACGCTGCTTTAATCGTGCTTCAGTCTTGATTCAAACAAAGCGTCACATAAATTTATACGCGCTATCCCTCTTTGCATTCATACCGGTAAAACAAAATGATTTAATTAGTTGGTCTGAAAATTATTAAAGCATGATTTAAGCGTCCGGTGTGAATTCAGCCTAAGGTTTGTGACAAAAAGCCCACGACCACTAATGCCTTGAAGGAGGAAATTGAGCGCTGTATCAACGAAATTTAGCAACATTCATGCAAAATTATCATGGAAAATTTGAATAAAAGAGTGCGTATGTGCCAGCAAAGCCATTTACCCGACATGCTATTCCATACATAACCCTATCCTGCATATTTCATGAATCAATAAAAAATTTACAATTTTTAATTATAAGCCTGTGTTTTCTAATACAAAATTACTTGCGCAAATTTTGGGACACCCTTTAGAAACAAGAAATATAAGATCCTTAAAAAATTTAACCAATGACTTAATTACTGTCATCACTACTTCCATTGATTATTAGTCTTTTCTTCCCGATTGGTATGATGTCACTTGTATCACTCAATAGTATCTACTTGATGTGATTCTGGTTCGATGGTTAATAAAATTAGAGACAACTTTAGTTCGGCGGCAGTTGGTAATTAAATTCGTAATTAACAATTAATAATAATAATAATAATAACTACTACGAACTAATTAGACAAAAGTAACAATAAAAAACTAATATTAGAGTTGAGTGCAAAAAGAAAAAAAAAACAAAAGAAAAAAATTAATGAGGAGAATACTTATACTTATGTAAAACTAAGCTATGGAAAGCAAAAAGAATACAGTGAAAGAGAAATTAAATAAGCTAGGATTTAGTGGAGCAACATTCAAAACTATGATAATCGCCGCCGATTTAGACAAGAGTCCCTGATTTAATAAGTCTGCCAAAAGATCTACCGCCACTCGTGTACTGAATATCATGCGCCAATAGATTCCACTGTCGAGCACATTGGAAAAAGTAAGAATGCTGGCCAAATCGTGATCTACAACGAGGGATTAGAAGATTCCTGTGTCTAGCCGCTTGCAAGAAGTTAAGCTTTTCGAATAGGTACGTGGGCTGTTGGTTATATATTAGTCTGTGCAGAAATTTTAACCTGCATTGAATTTGGTATGCATCCAAAGAACAACCAAAAAAGCATGTTGATTAAGATGATATATGCCTGAAGCGAGGCAGTTTAAAGACAAACCGGAGTACATCATTGTATGCTACCAGGAATCGCCTTCGACACACCGAGTCAAGGTCAGAGAAAACCACACTACCATATGTGAAGTGAGGGACCACTAAAGCCCTGATCAGCTTCATCCGCATATGAAGTAACACCAATATGTTTACAGCAGGTGAACTTAGAGTTAAGCTGAAAGCCAAGAGCCCTAGCTGAATCAACATATGGTAGTACGGTGTTGTTAATGAGTATTGGTGGGACGGTATTAAGATCAATTCCATTCCTATAAATCGCTAAGCATTTTGACTTACTGGGATTCAACTCCAGGTTATTTTGTATTGACCAATCATATACACGCTGCAGGTCATCATTGAAGCGGCATACACAGTCCTCCATCAAGCCAAACGGCCTGCTCAAGATACAGTTGCACATCGTCAGCATATAGATGAATGGAAGCATCTGATATTACGTCAATAAAGTCATTAACGTATAGGCTGAACAGCACGGGCCCAAGTATGGATCCCTGAGGAACTCCATATAAGAGAGACGTTTCACCCGAGCAGACCTCATTCACCCTAACAAACTGACTGCGTCCACTCAAGAAACTCCTGAGAAGTTTTACTGCAGATGAAGAAAATAGAAATTCTTTTGATAGTTTTCCCAGCAGCTTGTAATGATTGATGGAATCGAATGCCTTACTGAAATCCAGTAGAGCCAGGATCGTAAGTTGGTCTTTGTCGAGTGCTTCGTGAATATCTGAGGTAACCTTAAGCATAGCAGTTTCGCAGCTATGATTCGGTCGGAATCCAGATTGCCAAAAAGTCAGATATCCATTGCGATCGATGTAGTTCGCAGCCTGCATAAGAATTATCTTCTCCAAGACCTTTGCCAAGAAGCACAGGAGACTAATTGGCCTAAAGTCAATTAGAACAGATGCCGAGGACTTTTTTGAGATAGGCAGCACAAGCGCTCTTTTCCACTGACTGGGAAATTGAGACGTCATGAGGCAGTGGTTAAATATATGAGTACGGATTTTGATAATGTTAGGTGCAATAATCTTAATAAACCGTGGAGGCAATCCATCTGGTCCTGTTGCATTAGATTTGATTGCATTCATAGCCAGAAGAACTTCATTCTCATCAATGCAACGGAAGGCGAAGCTCTCCACTGGATAGTTTTCAGTAGAATCATTAACACACGTTGCCTGAGATGCAACCGCAGAACCTGTGGAAAAGAACTCATTCAGCTCATTTGGATCGTAACTTACTTTGGGAGAATTGCGTCCATATACACCCAAGTAACGAATATTCTGCCACAGCCTTTTTGGAGGTAGATCAACATTAAGCTTTAATCCAATAAATATGCGCTTGGCAGACCTTATCATAGAGTTCGCCCTGTGGCGGACCAGTTTATATCTACAGTAGACGTCGCTAGAACAGTATGTATCTCCTGGTTTATCCATAGACATCCATTGTGAGCCTACTAGATAAGACATCAACCTTATTATCTAGTAGAGAGTTAGAGCTGTACACATCATCCCAAGATGTCCCTCTACAGTTAGTAAAAAGCTGCTCAAAATTTAGGTTCGGTTTTTTGTTAAATCTTTATAGACTTCCTCATAATGAGAGTTAAGCATTTATTAATCTCTCGTCAGAATCGGAGAATTCGTTCAATATTCAAGTCATTTTGTAAAAAAAACTGATGATTCAAGTCCTACGCGGATGACTCTTTCTGTGAACGGAACCACTTCATCAGGATCATTGTCACGATCATTTGTTTTATTAAACATGTTAACTAAATCATCCTCATCTACATAGTTGTTTGTCAGCCATTAGTTCTACAATATCTGCCTCAGATAAATCTTAGAAGCCTTCTCTTCCCATTGTATTATGCGCCAATTCAGTTATCTGAGAATATTCATGCTCCAATGGTAATCTAGAATTCTCACTTTCGACTACAACCTGACCATATTGTTTTCCAGCAAGTATTGAGTAATATATCGGTATATGACACTACAATTTAAGATTGTAAATTTTTTCCGAGCAGCCATAAGTGTAAGAGTTTGGTCTTGTAGTCATAGCATTTTTGGCTTTTCCATATCTTCCATTGCATCATTTCTTACGTATGAAACAGTGCATACAAGATCCAGCTGTTACACATTTTCTAATGTGTCGTCATTTTTTCTTATTGTCCTTATTGTAACTTCATTCATAGAGTAAAATTTAGCATCATCCTGTCACTCTTTTTCTATTACGTAGATGACCTAAAATTTTAATTTTGGTTTCTAAAGAAAAAACTTTTTTTTCATTTCTTTTGGCAAAATCAAACCCCTTAAAATTTTAATTAAATTATAAAAAATGCTACAAAAACTAATTGTTTAAGAAGAAAATAACACTAAATCGTGGACTCTCTAAACTAAACGCTGATAACCCACACGTATGTAAAGAGAAATGTTCCTTATAAACACCCCATTTTTGGTGGCTGCGTTCATTCATTCTGACTACTCCATTCAAATCTATTCAAAAAATAAATAAATTTGATTTGATCCTAAAGCCCACGTTTCGTCTTCCGTTCAATATTGAACTAAAATGTAGGACTATGAGCCTGAATTTTCCCAAAAGTTTATTTTATTTTTTTTATTTATTTTTAGATATTATTTATGAAATTCTCACAACGGCAACGTATACATAAATTACATTACAGTAATTGATAAAAAAAAAAAATTGAAATAGACCTTGGCACAACAATGATTGAGTTTATGACCGGAAAAATTTAACAATGGCAATAAATTTAGACCTGAAAAGGTTAAATAGCATTTAGTAAGGCACCCCCCAGAATATTGATGGTTCTGATTTATACTTGTACGCACAAAATTTACTTCTAAGAAAAATTTCATATGCTTCTACGATTTTTATTTTCATATAAACTGAAATTCTGATTTTTTGCGTATTTCATATAGACTTTTACTTTTTTATTTCCAAGCTTTCAGTTCACTAATTTATTACAGAAAATTCTGTCATTAATCTCAATTCTTTCCGTTCTAAATATGTGCAGGTTTAGGAATGTTACAGTTGCATAAAATTAATGTAGGTGATTGAATGAATGACATAAGCTCTCATGTTTCCATGGATTTGAGTTTAAGTTTCGCAGATGCCTACCAATTCAATAGTAGAGGCATTCTGTTAATAACAGCTTACTTTCTCATGATATGTCCGAAACCCCTAAAAAATTGAAGGTTCAATTAGAGCACCAGAAACAAGAATTTTCTATAATGCCTCAAGTTTCACAAGAATGAAAAAAAAATCATTTGTTATCGCTCGACCACCTATTTTAATAAATCCTATCTTGCAAGCCGCTATTTATACAGAAAATTCCATCCTTGTACAGTCCAATTTACCTAGAGAGATACAATTGTGCCCCAACTGCATAAAGTTGTCTTTTGTTATGCCTAATATAATCAAAAATTTCATCCGTACACATAATAAGGAAAAGTGGCCCCAAGATAGATCCTTGTGGAACACCAGAAGTAACAAGTTTAAAGAGAAAAAATCGGGTGATAGCTATTTTTTAAATTGTCAAAAACGGCATTTGTCTCAAACCAAAATTTTTCCTTTAGTTTTTTTTTTTACAAAGGATGGTATGGTCAAAAGAATCAAATGCCTTGCAAATGTAAAGAAGAAATACACATAAAGATCTATTCCAAAACGGATGTCAATAGTTATTTTTAAGTCATGTGTACGGTCCTAAAGAAGATTATTACGCAAAAGACAATTTTCAATGATCTCAGGAAGCGATTTCTTCGATTACTAAAGATAAAGATCTCAAGCAATCTTCATGATGGACAACTAAATGCAAAAAAATAATTTTTCAATTGAAAGGGAACGATTTATTGCGCTACTATTACTTAATTTAAAATAATGCCTAGTTCTTAAAACAATGGCGTCATATCACAAAAAATTGAACAGTAAACTCATCGGCAAAGGTTCTTGGTTCTTTTGAAAATCGCTTCTTCAATTTTGCTTCATTCCTTTCTTAACCGAATTCAAGGAAAAAGTTCAGCCCACATCTCTTTTATACTCAAAACCTATCAGCATCATTGGAGTAAAAGGATGTAACAGAAAAAATTCTCCAAAAACAGAATAAAAAAAAAAAAAAACCAAAATTATTACTTTTAAGGATCTACCAGAATTGCGAATGAAATTCATACAGGAAGGCTTATACGGATCAAAGCTCTCAAACAAAAAGGGCCATCCGCAATAATCTCTTCCTATATCAACCTGGATTACGAGGACCACCGATTTCATAATTTGATTTGTTGACTGCAATCAGTGTTACCATGATAAATGACGGCTTAGCTCACTATAGTGTCTCATAAGCGGATGATCATTCGCAGCAGCAGCCGGAGCAACACCAAAAGAGACTCCCTGGTGATCTTCAAAAATGCCGCATCGATGCGATTCCTTTGATCCGGATGTCGGCATGTTTGTTGCAGTTGACAATTTTTGGTCACAAATCTGTGTTATGGTGGTGTAATTCAGGGCATATTCTCTATATTCCAACAATAATATAACTTTTGACAAGTAGAACATTCTCATTGACAATAAAGACAGGAGCAAAATGGGCACAAATTCATTGTGTGTTTCATATCTATTCAAGTGAAAATTGAAGTTTAAGAAGCATTCCTTGAGCAGAACTAGCTGAGAGAACAGGTTGACCATTTATAGGTAGTAAGTAGCACGCCTTTTTGGGCAAATTGCCCGAAGGCAATGACTTTGTTGTCAAACAGAGCCTTTATTTCAGTCCAGTAAATTACTTGAGGCTACAGGAAAATTTCTGTTAATGTCCTTTATAATTTAAAAAGGATGTGTCATTCCAAAGTAGGTAAAACATTTTCGGCAACCATCCGAATTGTGTGCATTCTGACACCGAGCAATAGGAGCAGTATAGGTAATGAAAAATTACCTGCAAGTATTGAATTGAAATGATCACTTGTTCCGTGCTTTTAAGGTGCCGCCACTGAAGTGACTATCCTCCTACCTTTTCCACATGTGAACCCATCATAAATTCATTGCCCTGGAGCAGGTTACCTCATCATGATTTGTACGATTTAGGGTCCCGCAGTTTTTCAATTCGGTGCTCCTTTGGTCATTTGTTGGCCTTGCGACTTATATATTTCCGTGGGGTCTTAAAGCCTTCTCCGAGATCGGCTTAGAAGTGTCAGTTATTTAGTGCCGACAGACAGACGGTTTCTTATTTACATACAAACAAGAAAAGCACAAGATTAGGCTGGTGTTCTCTATATGACGCGACACGATGGTAATGTATTTGATTTTTTTTTGTATTTTTTTTTTATTTTTAATTTTTAGTGAGTGGAATAGACGTTGACTTTTTTGTTCTTGTTCATCTTTATATGATTAAAAATTATAAATAAATTCAAGTGAAGGATCGTCACACGGCAACGATGATTTCATTCAAGTCAGGTTATATAGTTAAATCAGAAACGGGTAGATGGGGTCTGTTCATTTCCCTTTGCATATTATTGGTAATTTCATTTTCATTTTACCATCGTTATTTATCCCAAATAGGTTGAGATATTAAATGCGTAATCTCCTATTTGTATAACAAATATGTTCCTCTTAAAGTTAAGCGTGTTAGTACTAGTAGCTCTCCCTGGTTTAGTCACACAATTCGTGCTCTAATAGTAGAAAGAGAATTCTTATATCGTCAATGGAGGCAACTTAGAACTGAATATGCTCGATCTCTATTCAGATGCGCTCGGAACAAGGTAACTTCTGAGATTCGGTTAGCAAAGCGTCTATATTATAGCTACAAATTTGACCCTAACCTGCCCCCCAGAGTTTTATGGAGTAATCTGAGGAAAGCTGGTATTTGCCCTGGCTTGAGTCCTGAAAAATTATTTGAATCAGAGGCCTTTAACAAGCACTTTACAACATGTTCTGGTACCGCTGTTACTCTCTCAACAGCCCGCGTGTATTGAGACCTATCCCTTGCGCGAGCAAGACATGAATTGTTTGTCTTTCCGGGGCGTCGGGCCTGATGAGCTTTACAAAGCTATCTTTTGTGTAAAGTCCTGTGCTGTGTCGGTTTTGATGAACTCAATCCCCGCTTTGTAAAGCTTTTGTTTTCGTACATACCTACATATATATTGCATATTATGAATACTTGTTTGTCTTCCTCCTGTTTCCCTGACATTTGGAAAGTTGCTAGGGTCATACCTGTACCTAGGTTAGGTTAGGTTAGGTAAGAGGGGTGCCGCTAGACAACCAGCCAGCCTCACTTAGACCTCCAACTGGTCGATTGTGCCCCTAGACCTCATGGGATGACCCTTCAAGCCGCGGATTCATCCTGCTTTCCTTGGGAAACTCGGGATATATCCAAGACCTTTAAGCTAGATCCATCCTGCCTCACTCAGAAAACTCAGGATGTTTCTGAACGTTATACTTTGAAGTTCCCCCAGACTTGAAAAGAAGTAGCTACCTAGTAGCCTACTTCTTTTATTCATCAGAGCGGGGCATTCGCAAAGCACATGCTTGACGGATTCAATTTCATCCGAGTCTCTACAACTCCTGCAGAAATCGTTCACCGCTATTCCCAGTCTTCTAGTATGGTCCCCTATGGCCCAGTGACCCGTCATGACCCCTACTAGATTCCTGGTATTTGCTCTGCTGCTATTAAGCAGTTCCCTTGTCCTTTTCCTGATACCTGTACCTAAGAAAACCCCTGTCAGCTTATCTGACTTCATACCTATTAGCATTCTTAGCTTCCTAGCGAAGGTCTTGGAAAAACTTAATTGTTACCAAATTCAGGAGTTCTTAGATCAAAATAATCTGCTCACGAGATATCAATTTGGTTTCCGTGCAATGCACAATTGTGAGACTGCCTTGCTAAAGGTATCTAATGATCTCCGTTTGGCTCTTGATGCCGGCGAAATTGGCGTACTTGTCTTATTGGATTTTTCTCAAGCTTTTGTGTACTCTACACTACTCCGTAAATTGTATGTTAACTATTGATTTTCTTCTTCTGCGGTCAAGTTAATAAGTAGTTTCCTCACAAACCGTTTTCAACAAGTAAATGCTAATGGTATTCTCTCCTCCTTCTTACCTTTGTCTCAGGGTGTCCCGCAAGGATCTGTATTAGGACCTCTCCTTTTTAGTCTATACATTAATGATATCGGTGATATCGTACATAATGTACAGTTACATCTATATGCCGATGATGTTCAATTGTGCTTGAGCAAACCTCTTGGGTTGTTTGAATCAATGATGATCTTGCTGCAATTCATAGATGGTCAATTGATAATAAGCTTTCTCTCAATCCTAATAAATCACAGTGTTTGGTGTTGTGCAGCTCACCTCCTGATTTCGATGATATACCCTCAGTTATTCTCAATAATGTCTTGTTACCTTTTGTTGACTTGGTGGCTAATCTGGGAGTGAAGTTCAACAGTCGCCTGAAATGTTGTGATCATGTTAAGAGTATGTTGGGTAAAATTTATGGTGGCTTGCGAAGACTTTGGCTATTTGCTAGTATCTTACCAACAAATTCACGTTTGAGATTGGTTAAGACGCTTTTGTTGCCTCATTTTATTTATGGCAGTCTAATTTTACCAAAGCTTGACTCCCTGTGCAAACGTAAGATGGAAGTTTGTTTTAATGATTGTTTACGATTCATTTTTAACATGCGCAGATCTGCCCACATTACTCCTGTCAGGTACTCGTTACTGGGATGCTCAATTCAGACTTATTAAAAACGCAAGGCGCATTAATCTTCCTATTCAATTTAATACAGACTAGGAAGCCCATGTATCTTTATGAAAAAATAGAATTTCTACATTCTAGGAGAGGAATGAGGTTACGTATACCGCGTTTTAGTACATTGACTTATGAGGGATCTTGAATTTGTCCAAATTGTTCGTCTATGGAATTCCCTCCCTCACAATACTCAGTGTACGGCTTCTGTCAACGAATTCAGGAAATATTTGGATGATTGTATACTTTGAGTGCTATTGGAAGTTGGGAATGACTGTGCAAGATTTTCTTATTTACATATTTCTTATTTCTTTTATAATTTTTGTTATTAATCATGTTTTTATTTAGTTTTAGTTTTCTTTTGCCTCCTATATATATGTTGATTGTCTTTACTTTTTCTTAGTCATAGTAGGCACTTTCTAAAAATTATGTTTTTTTTTTTACATTTTTCTCTAATTTCTTCTTTTCTTTTTTGATTTCCGAGTACTTTGACTAGTTTGTATAAAGTACTATTTAAGATTTACATCTTGTGTACTTAATTTGTTTAATAAATGAATATGAATATGAATTGAGGCTTAAAGTCTAATTTTTGATATTGCAATTCTATTCAATTTAGCATTTATGCAACCCCTTCTTCCTGATATTAGAAATGCTTTGACCTCCTTCTCCTCCTACACACACTCTTGTCAAGTCACTCAGGGTGTTCAATATAATTCCCCTGCAGTTTTTGATCTCAAAGTAACCGACAGAGTGATTCTCACCTTCTCGTTGGGAACATTTCATTTCGATTTTAGTGCCACAAAACATTCTCATTGACTTCGATTACAAAACAGGCGGACAGATTCTTTTCAAGAACACAACGAAATGAGGAAAACAAGAATTTCGGTGTTATACCTCTTCAGGATCACTGTACTAAAACATCAACCCATCTCACCGGCGCGGCGCGTTGTTTGCATCTCTCCATTATAGATAGAGTCCATGGACAATCAATGAGTGATACAGTTCAAAAAATCAAACGTACCGGGGCGGCATCCGTCTACAGAGACAGAGAAAGAGAGGATCGAAAATTGGGCACAACAACAAGGGTGTATAGAGGGGACAAAGAATCATCATCAACAGAAATCACCATCCAAAAGATAATTCCCCAAAAAAACGCTCCGTCCGAAGGGACAAAAGAATCATACGAGCGTGAATCGATGGGTGATTATTAATTTATTTCTATTATTGAAACAGTAGAAGTTAGGAGAGCATGCGATCAGATCACAACTTTTTCATAGTCTTCTACAGTGTGATCGTTCTGTATGCAGTTGGGAGATCGCAAAGTATATGTTCCCAACCTGAACTGCCTATAGTCGACGCGACGCGACGTGTGATCTGGTCAAAATTAATATTTAATGAGAAGATGACTATCATACTAAGCATAAAAGAGGTGATGATCACTTGTTAAGATTTATGTAAACAAGTTCTCGCGCGGCTCTATGAACTCATTAAAGCCAATAGAACAGTAGAGAAGAGGGGGTACGGCGGATTATCAGAAACATTGAGCGTTTGTTACATTAAAAAAACATCAAATTACATGATCAGCTAATGAGTATTTAATAGGTGACTTTCATTATCAACACCGCAACGCAATTTGTACAAATGGCTCGATTATTACTTTCTGATAGCCATCAATCATTTGGTCGGACATGAATCTCTTATTATATGTATGTACGAAAAGAGGAAGGACGTATGTAGTATGTACGTAAGTGGGTAAAGATGGTGTTGTTTGTTTATATTTATAAAAAAAAAAAATTATTTTACTTACCACCTAAAATTCCGTGTATACTGTAATCCTTTCGACCATCTTCTTCCCGTCTGTCCGATCCTCTAAGCAATCGGCTTATAGATGCTGCGGAAGGGGCATCGGTAAAACCTTCCTGGAATTTAACAAAAATCGAATTAAAATTGTGCAGCTCAATTTCGTTTAAGCTTAAGATTAATTTACACCCAATGCGCATAATTATTGTTAAAGATAGCTCAACTCCAAGCGCGCACCTTTTATGCGCATCACGTTTGGATTACGTTTTGTAACGAAATTGCTGTTTTGTTACATTTTTGAATTATGCAGGCAGCATCATTTCGGTGGCAATAAGCAAAACATTACTTAAGTAAACAAGAAAGTATCCGATTTCAAAAGTTTTTTGTTGCTGTGAAAATCCAAAAGAAGATTAGAATCCCAATTAAAAGCTATCACAAGAAATTAGAAGTGAGCGACATTCCAAGTGTGGTAAGTAGGGGTATACGTCAAGTAACTGGTATTATACATGACAGTAAAACTAAGCGGCATCAGACACGTACGTATGTCTCCTTCCCGTTAAAGAAGGTCTCAGCACGATTTTAGCGTCTTAACCTGTCAAGCGGATAAGTTTAGTGTTTTGCTTTTTTTTTTTTTGTGCTTAATACTGGGAAAGGCTATATTTTACCTATAACTTTTGTGTATAGGTATAGCTTGTGCCAGCATTCGCATTTGAAATTAAAATGATCTGGAGTGATCGTGATAGATGGTGGCCGCAGCCGCCGCCGCCCGCGTTCAGGAGAAGAAAACTCAAGTGCAGTACGGCTACAGTGTGTGAGTAAGCAAGCGCACGCTCCAAAACTTCGGTCGCTTCGATTGTGCAACAAAATTTGTCACACTTTGGTTTAAAGTTGAATTTTTTGCCGTGCTGCTTCCTTTCTTGGCAAGAAAAGGCGGCGAAGATCACGATCGTTCCTTCCCTCTCACCTTTTTGAGAGGAGATTACCTTTTTCTTGACGGTGTGTTCTGTGTCTTGTATAGTAGTAAAAATTTTTGTCTGGCACAGATGCAAAAACTCGAATCACCTGGAGGAATTTTCATCGAGCGTAGCTAACGTGCGGCAAGTAAAAGTTCTTTGATGAAGCAGACCAGAGAGTTGTATCTAAACTTGTTTGTTGGCCATCAGGAGGCCGTTCATTCTTGGCTGGAAAAAAGCATACTTAGGGAACAAATTATGAAGCAAAACAGCCAGTAGGCCCTTTTTACCGGAAGTTGTGGCAAAACCTTAATTTTCAACGCGTTATTTAGTGGACTTATTTATCAGTTTAGAGATGCTAATTAAATAGGAAAGTTTTTTTTTTGTTTTTTTTTTTTTTGTTTTTTTTTATATATACGAAATGAAATGGAACATTTTTTTTTTGTTGACGGAATTGAAATTTTGACAAGTCAGAAATGTTTGTTTTCAATTTTTACACCTACCAATGCCAATGCGGTGTCTCATATAGACATGGCAAATATTTTATAGGAGGATGATCGAGATAAACAAAAAAATTGCTCGGAAAAGAGGGTTTGTTTAAAAAAAAACAAAATTATAAAAATATCACCCTGCGAAGCATCTCTCATCACGACAACGCTCCGCGCCACACCTCGCTTCTGATATGCGACTTTTTTGCCGAAAAAAAATCCTATCTGTCCACATCCACCGTACTCTCCAGATTTAGCCCCAGGCTACTTCTGGCTCTTCCCAAAATTAAATACTGCACTAAAAGGAAAACGTTTCAATTTCAATTTATTATTAAGCAATTGACATTCTACAAATGAGAATATAAAATTCTTTTGAGTCAAAGAATGCAATAACTAAAAAAAAAAAAGAATTTTATACTACATAGTAACTCAAACTTATATCTAGACTTACAAAACTACAAAGCTAAGAAAGATGAAGGAAAACAATTAATTTAAGTAGAAAGAAAACAAAAATAAAATCTTATAAAGAATTACACTAAGGCATTTTGATTGAAGGTGGCCAATGTGCTGGACATTAGCGATCTTCGCAACGAAGCTGGCAAAGAATTCCATCATAATTTGATGAAGAACAGGCGTCTACTAACAAGTCAACTAGCATTAGGCAAAATAAGAGTTATTGTCCGGGTGGACCGAGCGAACGTAAGTAAGTCGAACAAATATTTGGGCTGCGCAAGTTTAATGATTTTAGCCAGTACAACCGAAAACTGCAGGTGAGAGAAGTTTATATATGTACCTAATCATAGAATTAAATGTAGTTAAAAGCATCCTCCAGCAAACGGAATCAAGCCTGCCATAGATCTCGCACCCATAAGTTATTAAGAGGAGTCAGTACTCGCAAAAATTTCAATTTAGATACCAGCGAGGCTGTAGACAATAAAATTTACTATACATAGGTTTGTGTCCTGAACGTATGAAAATTCATATAAAATTAGCCTAGACCTAGACCACAAGTCACATTAGAGACATCTAGCGTAAACGACAGAAACCCAACCGTAAATTCTACGCATGACAAACTAAATGTGGTCGTTCCACTTCAAGGTCTTATTAAAAATTACCCCAAGATTGCGAACCAATTCAACATATGGAATTATGCTATTATTAACAATGATCGGAGGAAAGTATACGACGAGTCAATAGAAGTCCGTCCAGTAAATAACCAAAGCTTTCGATTTCGCCGGATTAATGAGAAGATTATTTAGAATGGTCCATCGGTTGATTCTCTCGAGGTCTTCATTCAGGCAGCTAACGCCATCCTCAATTAAACCAATAGGCCTTGAGAGATATGCCTGCATATCATCTGCAACATATGACAGTGCTTAGTACCAGGTAAAAATATCATTTATGAACATAGAAAAGAATAATGGGTCCAAGATTGATCCCTGAGGAATCCCAGATACAACAGAAATCGGGGATGAATACCTATCAGCTGAAAGCACAATTTGTGCACGATTAGAAAGGTAAGAATAGATAAATTTCGTAGCCTGCAACGAGAATAGAAAATTATCTAGAAGTTTCTTGCAAGGCAGTGAGTGATGTATCAAAGGCCTTGGAAATATCGAGAAAAATTAACCCCGTGAATTTATCCTCATAATCAAGAGCAATTCGAATATCATTAGTCACCTTCAGTAAAGCAGAGGTACAACTATGATTGAGTCGAAAGCCAGACTGACAATCATGTAAGAAGTTGTGGGCAGCAACGTATTCAGATATTTGAAGAAAAATTACTTTTTCAAATATTTTGGAAAGAAAGGGAATACTAATCATACGATAGTCAGTGTGAGGAGAGCTTTTGGGGATTGGAATGACCTTTGAAAGTTTCCAGTAAATGGGAAACATGGCATCTCATAACGCATGTATTGCAAATATGAGCGAGAGGTGCAAGAAGATGAGGAAGCTTGGATTAATCCCCTCGATACGTGCGCATTTGACATAATACTGGAAGCTTCATGAAATATATCAACTTCGGTAACGCGATAGAAGCTAAAAGTATTGGAAGCATGGGGAGTCATCAAGGAGATATCAAATGCATTACCCATATACAATCTCGATAGAAATTGTCTATTAAGCTCATCAGGATGTTCAGTGCAACAAATATTACTAGAGGAACCAATGCCAAGAGATTTTAAATTCATCCAAAGTTGTTTAGAAGGAAGATTGATGTTTAGAATAGATGAGAAATATATTTTCTTCTCTTGACGGACGGCATTGGTAACCTGATTGAACAAGGACCGAAATTGTTTTCAAAAAACTGTAAGTCAGTATCGTTTCCATACAGAATATGCCGTATTGCGCAGCTGAATCAAGTGTTTGATATTTTCGGAAAACCAAGGACAGTCCCTTCGTCTAACACGTTTAGTGACAAGAGGCACATACTTATCGTTAACATCAGCAAGATAATTAACGGTATCCCAAGAGAAGAAGGTAGCCTCGTGATGAAGCTCACTGAAATTAATCGCATTTTAATTACGGAAGGTAAGGAAACTCTGAATAGAAGGTGCCTGCAAATGGAGATTATATATGAGAAAAATAAGGTCATGGTAAAGAAGCTTTTTCGACATTTAGAGGGCCACGGAAGAGCAGCTGAAGGACCTTCCAAAAGAAGCCTTCCAGAAATGTTTCCAATCACGGAGTCAACGTTGGAATAAGTGCAACGCTATCGAAGAAGAGTAGCTATAGTTCTCAAACATTGATCATGTTTTATGCGACAGCCTTCAGTTAAATCCATGATTTTGTAGCTTATGTTGATCCTGTCAAAACTCTTCTCATTTAAGTAAATTTAAATACGACAAGTTTTGTGTGCGCCCCCAAGTCCTACGCCTAGTACTCGGGCTATCGAGTGAAATTTTAGAATTCGAATTGAGCCCTATTTACAAAAATTTGTAATTGGCGTGTGGCGTGTTATAAATTTGGTAATCTTCCTCATTGCACAATGAAGTAGAATGCCCCGACTTTTAAACGTAAGTTCATTGGAGTTCCGCATTCAGTACAGCTTAGAAAATATACTCCCTGATTTTTTTATACGGAACATTATATTAGTTCGATTCGATATCTTGATGACGTTCAGATCTTAAGATGTCCACCTACAATCTGCTAAATAAGCGGCTCACTTTTTTTTTTATTATAAAGCCAAGTTCAGGGGAAAACCTTCCACAGCATGGCAGGAAGGAGATAGGAAAAGGATTAGGGGACATGAGGAAAGTGGCAGAGATACTGAGATAAGTCACTCTTGAATCTTCGCAGATTATATGCCAGAGGAAAAACAGAAGACGGTAGATTGTTCCACATTCGCATAGTTCGGGATAAGAAAGCATCACGGAATCTTACTGTAAGGCCGAAAGTATTTTGAAGGATGAAAAGATGTAAACGGCTTGCAGCGCGAGTATTGCGTGTAGGTATTAATATACAAGGGATCAGAGTAGATATTTCATCGAAACATTGACAATGCATGTACCTACCGATAAAGGAACGAAAGGCTGTATGATAAGCACCGGCCACGACGGGAAAGTTGTATTCCATTCTAGGCCTGATATAGGACTTGTAAAGGAGCGCTAGATTTGACGGGGTGAACTATTTCTTACACCTTTTTAGAAATCCAAGACATTTCGAGGATTCTTTGGCAACAGAAGATTTGGTCTAATTTCGTTTAATTTAGTGGAAATATTAATGCCAAAAATGCTTAGCGACGGTGTCTTAGAAATTAATGCTCCGTTAAATGAATTGGGAGTGGTTAAGAGTGATCTTGTTTTAAAGAGATGAAACAGCTTTGGATCTTAGATGCATTGAATTCGACGAGATACGCTTCGCCCCAAGCGAGGATATTGTCAAGATTGTTATTCAATGATCTAATCATGCAAAATCTCGTTTAACACATGCGGCATTCCCTCTGGAGTCCGTAAGAGTATCAAAGGAGTAAGCGAAATTAAGTGTAATGTCATCGGCAAAGCTATATGGATGGGACTGAAAGTAACGGTAAGCAGATCATTAATGAAGTTGTCTGAACAATAACTTTCTTCCTCAACCGGATGAAAGAAGATTTACAATATTATACCGATAAAGATTTGCTTTGATTTGAGAAATAATCCAAGGACAACGCATACGAACATAGTTTTCAAGCAAATTGTTGATAAGGAAAATGCAATTTTGCATCTGGTTCACATAGGATGTGCTAAGGGTCTTGAAGTATATTTATTGGTATTTTGAGATATATGTAGCTTTTGATAGTTGCAAACATAAATATTCGTTCCAAAAAACAATGCAGGGGAAGGGAATAATAATAAAATAAACAAATGTTTCTAGAACCCAATTTAGCTGATTTTAAATTACAAGAAAAAGAAATAAAATAAAAATTCTGAAGAATTTTGCTATCGTTCATCGTTACTTACCTACCACTGTAAAAATATTATGACTATTCCCTAAATTTAAGACACTTTTTTTCCCTAAAAGTAAATGTAATTTTCTCTGATAGAAAGGGAAAATCGGTTTAATTTCCCCCAAATGGAACATTCAATGAATTTAGGTGTTTGGCACTAGAAAATCTATAAAGTACGTAAAATTCCCGAAATGTTAGTTCTTTTGGATATGAGGAAGAGAACATTCAATAAATTAAGTATGATGCTGCATTTTTAATGGAAACATATTTTCGTTTATATAATTCACACATTGTTTTTGAAAACAAGTCATATATTGTTTTTCAATATTTTGTTTAAGCCTGCCCAGTGCACCAATATAACTTCCATACCACTTAGACCATAAGAAATGAGCTATTCAGCTTATTCTTATGTTTTTTGAAAGGGGTGGTCTTCTATCACCTTCACCTATGGTGGGGAGTGGTGCGATGCCATCACCTATTCCTTACATTTTAGGGGGGAAAAAACAAAACAACAATTTAAAATTCCCTGTATTTTAGGGAATTCTCCCTACATTTTAAGCAATATTCCCTATATTTTATAGGGAAAAATCCAAAATTCCCTACATTTGACGGAGAAAAACCTAATCTTAGTTTTCCAAGGTGGAGCTTTCCCTAATCTTATCGACAAATGCCTAACCTGTGTGGCACAAATTGTTGCCACTCACTTTAGGGAATTATTTTTTACTGTGTACAGGAAAAATGACAGCTGAAAGAAAAGTAGTTTACTAGACTAAAATGCAGAAGAACAAAATGTGGATGAACGGATAAAAGCACACGATTTATGTAAATCTCGGAATGTTTTTTGGATATTTATTTCAAAACTAATTACTACCTTTTTATGGTAAGATACAAATCCTTCTTCAAATTTTGATCAAGTTGTCTTATATGTTAGCTAATTCTAGTAGTAGCTTATAGTATAAAAAGTATTGAACAAAAAGTATTGCATAATTATTATTTTTTTCCTAGTTGCTGATCCCTTCAAATCGCCATTCTGCCACAAATAATTGCCAGTACTTAAATAAATTTTCAGCAACTGCCTGATTTCAGGACGATAAATTAAAATAAATTGTTTTGGTTGCATGAATCAATAAAAAACCAAAATACATGATAAATGATAATTAACATCCAATCATTAAAAACTATAATCAGTAGCTGGCATACCAACTTCAATGATCATTTGTATCGCACCTAGATATTAGAAATATACACACCTTTGCACAAACGACACATTTATACGCGTTGCCACTTGCCGTCTACTTGAGGGCTCAGATAAAATTGAAAAATTAATAACCTAAAGCGACTATTTATGTCATCTGTGCCTATGTACCTACTACCTACATACATATAAATCAAAATGGGCATAAACGGATAAAAGCCATTTTAAATATTGATAAGCAAAGTGATGAATATATGCTGCCCTAATACTATATGTATGTCCGAGACCCTGTTTTTTTTATATATACGTATTATTAAGCCAACCTCCAGGGAATACCCTGCATCATAAGGTAGGCACAACATGACAGGAAGGAGATAGGGAAATGATTATTGGACATGAGGAGAGTGGCTATTGAGAGACTTCGAAGCAGGCGGTTCGAAGCTTTGTAGTCGAATCCTTCGAAGCATGAATGTTTTACTAATTCTTCGAAACTTCGAAGCATGAATTTCCTGTTATCGACTCCACAGTGTTAAGGTTAAATTATAATATTCGAGGTGACTTGAAATAATTCTTGAATAGTTTAAAGAGTGTCTGAGTTTTTTGGGGAATATACGTTCTATTATAAGTCTTTTGGTTATGATAAGAATATATGAATATATTTTATTATATGTATGAACTCATAATACCCAACAGATTTGATCGGGGTATAATAAAATTGTAAATGATTCCTTTTGAATTGAGTTATGAAATTTAAACCCAATTTAATCACTTTTCAAATATATTTATCCATTTAAACATTGTAAATTTGGAAACATTTTCTACAGTTTGTTTTATCATTTATTAACGGTTTATAAATTGCCGAAAAAATAACTGCGCTCTTCCCAACATTTGAATTCGCTCGAATTCTTTATCATACTTAGCTACTTCGTTGGTAAAACGGTCATGTTTCGAAGGGTTTAACTTTCAAGGTCTAGACGACTTCATATCCTCTGAGAATGCTGAATGCTTAGGCAAAACTAGTTTTTTCTTTGCAAACCCATAAAAACCATATATCGATTTTAAGGCGAATACAGCAATAAATGTCAAAAATTTTTAGACATGTTGGGCCCGCCCTATTTAAATCTTAGGTTAGGTTAGATAAGAGGGGTGCCGCCAGACGACTAGCCTTCATCACTTAGACCTATAATGGGTCCATTGTGCCCCTAGACCTTATGGGATAACCTTACAAGTTATTCCACATCCATCCTGCTTTCCTTAGGAAACTCAGGATTTACCTAAGACTTTTAACCTACATAGATCCATTGTGATTCTCTCAGGAAACTCAGGATACATCTCAATTCTTCACTTTGCAGCTCACCAGACTTGAAAAAAATTAGCTACCCAATAGCCTACCTCTTTTATTCATCAAAGCGAGGCACTCGCAAAGCACGTGTTGGACGGATTCGATTTCCACCGAGTCCTTACAGCTCCTGCAGAAATCGTTCGCCGCTATACCCAGTCTTCTAGCATGGTCCCCTATAGCCCAGAGACCCATTATGACTTCTACTAGCTTGCTGGTATTTGTCCTGCTGCCATTAAGCCGTTCCCTTGTCCTTTTTTGTCATATGCAGGCCACAATTGCCTCGCAATACGGCAGGTATCCATACTGATCCAATATTTCTGCCTGGTAAATCGCTGCGAGCTCTGCCTGAAAAACACTGCATTTGTCAGGCAGTCTATAAGACTCGTGCCACTGGAGATCTCTGGAGTACACTCCAGCCCCTGTGCCCGTACTCGTCTTGGATCCATCCGTAAAAATAGAAACATTGGATGTTACGACCACCTCATAATCGTCCCAGTCACTCCTGGTGGGCATCATTGAATTGACACCCCCACCAAAAGTCAAGATGGGTACTCGGTAGTCTGTTTCTTCCCTGAAAACACTACAGTGTATCTTCTGGAGTATATTGGAGTGCCCAAAACCTCTCTCCATCCACCAACCCCCCGCCCTCAGCCGGATAGTGCTGATTGCCGCCAAACCTCTACAATAAAGGTCCAGCGGCAATAAGTCAAGCATGACCTCCAGTGCCGCCGTAGGCGTGGTGCGCAGACACCCAGTTATTCCCACACAAACGGCTTTTTGGATTTTTGACAGCACATCCAGGTTACATTTCCTCGTCAGTGCCATCTAACAGACCGTGGAACTGTAGCAGAGGATGGGCCGAACTATGGCTATGTATATCCAACGTACCACCCTAAGTTTAAGTCCCCAGTTGACGCCAAATATTCTCTTGCACGTGTAGAATACCACACTGGCCTTCTTTACGCGTTCTTCTAGGTTAGCCTTCCAGCTTAGCTTGGAATCGAGGACGATTCCCAAATACTAAATACTAAGTTTTGACCAATCCTAAGACAATCCTAAGATATTGATTTTGATTCGAATCGGGCCATAATGACAATATTCGGCCGCCATCTTGCATATTGTCATGCAAAATCTATAAGTATGCCCAATTTTAGTTCAACGGGAATTGGGTGAAATTAACATTACAAATTTTGAATCACGATAACATGGTAGTTTCGAAACTTCGAATTTCTTCGGTTCGAAGATCGAAACTGTGAAAATCAACAGCCCTAGTGGCGGGGTACTAATTTATATCGCTCCTAAATTTTTGCAAATTTATAAGCCGAATGAAAGACAGAAAATGGTGGACTGTTCCTCATTCGCACAGTTCGATAATAAACGAGCATCACGGAACTTTAGAAAGAGAAAATGATGTGCGCAGTTTAGAGCACGAGTATTACATGCAGAAATTAATTTACAATGGATCTGATTAGATATTTCTGCAGAACATTGACAATGCATGCATGTAGTGAAAGGAGCGAAAGGCATCAGACATTGCGGCGGTGCTTGAGCAAGTCGATATGGCAAGGTATTGCCACATCACCAATAAGCTTGGACCCTCCCTTTTGGAGAGTATCTAATGAAGCTTGTGAGACCAGCCCCCCAGATGTGAGATTTTGATTCCATTGACCCTGTTTAGACGGGTCATTATGAGGTGCGCTTGGAGGTATACCTCAAAATGTATTTTTGTTTTTTTATTTGAAATTTTACTTAAGATACAGAAATCCTTTGGAAATTTTCATGATTATTTCGACCATTTGATAACAAGCAAATGTTACTTCCGAAAATACATAAGAATAGAAAGGGCCACCTACCGTTCATAATTAGTCCAAATTGAAAATTAATTAATTTACGTAAATCGCTATAAACTCTACCAGCAACTTAGCAAAATGTCCACAATCGAAACTTCCAATATCAAAGATAAAAAAACATGACGGGTTGACGACAAAAGAATGCAAAATGGCAATAGAGGAAAGAAAACCGTATTGCATTACGTTGCAGGATTGCTCAGCAACACCTGATTTGATATTAACTACGGAAGTCTACTGATATAAAAAACAAAAAGAAAGAAAGACAACAATAAATCATTTGAATACAGCAAATCTTCCGAAACTGATAGAGAACTAATTTAATTGGGAGCCTCGGCTTCCTGTAATTTTCTTTGTGAACTGATATTACACATAGGATACACTCTGATATTGTTTTATTGTTTATTGATTGCAAATGATCGATATTTATAAGGATTGCAGCTCTCCTTTTCTAGCTGTTGGAAAATATCCTCTCCTGTACATTTCTGATATATGATTTAAGGTACCTCTTGTTTTTCCATAGGGCAGTCATTTTAGGCCGCTGCTCTTTTTTATTTACACAAATGATCTATATTAACTGTTTTGTTGTATTCTAGAAGTCCATGTGACGCTGATGATGCTAAAATCTTCCTTTGACCTGATGAAGCTTTTAATTTCTCAATTCTGACTGAAAACGCCTTTTACACCATCACCTCCACAGAGGTACCTTAACCTGCAAAACTGATTACAGAGGACGTCAAAAGCAATTGAAACGCAGTGCGATAAACGAAAACAGTTTATTGCCTTACAGATAAAGTGAAAAATGCGACAATCAGTGGCAATACTAGTATGCTCTACGAAATAATGTATAACAACTGTCAGGAAAGCATCCTGGTAAAAAATATGCCATAAAAAGCCAGTATGGAAGATTGCTAACCAACAATGAGAAATAGCTCAAAAGGTGGAAGAGGCACATCATCAAAATTCCTAAATACCTGGAAAGTATAGCGAAAACACGAATTAATAACACACGCATCTCAGAACAGAAATAATATCGGCCATTAAGTCGCTGGCTAGTGGTAAGGCTGCAGGATTATATAACCTTCCGTTAGAGCTTCTCTAAACAGATCCAAGTATATCTATATATGTCTTCCAGTTCCAACCAATCTTTTAAAGAGCCTGGAACGCTTGCACCTTCCCGGAGGATTAGACGAAATTATATAGCAAAAAATAGTAACAAGAAACGAATTGTGACAGCTGGTGAGATAATTCTAACTACGGCAGAGAATAAAAACAGCAGTCAACCTAAAAAAATATTAATAAAGTCTGTTTCAGGAACTCCCTATATGGTCATAAAGAACAGCCAAGACTCACTAGTATTCCCACAGGTAAAATGTATAATGCATTTTGAAATCTATCCAGAAGAGCAAAATATCTTCACCAATCCTCTGTACCTCTTCATCTTAACGAAGACAATAAACTCCAAAAAATCAAGTGGCCCCGACGAAATTTCCAATGAAATTATATAAAAAACTACCACCGAGGCACGACAGGTTGCTGTAATTAGAAAACGACGATCCCGTGTTGATTACACCAACACTTTGCGAATAATCGTGGAGCAATGTACAGAATTTCAGCTTCCTCCTTACCTAGATTTTGTGGAATACGAAAATGACTCTGTTGACAGAATTCACATATGGAACATACTAACGGGTTTTCCAATAAGAGGTCTTTTTTTTGATATTCAAAGAAAAATGCCATTTTTTGAGATAAATGATCGGATCAAAATAACATCAGCCAAATGACCACCACGACCACGCCTACAGGACCATATCCTTTTCATGAAATTTTACATAACCAAATCGCAAAGTGGCTGCCCTATGTCCTCGATAGCCTCACGAATTCCATCTTTGAGGTCTTGAATCGACGCTGGGCTGTTGGCGTAGACCTTCTATTTCACGTGGCCCCAAAGGAAGAAGTCGCAAGATGTTAAGTCACAAGATCTCGGTGGCCAATTGTGATCACCTCTTCGAGAGATAACACGGTCCGGAAACTTTTCCCGTAAAAGATCAATGGTTTCGTTGCTTGTATGGCACGTAGCGCCGTCTTGTTGAAAGTAAACGTTGTCCAGATCAATACCATCCAATTCCAGCCATAAAAAATCATAGGGCAATCCATTCACCGTAACTGTTGCTCCAGCCTCATTTTCGAAAACGTAAGGTCCAATGACCCCGCGGGACCATAAACCGCACCAAACAGTCACACGTTGAGGATAGAGAGGCTTTTGGGTTTTCCGAGCCCCAGATGCGACAATTTTGTTTGTTGACGAAGCCTTCGAGGTGGAAATGGGCCTCATCACTCAAGATGAGTTTTCGATGGAATTCCGGATCATTTTCATGCATTTCAAGGACCCAATCAGCAAAGACTCGACGTTGTTTATGATCGGCCGGCTTGAGTTCTTGTGTTAACTGAACTTTATAAGCCTTAAGACCCAAATCTTTATGCAAAATACGGTGTAATGACGTTTGTGGAATGCCTAATTCCAAAAAACGACGAGGAATGGACAAACCTGGGTTTTCTTCAACACTTTCGGCTACAGCAGCAATATTCTCGGCTGTTCTTGAGCGACGTGCACGGGTTTTATTCTTCACATCACTAACTTGACAGCTCGAATTTTTCTACCAATTTCTGTATTGCGGTCCGACAAGGTGCTTCACGACGACCCAAAAATGTTCGAGTTTTACGAACCGTCTCTGCCACATTTTCACCATTTTTATAGTGAATTTTAATAATTTAAATGCGTTATTGAATCGTGTATCGTTTCATTTTTATTAATGGCGTAGTTTATACTTGTCAAATGGCAAAAAATGACAGCTCCAAAAGTGACATCTACCGAAATAGCGGGCTAATTAAAATAACACCTCTTATTGGAAAACCCTTTACATTGACGCGGAGTTCCTTATTTTATGAAGTCTTTACAGCAATTTTCAAAACGCCGGATAACCGACTGTATTGAAGTGAATTCCGGAGTTTGATTACTACTAACGATCTCCTTGAGATGCATGCGATAATATCCCGCGGGACGTGTAATGATGATCGCCTCATTGATTTGGATTATACTGATAACATGTGCTTGCTTGCTCTCCCGGCACCAGGACCTGAACATCTGTTTAGCAATCTCGCAGTAGTAAATAGAGCAGCTAGTCTGAGACGTAATCCAGTAAAAACGAAGGAAATTCACATTAAGAAAAGCTCCACATCCAAGACTCAAATAAAAAGAGAGTTGAGGTAATGAACAGCTTCTATGTTACCTCGGTATACGTGGAGGTAGCATAATATTACCGAATCTGGCTGTACAGAAAAGATGATAATTCGCAAACAAACAGATCAAGGAGTACTTTATCCCAAATAACTTGGATATGGAACTTCGGCTGTCTAACTCCAATGTGAAATCATATATCAACACGCCCTCTACTTTTGTGACAGTATCCTAAACATTTGCTGGGAAGACTTGGTATTTAACGAAGAATTGTGGAGAAGTACCAACGATGACAGGATAGACGACGAAATAAGATGAAGATTGGCTACTACAGGTTGCAACGTGATATGACAACAACAAACGCATTACGAAACAGGCTGTCAATTGGAAGCTGAAAGAAGCTTGTTAAGCAGGAATACCGCAATAAGTACTTGGAAGAGATCAATTTTGATTGAGACCACCTAAATTGGGAGATCCAGGAGTGAATTGAAGAAAGCTATACTGTTATCACCCTCGAAAGATATGTAAGAGAAGATTGATGACGCTACGATGTTGTTAAGCTTCACAGGACTAAGGACAATTTTCTTCTGACTCTCTTATGGGCATTATAGGCAGGGGCGGCTCCAAGATTTATTTTTTGGATAGGCACAGTTTAGGGGAGTCGTGACTACCGGGGGGGGGGCCTGGGTTGTAATCCGAAATGGTGAGTTTTAAGGCTTTTGAGGGCATTTTTATTCTCAAGGCAAATAGGTATAATAAGCTAAACAAAAGAGTAATAATTTGATATTTTATTGTTGCTTGGTGCATTCTCAAATTCGTTATAATATTATGAGCATATGAACATTTAATTTGATTTTAAATATGCAACATTTAACATAAAATCATATCACACTGTTAGCTTTAAAAGTTTGGGCCCAGGCTTATATTAGGAAAATTAAGAATTGCCCATAAGTGTCACAAAACTAGTTGTTAAGAAATACAACTTAATTCAGTAATATGTACAGTGTACACGTATGATAATAGTTATTTCATGACAAACTGCAATCTTCTACCCTTCTGGGAAGCGAATTCATCAGCGACAGGATCAGGGTGGTTGAGAAGTTCATAGCTTGCTTCCTTTTCAATGGACAATACTCCCAAACTATTAAGTCTCTTCCCAGTCATTGTAGTCCTCAAGTTTGATTTTATCCTCCTCATTGTAGTTTCAGCAGTTGCTATAGAGACGGGCATTCATATTGCAATTCTTCAAATGATGGGAAATCGGCTAAATCTTTTAACATATCCATCCTAGAGAGTTTTGCCATGAAATAAATTCATTGTGAATTTAGTCAATATGAAATTGACTGAGTTTGCTGGAAAAAAAACTCTTGCAATCGAAAATCATTAAAATCATTTTTCGATTACAAGAGTTTTTTTTTTTTATCTATGCTACTTTTAGAATCGCTAAACATTGGTTTACCTAAACCACACTGCGCACTTTTAAGGTAGATGTAAAGTCACTATCCTTGCCATGAAGTTCTGCAAAATGACACAAAAATTCTAGATTTAAGAAATCTCTTGATTTTGGGACACAGGTTGAGATTAAAGCCATTTGGATGTCATTATCGGTAAACCTTTTTTTCTATTTCGCATAATATGTTATCAAGAACATTAAACTAACCTGCTTTCAATTTTGTCTGGTGATCAATTTCATTCTCTGAATCAGATCTTCCCTTTGCCAGTATAGTCTCCATGACGAAATAATTATCAAGGTTTGCTGTTGACTTTTGTTTCCGGCGGCTAGTGCCTCTTTCATATAATTAATCTCACAGTTTTTGCATAATTGTACTGTTTCTTGGATGATAAATTCTTAAAATTTTGTATCCTTTCGTAACTGACCTAATTTATCTATTATTGCTATTACGAGCTTAAGACATTTGCCTACATCTATGGTCGAGGACTGCAGTTGTTTTGATAGGATATTAACAATTTGTAGGATACCCTCAAGTCTTACTTGAGTGAAAGCCATGTAAAAAGATTTTATTTGTGTTAAAAGGCCTCTAGCCTCTCTTGGCTTTGTAATCTGCGCACATTTTTGCAAAGCATTTAATACAGAGCCAAATCGGTTGTTAAAGAACTGTACTCCTTTATACTTTGCTACTGATCTAGTACCGCTGTGTTGAGGTACTGTGATGACTTTTCTCTCTGTTTTAGTCTCTTTGGAAAAAAATGAGCAGTTCATGGCGAAACGTAGAGCTAGATTGGAAAGCATAAATTGCTTCTAAAAGACCCATAGTTTCCCCAACTATTTGTACATTCTTAGCTACGTCAACCAACACCAAGTTCAGTCTATGTGCATGTCAATACACGTACGGGAAAGGATTATTTAGTAGCCATTTCTCTTATTAATGACTGCAACTCATTAAATCTTCCCACCATCTCAAACGACTCGCTTATACAATTCTTAATTTCTAAACAAATTGATTCCAAAAACTGTTTTATCTTGATAGCTAAAGATAAGGAAATGAGTTCTTGCAATTCAACAAACCCAAAAAGCCTTTCTTTTATCTGATAATTGTGTGCAACTTCACATGGTTTCAACTAATCACTCGTACCAATATAACGTCCATGAAAATGTTGAACGTATGAATATAAAACAGTTGGGTAGGCCTGGGCCTACCCGCTGTAGCCACCACTGATTATAGGTAAAAGCGTTAATTGTAAGGATTGTAACAATCTTTGCAAATTACCAAAATTCTTTATTATACATTTGTCAGACCTAGTTGCCATTTTTGGTCCCCTTTTAATGCAGGCGATCGGATAGAAGCAGTCTAACATAGATTTGTCAAGGTTTCCATTTATGACCTTTCTTGGAATAATCCATATGGCGATCTGTTCCACTGACATCATGTAAATAGAGTCCTTATCTTGCCCAATCTCGTATGCTTTTAGCAGGCAAAAATGTTGTTCCTGTCCTTTTCTCGCGACTACCAGCTGACATTTTTTTAAAATTTATTTACGTTGACGTTTTCATAATTTCGTTAAGCCTATTCGAAATTCAATTTTCAAAATTTTTAGTAGATATATAGCCCGTGATGGCGGTTGTTATTTTTTTTTTTTCTTAATTCTAAGTAGTAAATTAGTTGCAAGAGCTGAAAATTGGATCGGGATTTGCTAATATCCGGATATCCGGATCTGCGAACTATCCGATTCCTGAGATCCGGATTCGAACTATCCGGATCCAGATCCGAGCTATCCGGATTCAGATCCGAACTAAGCAAAAAAGCTTCAAAATTGTGTTGTTTCATTGAGAAAATGAGAATATCGTAAAATTTATATTTTCTTAATGAAACAATGCAATCTGAGGGAAATTTTGACCTTTTTTTGCTTAGTCTGGATCCGGATAGTTTGGATCCGGATCCGGATAGTTTGGATCCGGATCCGGATAGTTGGGATCCGAACAATAGGATCCAGATTATCCGGATACCCGGATTTGAGGAATCAGATCCTAATTATCTCGGATAATCCGGATAGTAAATTATCCGGATACTTTCAGCTCTTGCACAATGAATGCACAACACATTTTCGAAAGAAGCGCGGAGTCGTTGGTAGATGACTAAATGCCTTGAATGCCGTAAAAATGTTAGGTTATAATTTCAATGAAATATGTCAAACGGATATTTGATTTTGTCAGTGACATTTCAGTGCCATGTAGAGAAAAACGTTATCAATTCTATCATCGTACGTATAAAAGTAGAAGAAATGTATTTGAATGTATTTGTATCAGTGCATAATGCATTTTTACATCTATCCGTGCACATAATGCTTCTTTAAATCCGTATACCTTATGAAAACAGAGTATCTTTAATCCGAACAAAGAATTCAATTTGAATCTCGAATTATTTGTACTATTTTAGGAGGTTAATCACCTTTTCAAAAATGCTATAAAAAAAAAATTACTTCTAAACTCACCTTGATTAGTCTATCCCTTATCTCCCAACTGAAAATTCCTGGATTTTGTTTTTTTAAATCTTCTATTCGATTCTCAATTTCTGGAGTTGCTACTTTAGGTTTAGATCCACCTATAACACCAGGCCGTATAGATCCCGTTTCCTGATATCTATTTAAAATTTTCGATACGCAACCATGAGATACTCTTAATTGCCTGCTAATAACGCAAGGACGTATACCGGCTGCAGCCATTTCAACAATTTTCAATCGAATATGATTTGGTAGCGGCCTTCCATTAATAAATACACCTCCAAGTTGATTAACCCGTCCTTGTCCTGGAATTTGTTTATAAATCCATTCAATTTTATAGTTATACTCGGTTGAAATATCATTTTGAAGCGTTTATATATTCTTCAATCTGTGTACCTTGAAATGGATATCCTCCGAATAGAGGTCTCATATTGAGAGAATTCGTTCCGGTCATATCCATTGCCTAAAATGTGACCACACATTGAAGCAGCCTTCCGTATCCGTATCAGGAGCGGGTACCTATATATACTACTTAAACCAACAACAAAAAATTGCTTCACTCAAATCACTTCTATACCTATGTGTAGGTACTAAGCCTAAGCACTTCCACTTCTCATAGAAAAAAAAAACAAAAAAAACGAAAAAAACAATGTCACGAAAAACTATAACTCACTAAAAAGGCCCATAACAATAGACTAATGATGGGCAACGTTAGCATTTTACGGTGGTTTTATTTCTTTTTGTTTCACACGATTAACTCTCGCAAAGGGATGCAATTACGTCACTAAAATCAATCGTTTGATACCTTCGGATTAGGAGAGAATTGGTAATCAATCAAGCTCTCATTATCTTTCGCGGCGAAGACAAAACCTCCAGACAACGACGGAAAATTAAAGAAGTTCTGCGCGCGCACACTCAATCTTTTTAGCAGCTTACATGAGCTGGTACTGTTAGTTCACCGCAAAACGGTGGTGGAGGCGATTCCATTTCCATTTTGAGCCACGCGAGACATCCGAGGGGCGGTAGTGTATTGCCGCACCTTTTATTTAAGTCTTCCTACAGCAGCGGCGACCAGAGCGGCATAATCATGATGATCGGGATCCCTTGCGCCAAAATCATCAGCCGATCACAAGGGGGAAGGCATACAAAGAAGAAATACCAGGCCCCGCCTTTATTCCGATCTTGTGATAGTTTCATAGTATTGAATTGATCAAGCATTTCATTGGCTCTTCATGCCAGTTGCCACCACGCGGTTATGCATTGTAATTATATGTAGTTGTAGTAGAAGGATTCGTCGTCTGTTCATTAAAGGACGCGATTTTTGTGTGTTCCCCTCTTAAGTCATTGTGTGTGCTTCCTTCATTAAGTGTAAGTAGGTACCACGTCCGCAATTTATTTTCATCTCGTCGAGCTGGTTCTAAGGCGCCCCTTAAATGGTTGGCTAGCATGGAAAGACATTTTAGCTTTGCTTCTGTTGTAATTGTGACCTTCCATGTTTCTTGGCGTGGCGGCATCATGATGTAGGCACATATCTCAAATCCGACTGCAAGTCTTTTGCGCTTGCATTTCCAGATTAAAGGAGGTGGCAATGTATGTATTAATGTGATAATAATTTAAATGGCGGTTGAAAATGTACCTATATGAGACTGCTACATTTTTGGGGTAAGGCAACTCCTTATTTTGCTTTCTGACAGCTTTTTAGGTGGTATTGGATACGATAGATGCCAATTTTAGTAAAAAAAAAAAATAATACAAGTTGAAGTTTTTTTATTCACTCGTATTACCATTCGAGGCATTCACAAAAACCAGATAATCTTATCCTTAAAAGTAAATCTTTTGATATGGTTAACGACTTGATTTTCTATAAGGATAACTTTACTGCATCTGACGACCCCGTTTGTAGACTTATTTAAAAATATTTTTTTTTTAAATTCTGTCTTGTTTCTTTGAGCAGAAATAAGTGAATAATCATCGCAAGTCAAAGATAACATGACAGGGACGTTCGCTCATTCAGACTCCTGACCATTTGATATTAAAACACAATATTTCACAGCAAATAGGTATAGTTTGCAATAAATATCGATGATATCATTTCTTAGTAAAAATGAAAAGCAGCGGTCCAATATGCCTGCTTTGTGGCACTTCAGAGAACACGCTAACGGGCTCCAACAAATGTGGTAAAAGAAAGATTGTCCTATAATATACCTACACCGTAAAAAATATCTATTGAAAATTCCGCTACTATAATAGGCAAAAATTGCCAACAATGGTCGCGGAAATTTACACAACTTTATGCGCACTGCATAACCTTATGTAAAGCAATTTTGCACTGTATGTAATTTTACATTGCTTATGCATTTTTCAATTTCCGATGTAAAATGAGGTATGTACATTTACATAATCAATCATCAGAGCTCAGTTCATTTTTTTAATGAGCTTTTTAAGTACTTATATTTCAAATAAATATAATATTGTTTGAAATTTGAGTTAATTTTCGGAATAACCAATCAATTTTAGTGGCCCTGAAATGCATCAATAATTACCATCATGGGCCAGTTTGCGTGTAGGTACTGGTGTACCGAAATTAGAGCTGAATTTTTTTCCTTGCCCGCAATCCCGGCGAGCAAACAACACTTTATTATTTAGTTTGATTTAATGCATAGTGTTTAAGGAAAACACTAAATGAAGAATTGTCAGACATTCGACAAGGAAAATTTTCTATTAGAACAGCATCTATAGCATTAAATAAAATATTCCAACATCATTGCAGGATAAATTGTCTGGAAGCTATCCTGAAGGTGTAGGAAATGCTGGACTACAAAGTATTTTAGGAGAAACCGAAGAAAACACTAGTTAAGTTGTGTGGAGTTTTTAGCCAAATGTGGATTTCCATTAAGTCCTGATAGCCTTTTAAACACAATTCAAGAAATTGAGCAAGACGATGGCACGATTATATCCTTCAAAGATGGTAGGTATATGGTTTCTGAACAGGTTATTCGAAAATGATGAGCTGCAAAATTTTATGAAGGAGATGAGTTCAGCAGACATGATATTATAAGAAATAGTTGTTGTACCAGTTAACATTAGATCTAAGCGAATCTTTCAACGCAAAACAGGATAATTTTATACGCGAACTTCATCTCAGCACAACACATATGCCAAAACCAGCAGAGTTTAGTGTTTTCAACTAATGCGCCATAAAAAGGAACTACCTTTGGATCTTAGACGCGATTCCATTTGCTCCAAGGCGAGGATATGGTCAAGATCGTAATTCAATTATCTAATCATGCATACTAATTTAACACATGCGGCATTCCCTCTTGAGTCCGTAAGATTGTCAAAGGAGTAAGCGAAATCAAGGTACTGCCATCGCCAAAACTATGGATGAGATTGAAAATAAGGGGAAGCAGATCATTAATGAAAATTAAAAGGAAAAATGGAGAGATAACAGAACCCTGGGGCACATCGGGATTTATAGGGTGAGGTTCGGATGTAACGCCATTTAATACAACTCATATTAGGCGACCAGATAAAAAACTTTTAATCCATAATAGAAGAGGAGGGGAGAGACCAAGTGCTTCAACTTTGGTTAAAAGTATTATGTTGAACTATAAATATAGCTTTAAGACAAAATTTTGCTTTATTATTTAAATTTATAAAACGTTGAATTCCATAACGTTACATAACTCCTTCTCGCATCTGTCTAGATGATCCCTCGCATAGAACTACTAAGGAACTGTGGGGCAAACCTAACCTAAATCTGACGAAAAAGATATTGGGACTAAGCAAGCCAACCCTGAGAACACTAGTGTCTATTCTCACTGGGCACGCTTTTCTCAGGGGCCACCTACGTAGGATGAGATTTGTTGCTGATCCTATGTATAGAGGATGCGAAGAGGAAACGGTGACTCACTTCCATTGGCGTAACTAGGACTTTTTTCTGGGGTGGGCCAAGGTTTCCCAACGTTCGTACATAGGTTTTAACAAACATTTTGTTTGTGGAGTATACCTAAGGCTGCTATCCGTCCGGGTTTCCCCGGATTTGTCTTAGTTTGGAAGGCGTCCGGGGAACGTCCGGGCGGAGTTTTCTATACCGTCCGGATTTTAAAATTTTGGAAGTCAATTAAATAAAAACTAATTTTTATATGTAATATCAGAATTTATATTTTTCGAAGCGTTCTCTTAGCATACCCAAAGGAATCTTTGCGGAAGCAGATATCTTTATTGATTTTAGGATTATTCATCAGCTATATGAAAAGATATAACTCATCAAAATAAAAGTGTAAAAGAATTTTAAATCTTGAGTAGTCAGTTGAAATATTTGAATCCTTGTTCACAATATTATTTTCTGTTTGTTTAGTAACATGCCCTGAAAATCTGAAATCTTAATAAATACGAATTTCTCTTGATTCCCCTATAAGCGCACCTTGAGTGCTTCCCTAGAATCTTCAAATGCGCGCTTCCCTCTGCCGACATGCTCACGAGCTACAACACCAGCGCCAGCTACCCATTGGAACGCCATCATAGACTTTTCGTACTTTCAATTTTTACGTCATAAGGTCGAGGTACAGGCGACGTCAAGGCATCCACCCCGGAGGCATCGCTCTTACTTTCTGTCTGCGCCTACTACAAGTGTGTAATCATGTTTGTCACGTATAGGTCGGAATTACTGTTATTTTTAAATAATTGAATTAATTTAATTCAATTTTCACTAGCAAAGTACTAATCACTTTTGATACTCGCGATTTGTTAATTTCCGAGAAAAGTTTACTTATACCACTATGTCTGTTTTCATTTGATTTTCGATGCACCAAGCCAAAAACCTTCGAGGAACGCTTCCCAAGCCATGAAACAGACTCCCTCACAACTACATGAGAGCCCTTACTTAGTCCTAGCATTCTAAAAAGTTTGCAGAGTTCTTATTTAAAACTGACAAAAGTTTGATTTGCATAACTCATGCGCCCTAAATTACTATTCAAACAGAAGAATAGTATTGTGATAATATTAACCTTGCTTTCTGATCTACCCAACCGTAATCAAATATTTATACCTTTCCTAGCAAAATTATTTAAACGAATTTATCTTAGCCGAATGACTACGATTCCCCAAACTCTCAGCTGCATTTAGAAATGTGCCATGGTCGGATGAATTCGAATGAATGAATGATTAGGACTCTGCAAATACACACATGCTACTATTACTCAGCTGAGAGTTAATGGTACGGCTCCTTTTTCTTCAAAACTATTTTATTATTTTGTTAAGGAAGGTATATAGAAAGTGTAGCCTTTGGAAAGAAGAAATTACTGGAAGACTACTTTCCTCTGTGGATAGTAATTTGGGCTTTGTAGCATATACAAAATCAATGTCTAGTCACTTTTCCATAAGAATCAATATAAATTATTTTAGAGAATTGGACTAGCACTCACAAGTATAGATTTATGTAGTATTTCTGGAGTATTTAGGACCAAGCACTTCCATTCACATCTAACTGTCTTTCAGAAATTTAGTTTCACTTTTTAAACTTCATACGTCCACAATACAGTCACTTTCAACAATTTATTTGATCTTTGAAGTTATTTTAAATATGATTGATATAACGGTATCACCACTTGTAATAGGGATGTAAAATTACTCTAATTGAAAATCACCTCCAGCTATACATTCAAGTAATATTTTTTGTTGAGTTAATTGACCTTGTAACGATTATCGAAGCCAATATTTCCAAGTTGGGATTCTTTCAGTATTTGTTCACTGGTAAATACTTGCGAGTAAATACCTGAACCTGATTATTGTTATAACATGCATGAATTTTCTTTCTTGTATTCAGATCTTAAAATGCCTAAGCGTAAATGTATATTTAATAGTGATTTGCAAAAAAAATTTCCAATGTTGATAAAAGGAAAATATGACTGGGCGGCTTTCTGTATCATTTGTTCGCAGAGTATTTCGATAGCAAATAAGGGCGTTTCTAATATCAAAGAGCATTAAAACACAAAAAGAATATCAAAAACCAAGCTAGTACTTCACAGATTCCCACATTTTTTATTAGTCCAGTTCTGAGGACCACCTTATACGAGCAGTTGAAGGCGCAATGGCTTATCATACAATATGGTATCATATGTCTTTCAATTCTTTGGATTGTACTAATTCCCTTAACCGAGAGTTGTTTTCGTTGATTTCGATGTCAGATACAGCAGCAAAAATCGCACGAAAGCTACAGCTATTGTAAACGGCCTGATTTTATAATAAGTAAATTAAGAAAGACACTGTATATCAATTTGAAACTATTTCATTGGTAAGTAAAATAAGAAACATTATCTGATACGAATGTCCGGGTTTTAAGCTAAAAAGTCCAGGGTTTTCGAACTCGTTATCCTAGTTTCATAATTTTAAAGATGGCAGCCCTAAGTATACCAGCTCATGAGCTATGACCAAAATTTGTTACGCATTGCTCTGTACAAGTTGTTGATCTAATGCCTAGAGCCAATGAAATTGCATAGCTTGAAAAGACCATAAAGTCTCTAAAGTTACAGAGCCCACAAGAAATATAATCTAAATTCTAGAACATAATTTTCGCTAAAATAGCTCTGCACACAAAAAATAAAATAATCCTCATAAAAAAAAATAAATAAAAATAATTCTTCATAAATTAATTCTCATTTTACAAGTCGCTGACATCGCGCCACTATTTTTGTAGTATGTAGTCTTCCTACGTGATACTTTATCTTCGCTCCCAAGAAAGCAAAAAAACTAGATCAACACTTTTAATCTAGTGCAAATGCGGAGGAAGAAAGCGGATTGTGGTATGTCATTTTCTGTCCTACAGTTACTCATACGTTGCGCTAATTTTCTTTCTATTTTACTGAAGGCGGTAAGATTTCTTGAGGCATTGTCGAAATGCTGATAACCTCTATTTTATTAGAAGGCGTATTTAAATAATTTACAAGATCTGAAGTACTTCGCGTTATGGCGTTATTTGTAGTAAGTGCGTTAAGTACCAGTACCGTGACTTCTACTTGAGAGTACCGGGACTTGTACTTGTACTTAAAAAACATTTATGTCCAGGTCTTGGTATTGGTACTAATACTTAAGTACCAATATTTGTTCAAGAAGGCATTTATTTGGATTCTCCGGTATAACTATAGCAAAAGCTAAAAAATGTTTTTAATTTGTTATTTCATCACACAACCCATTATATTTTTGGTGACAAGTTTCAAGTCTTGGTTTTGACTCATCAACAGGTCCCAAATAGCGAAATTGAGTGACTTGAAAAACAAATGAAAAAATAATAAAATAAAGAAATGAAAAAATGAAAGGCGAACGGCGAAAAGCGAAAAACGTAAGGCGAATGGCGAAAGGCGCAAGGAGAAAGGCAAAAAGTACAAGGCGAAAAGCGAAAGGCGAAAAGCGAAAGACGTAAGGCGAATGGAAAAAAGCATAAGGCAAAAGGAAAAATAAAATTCAAAATTCGAAATTGAAATGGCGGAATATAAAAGGCGAAATTCAAATCTCGAAATTCAAAAGGCGAAAATCGAAAAGCGAAAAGCGGAAGACGTAAGGCGAATGGTGAAAGGCGGTAAAAAATCCGAAAGAGTAATTTCTACTTTTATTTCTTCCTCCTTGGTGTAATATAGGAGTTTTTGCCTCATATAATTCACACCCAGAATTTATTCTGAGTTTATATGAGAGGAGACCAATTTAATCTGTTTCAAGCGTCTACAGCAGGCAGGAAACCAAGCCGTACCGATGAGTGTAAAGTTTTCTGCTAACATGAAACGCTTCTTCTTCTTCCTTTTTCTTTTTTATTTTCTCAGCCCACTGCGGGCGTATACAGGTTCAATTCGTTTCGAATGAATCTGGTTTTTTTAAATTTTTTTTAAAAAAAATTTTAATAAATTTTTTTTTTCTAATTTTTTTTCATTTTTTCATTTCTTTTCTTTATCTTATTTTTTCATTTGTTTTTCAAGTCACTCAATTTCGCTATTTGGGACCTGTTGATGAGTCAAAACCAAGTCTTGAAACTTGTCACCAAAAATATAATGGGTTGTGTGATGAAATAACAAATTAAAAACATTTTTAGCTTTAGCTATATACCAGAGAATCCAAATAAATGCCTTCTTGAACAAATATAAGTTTACCCCGGTAAAAAATCCTAAAGAGTAATCTCTACTTTTATTAAGTACCAATGAATTTAAGTACTTTACAGGTCTGAAGTTAGATACACATTTTAGATCAATTATTTACGTTTTTATTAAGCACTAATAAAGAGATAATAAAAGTCTGTATACTAAAGTTTTTTTTCTGCAAACTTATTTAGCACCTGTTGCGCTATTAGTCTGTTTTTAGTTATCTCGTTTTCAATGTTTAGGAGTGCCATGTTCGAAAGCCTCTCCTGAAGCAGTTGCTCTTAACCAAGTTTTAACTCGATGGAAAAGCTCCGTTCACACACGGCCGAGCTGATAGAAAGACCTAAATTTGGGCAGAAGTCTTTATTAATTTCTGTTTCAGTCTTTCCAAATTTACTACAATGCTCTTGTTGTGGAACAATTATTTATTATTTTTGTTTCAGCCTGTAAGGTGAAAATGTCTACATTGAAAACATTTTTATAATTTTCTTCAAATGCCTCTCCATGTTTTCGGTATTACTGACTGTGCCAAAGGTAGATTTTCAAACCTATTTTTGAAATTGGTGTCCATCACTTGGTTGTAAATATGTATCTTCCAATATTCGAATGGCCTTGGACTTGTATCTGATGGAAAGTCTACTAAATTACTTTTACCTAGAGTGGACTTTATCAGAAAGTCTTTTGCTCTCTCCGGTTGCCTTCTTCATTTCGAGACGCGAGTAGGTTCTAGACAAATTTAATGTTTTTCTGTAAATTTCTCGGTTTTCTAAAGTATTTATTGTCTAGAGTGCTAATATAGTTTTATTCCATAATGTAAATTAAGCAGAATATTATTGAATTTTTTAATTGCGCGTAAATATTTCTTCCATATAAAGATAATCAGCCTCTTATTACTGAATCCGTTGGGATTAGAATCGAAAGAGCTTAAAAAAGATTTTTTTCGGGAAAATTAAATAAAGTTTTACGAAATTTTCAAATTTCATTAATATTGAAGGTTATCAATTAAAATTTCCGCACAAACTCTCAAAATAGTTCATGGTTTCTTCTACGGATCACGCCTTTGTCAAAATTCAGTGGAATCACAGCAATCTCAAAATAGTTTTTAAAAATTTAAAAAAGATTTTAATAGGTTTTCTTGAAGAAAAAAACTCGTTAAAGCCTTTTCGATTCTGATCCGAACAGATTGTACGAATTAACGAATCTCCGGCTCTCTGCGGACAGCGTTACAGATTCCTTGGCTTACGCATCCTGGAAGAACTGCTTGAAGCAGAAAGGGAGGTTTGGGGGCCAATTCTGAGCTTTGTAAGAGCGTCCGGCTGGGATGAACAACTGCTCATAATGGTGTGGCCTACACTCCAGAGGCCCCCCACCCCAGGGGCTAAACCTCTATTTAATCAGTCTATCCAATTCCTTTTTGATTTTTTCCTTTTAATTTAATAAAAATTTAAAACAACACAATTTGAATTGAATTAGTTTTAATCTGAAGAATGTTATGTAACTGTGAATTTTATCACAAATTTTTATTTTTTATTGGATTTTCAAATCGGGAATAACGAAAAAATTAATAAAATCGTATTTTTCAATGCAACACTAACACTAATCTAAAAGCAGTTTTTGCAAGTTGTCTTTTACCCTGGACGCAAATTGGCCCCATGGTCGACGCAAACTGGCATAAAACCCTCGGGAAATACTTCCCAAGCCATGGAATAGAAATCTATATGTGTACGTTCTAGTTCAATTCTCTAAAATGTTTCTTATATTGATTCTTATGGAAAAGTGACTAGACATTGATTTTATATATGCCATAAAGCCTAAACAACTATCCACACAAGTAAGTAGTCTTCCACTAATTTTAAGCTTGGCTCCTTACCTTAAAAAAAGTTACACTTACTATATGAGAAGGCCATGTCCAAAACTCTCCTTAATCTTTCTAATACGTTTTGAGATAATAGCCAAGTTTAAACTAATAATAATAATTAAATAATAAATTAAATGAGGGGACTTTTGGGACAGTCACCTAACCTAGGTGGATAAGGCAAGTTTTAATTTCAAGCTGCAATTTGAGAGGGAAAAGGTAATTTTTTTTTATCCTGGATGTCATTCTAAACGATTTAGGACAACAACGGAAGTAGAGAATTGTGCTTAACTCGTTTTTTTAAGTGGATAAGGAGAGTTTTGGAAATGGCCTCCTCATATACCTTATTTAGCAAAAAATAAAATAGCATTGAATAAAAAGTAACCTTAACATTTTATGCTCAATTAATAACTCTTAGCTGAGTAATATGTGCGACCGTAGTCCGAATCTGTAGGCAGCAGATTGACAGGAATTCATCGGTCCACGGCACATTCACATATGAAATTATTACTTAGTTGAGAGCTTTTGTTTGGGGAATCGTAGTCATTTTTAAGACAAATTGTTTTAAATAATTTCGTTAGGAAAGGATATAAAAATTTGATTACGGTTAAGACAATTTTTCTGTATGAGTAGTATACAGTAAAAAATAATTCCCTAAAGTGAGTGGCAACAATTTGTGCCACACAGGTTAGGCTTTTGTCGATAAGATTAGGGAAAACTCCACCTTGGAAAACTAAGATCAGGTTTCTATCCGTAAAATGTAGGTAGGTTTTTTCCCCTAAAATGTAGGGAATTTTCGTATTTTATTTTTAATTTTTTTTAGGGAATATTCCCAATTTTAAATTGTTGTTTTGTTTTTATTCCCTAATATGTAGGGACTATTCCCTAGAATTTAGAGAATATTCCCTAAAATGTACGGAATAGGTGATAGCACCGCACCACTCTCCACCAAAGTTAACTTAAAGACAAGTTAAGAAGCAGTAGAGCAAAATTGGAAAATTTCTGGTGTTTTTCAGAATGAATCAAGTAATTTCATATACTTTCGTCTTTTGCATTAATGGGGGAAAAGAATTTGGCTATGCAGTATTGTAGTGCAACTGAGACAATGAGTTAAAAACAAAAATCGAGAGAACGTAGGATTACCCGAAAGACAAAATCCTATTAAATTCCTCAAAATCCTTTCAACCTAATAATAATAATGTACATCAGTCGTAGTGAAGTTAAGAAAAAAATAAATTTCGCTTTGGCCCAGATGCTGAAAGGAGATGTAAAATTCCTCTCAAATAAAATTCTCATTTTTTCCGAAAATATCAGAGAATCCAGCATGAGTTCTCCCACTTAATCTCTTCATAGCAAAACGAATGTAAACACAGAAACACGTGCTGTTCAAATATCATAGGATTACAGCAACAACATGTGTCCATTTACAGCAACAACATGTGACCAAACGTTATCAATATGTCGTGTAAACCGGTTTTTACAAAAGCGTGGGAACATTTCAATTTACTTACGAAAATGAAACATTTGCCATTCTGTTTCGTTGCATGTAATTTGCGCTTTCACATTTTTTATCTTTATTCATAAAAGTTTTAAAGAGAGTTTGATTTTTTTTCTTTTTTTCTTCCTTTTCTTGCTATGTGCATTTTAAATGTAAAACACTCGGAAATCTCGCCTGCTTCCTAAGTTGTGATTAGGTTAACTTTGCTCTCCACCATAGGTGAAGATGATAGAAGACCACCCCTTTTATAAAACATCAGAATAAGCTGAATAGATCATTTCTTGTGGTCCATACTACTAAGTAGAATGGAAGTTATATTGGTGCACTGGGCAGGCTTAAACAAAATATTGAAAAACAATATATGACTTGTTTTCAAAAACAATGTGTGAATTATATAAACGAAAATATGTTTCCATTAAAAATGCAGCATCATACCTAATTTATTGAATGTTCTCTTCCTCATATCCAAAAGAGCTAACATTTCGGGAATTTTACGTACTTTATAGATTTTCTAGCGCCAAACACCTAAATTCATTGAATGTTCCATTGATTTGGGGAAGTTAAACCGATTTTCCCTTTCTATAAGAGAAAATTACATTTACTTTTAGGGAAAAACGTGTCTTAAATTTAATATTTTTTACAGTGGTAGTTTAGAGGAGCTATTCAAATCGAATTTTGCCAGTCTTTCATAAGTAAACTGCAAATATTTTAGAATGTTAGGACTAAGTTAGGAATCTCATGCAGTAGGGATGCTCTTTTATGGCTTGGGAAGTATTTTAATTATGCAGAGTATAAAAATGTTTTGTGTTTTTAATTTAAATAAAAAGATAAATATTCAGCTTGTACTACAAAAGTTTAACATCGACATTAAGTAAATTCTACTTCCCCTTCTTGTAAGGATGGCATTTCCTTAAATGGGCGCGAATTGGTGCGTTTACCCTAGTCATTTACAGCATTCAAATACTTTGAAATAGAAGGGCGTAACACAAGTACAGGTAGGTTAGAGGGGTGCCACGAAGGAAGACTTAGCTTGCGTTTTATTTAGGCCACTATGAAGGGTCCCATTGGATTTGGTTGGTAGTTTTCATTTTTTAGGTTCCGTACACCAAAAACAAAAAACGTCCGATGGTCTGTCTGTCACAGACATTTGTATCAAAAACGACGTGAGGTAGAAATTTGAAATTTTGCGGTCTTCATTACGCGAATATTATCAACAATCAAAGATTATTAATTGTTTGTTTTTTTTAATTTTTAATTTCTATCAAAAAAAGTATCTTGTGGGGTATTATTTAAAACTGCTACTTTCGAGGATGCAAATAAAAATATTTCAAAATTGTTAGTGAATTGCTTATAAAGATATAGTCAAAAATGTTCGATGAAAAGACCTCCCCTATCCTCTCACCAACCCAATCATCTAGGTTTATAAAGTTACGAGTTAGTAGGCATTAAATTCTAGAACAGGGAAACTGCAGCGTTTTTCGTCAGTCTCATAGTTGTTGGAAAAAATACTTTTGGAGTTAACTTATAATCCAACTCTTATAAAATTACTGTTGCGTCCGTCTGTTTGAATATTATTCAGTTATCAGCAAAGTTTGATTTGACATACTTAAATTCGGTCAATCGAGTATTCGTTCATTAGATTCTGGTACGAAGCCCTGATGATTGCGTAGCGCGACCCTCTCTTAACAAAATTATTTAGAAATTGGATTAACATACGCTGGGGAGAGATACTAATTAGCCAAGCTCAAGCATTTCATGCGTGCTGAATTGTCCGGACAGAGTTTTTAATGCATATGACACGATTTTCAATTTTGTCCAACTTCACGTAAAGTTCTAGCTGATTAAAATATTTCTGCAATAATTGAACAGTCCAAAATAGTTCATATCAGATTTTCTGCTGTCGTGGAAGGACATATACATATTGTCCAATGACCGTTATAAGCGTGTAAATATAAGTTTCATCTCTTTCTGGTTAACAAAGAAGAAGAAGAAGTTAGTTTCCTGTCATTTTATAGCTACGTGGATAGCCGCAATCACAAGAAAGTAAACAATATTCTTATAAAGATAAAAGTGTCAAAATTAGGATGGAGTTTAGTGTTACAGCGATTACAAAATAAGAATCTCAACGAAATTGTAACAAGGAAACATTTGAATTCACAATTACTAACTCTGCAAGTAAGCTTTATCCCTTCTCAACTTACCTCTTTATTCCTGGATCAACCTAAACAGAAACTGGCCGCTATACCTTCAGTTTTCTAATGGTGTCCGCTCCTGGAAGATTAAAAAGATGATTTTGAGAAGAAGAAAAAATGTTAATAGACAATAGAAGAAAATTTACAAACTCAATAACTAATAAGTTGCAATAACTTTTTCGTTACCTTTCCGTTACAATAATGTTTTAGTTGTTTTCAATGTATAAATAAACTAGCAAATTTTTAGTATTGATATGGCTCATAGCTCATAGCATTCTGGTAACAAGATAGTTGCAGTATTTTGTACTTTCTTAAAGGTTCTGTAACCTTAACTGCCACAAATTCCAAACAATCAGCAATACACAGTAAATCGAGTCACATATACTCTCAACAACTTAGACTTAGACTTATCAACTAAACAAATTATACTTTAAAAGCAAAGTCAAGCGAACATCAACACACCAGAATTCCTTTTCTGATTGCAAAGTTTAGGTAAGAAAAGTCATAAAAAACATATATAAAAGGTAAAAAGGGCCAAAATCCAATAAGCGGCGAATTTGTTTATTTAACTACGTCAGAAGTCCTGACTTACGTAACCAGTTCCCTGTTGCTATACTTAAAGAATACTTACAACTGTATTCAGGTGTTTTTGTGCTGAACAGAAAATTTATTTGTTAAACGACAGAAGCCTGTTCGCACTTGTAAATTGACGAACTGTGGAATGATGTTTGCCCTTTGTACCTACTCCCAAATTTTCCTTAGGTACACATATCCAGATTCAACTCGAAAATGAGGAACATAGCAGCATCGTTACACATCACAAAAGTGAAGGAGTGCAATCATCCCTTTATCCTTTGTAAATGAATTCATTTTTGGCACACAAAAGACCTCTCGTATCGATTTTCAGCAAACACAACCTGGAAATGTGTTCATGCTTCATGTATCAGAAAACTCGCATTGTTCAGAAGTGTTCAGTTGCTTCTTCGAATCTTCTCGGAAACGACAAGCTCAAGAAATATAAATCGGCGAGCCTGGGATGACTAATAGAGGGAGGGAATGCATTCCCAGGGCCTCTGGATTTTGTGATTTAAGGATTTATTGAAACTCAGCTATATACGTTTCATAGGTGCTACCTCATTTTATGAATGTTATTGAATTTCAGTAATAATTTGTTGGCTTACCAGCCTTATAAAGGTAGCAGATAAGGAGATAAATATCTTTCAAGAAAGTATATTTGCAGAGCATATGTAGGTACACTTACAAATTGTGACAATGACGAATTGTAATTGGATTTTAAAAATACTTTTTACTGATATGTTTATAATAAGATAAAGAATGGTAACGAAGTGAACAAAGAGAGAGAGAGAGAGAGTTTCCATTTTCCAGCTAGGATTTTAACAAAAGTTCTCTGAATAACTTCGCATCATGAAATCGTTTTGTTAATTTTACGACCCAATGATTAACAAAATTCCACATGAAAGGAAGAAATTAAGATTCTAAATTGAGAAAAAAAAATGAAATGTTATTCGTTTGGAGTCCGATTAATTACGTGAAGCAGGAAAAAGTTCG
This sequence comes from Dioctria linearis, assembly GCA_963930735.1. NCBI lineage: Eukaryota > Metazoa > Arthropoda > Insecta > Diptera > Asilidae > Dioctria > Dioctria linearis. The sequence continues at coordinate 1,314,341 of OZ005740.1, read as the reverse complement.
TAGAATTACGACCCTCCCCTAAGAGAAGGAGAATTTAAAAAGAAGTACCCGCTCTAAAGAAGGTCAACCCAAGGATAAGTGGAAAATCTTGTATAAAAGCATCTTCCTAGGCAGTTATACCTCAACCTTAATTTAACCCTAATAGGACACCGGGGGTCAAATTGAACCCAATTTTTTTCAAACTTCTTAATCGTGGAAATATGCCTTGGGCCGCCATCTACCATTAATCCGTCTAATCAACGATACTCCTGTGCTGTTAGCGTGGCTTAGGAATCGTCAGTGTTCGTCTAGCCTTCCTACTTTGAACGAAAAAAAATCGTGGGGTCACGGCGACCCCGTGTGACCTAATTGTGTTTTGGACTAAAAAATTATTATTTTTTTTTGTGCTGCTAATTACTAAAATTAATTTTCTGTAACGTAAATATGAAATTCCACGTGAAATGATTTTTTTCGTTGTATATGTTTTTAATGCTTGTTTGTAGGGTGGCTTATAATTTACGCTCAAAACACGTGCGAGTTTTATTATTAGAACAAGATGAGAAATTCTATTTCTCATCCACTGGAATAACGCTGCTATCCTATACATACACAAAAAAATAGTTTTCCTTATTTCCTCTTATTCGCACCCATTTTACGAATATTGCTGATGGAAATTCAGATACATATCATTGCATTATTATGCAACTAAGGGGGTACAGCTCATTTCGACAAGCTTTACCATACTTTTACCACCTCTAGAAAAACGAATCGTTGGCCAATGCGGATATTTTATGGTATGTTGGACCCCCAATGTCAGAAATTGATTGTCTCCGCGAGTTATCTTTAGAATTAGTACGGCCCCAGTTAGAAGACAGGATCACTATGACAATTTTGCGAGTGAGTTTAAGGTATGGAATCATGATGATCTTGAAAAAACACTTACCCGCTAATGGTGAAAGGCAATCCTTCAAATTTGTAAAAAAGCCAAGGATAAAAATACAATATAATTTTGTACATCTTGTAAACGATCAATGTGCGACGAACATAACACGTACATATGCGTTGAGTACGCGGGCGAAGATTAAAAAAAAAATATTTCTATTCTACTTTTTTGTATTTTCAATTGATTTATCACAATAAAATTATATTGATTCTTCTGCGACATGAAGACCATTTTTCGACATTTTCGCGTTTTCGATTTTCAAAATAAATACACTTTTTGAAACGGGCAATGTTGGAAAATGTTTTTATTAAAATATCAAATTTCAAGAATAGATTCTTATAGTTTGTTTTTTATCGAAATCAATTCTGAATAAGAAGTACGATTTTACAAAAAAAAAAACAAAACTAAAATTTTTTTCCTTCTCTTAACTTCGCCGATATTTTATAATATTTAAACCATTAATTTTAATTAAAAAGACTATAAAATCTCCTTAAACAATACTTAAATATTTTTTTAGAATTTTAGAACTAATTGTTGAAGTTTGAGAGTAATTTTTGAGAGCTGGGGTCACATTGACCCCATGTGACCGTAATGCGATTCTACTGAAGTGTGACCTATTAGAGTTAGGAAAGTCGTCTTGCATATATGATTCCCACATTTTACGATTCCTCCCTTTATAATCTTAGCACGTACAAATAAAGGGTTTATCTTCTTCAGGAAAATTGTAACCCCATAAAGCCATATCAAACCAGGGTGGATAAGATAAGATAATGCATTTTTTGGTGGCTACTGTATAAAGATTATATAATCTTGTTAAGATACAGATAAGCCTTGGTAAATAATTATGCTGAATAACCCTTAAAGACTAAAGATATACATTAAATAAAGTGAAAATCTTATTGTCAAATAGCAAGCAGAGGATACAATAACTTAACTACTGGATAAGTCCAAATATGTATGAAAGGAAAGAAAAGAAAAAACAATATGAATAACAGTCAAAATTAAAACAATCAAATAAGAAAAATTAAGATCTAATAGGAATGAAAACATGAATAATTAGTTAGAAATAAGGACGAACCAGGATGTGCACTAATTAGACGTAGACTTTAATCGCTTAAGAAATTCTCTGCTAGAGCCCACAGCTCGTAGCGCGTTCGCGACAATGTGAATTATATCGAGGAAGAAGAAAACCAATATTTCTGGATGAATGCAAAAATCGCAGCTTCTTGTAGAGATATTCGGGACACGTATTAATCAGTAATTTATGCAAAAAGAACAAACAAAGGTGTTCAAGGTGGAGTATCTAGTGTGTGACCAAGAACAGAGCTTGAATGCAATAAAATATGAGCACTACGTGGTAGTTTATAGACAAATCGAATAGAGTCATTTTCCCGCGGACGGGAATCAAACCTACACTTGTTAGAATCGGTCAATAATGCAGAAAGAAGAATTTTTAAGAACTTTTATTTTTAATGATTCTAAATCAAATTTATAAATACAAGAAGAGAAAACAACCGCCTCGTCCGGGATTTGAAACCGGGACCTTCCGAGGTGTAGGTTCGATTCCCGTCCGCGGAAAAAATAAATAAAATTGAATTTACAATTTATTTGTGCGCTTTCATCGTTACTGGTTAATGCCAGCTGAAAGCAAGCGTGGCTTAGTAGGCTAGTTACAAATTTGATAAATGCAAGAAGGAAAATCATCTATCTCATTAGCTCAGTGGTAAGAGCAGTCGCCCGGCAAGCGGAAGGTCCCGGTTTCATATTCCGGACGAGGCGGTTGTTTTTTCTTCTTGTATTTATAAATTTGATTTAGAATCACTAAAAATAAAAGTTCTTAAAATTGAGTCATTAAAAGCTACTGTAAGTCTTCTACAGCAGACTGAATTTAATTTTGGGAATAATATTGTACCGTAAATGAAATGAGGTACAATAAGTGTTCTTACTGATTTTCATGCGCATCTCAGTTGACAGAAGATAACCATGGAACCATAACTGGTACAGAGACCCATATACTTTGCAAATTATATTCGTGACTAGACTACAGCAGGAAAGTTTAGCATTCAGTTCAACTCCTAGATTTCTAACCGAGCTTCAATATGGTAAGATAACATTATTTAGTAGAACACAGGATGCATATCTAATGGATCAAGAGCGATTCTATAGATAGGCATACAGTTCGACTAATTGGCATTCAAGATCAATCCATTTTCACTAGACCACTGAGAGATACGATGCAAATCCTCATTTATACGAGCAATGCACAGTCTCTTGTAACCCAATTGGTTTACTGAGGTGTAAACCTGCACATCATCGGTATAGAGTTGAATAGACACATCAAGGGCAGCATTCAGAAGATCATTTGAAAATAGACTGAATAAGAAAGGTCCAAGAATCGAGCCCTGAGGTACACCACATTCAGTAAGCTTCCAATGAGATTAAGGAAAAATTAAAATTCCTTGCAGGTTTGTAAAGAAAGCGACTATGATCGACAGAATCAAACGCTTTATTTAATTTATTAATTTAAGAACCCTAGTATCGTTAGTATCGTTGATCAAGGGCTTCCGTAATATCAGAGATTACTTTTAACAGAGATGTTTCACAGTTGTGCATTTTACGGAACCCAGATTGACAAGGTGATAAGAGCTTGTTCCGGTCAATAAACATAGCAGCTCGGTTATATATGATTTTCTCGAACACCTTACTGAAATAGCAGAGTATACTGATACAGCGGTCGACTTTTAAATAAGATGAGGTAGTTTTCTTAGAAATGGGGATAAGAAGAGCTTTTTTTCCAAAATTCTAGGGAGTTGCGATGAGATTATTGACAATGAAAAGAGCAATTAACTTGATGAATTTAGGAGGAATCAAATCATAGCCAATTGCAGTGAATTTCACAGCCATTAAAGAAGAAAAAGCATCAAAATGATCAATGCAGTGGAATGCAAACCCTTTATGAGCGAGCTTTTGATTTCGGGCCTGACCAACTAATCAATCTAGTCGAAGAAGATGAGGTGAAAGGTTCATTAAAGCAATCAGCGTTCTCATCATTACCCGCCTCCCCCATAAGACGTATATTGCCCCACAGGCTTTTAGAAGGTAGACCTGGGTCCAATTTAGAAGCAAAATAAGATTTTTTTGCTTGCCCAAGTTTCAGTATGACGCGATTTTGGACACTTTTATATCGACGATGAGTTGCAGGGTTCCGTGAGACTTTAAAGCGATGCAAGAGGAAATCTCTCTCAGTAAGAAGGGTGTGAATTTCTTGTGTTATCCATGGACAGCGTTGTGAAAAGATTTTTTTTAATCAGAGTAATATGTCCATAGTAAAGTTGTAAAATTAAATTGTCTAAAAATTCAACCTTGTCATCAACTGATTTTAGTAAGAGTACGTCCGACCACGGCATTGCAGAGCAGATAGCCATAAACCATTTAATTAAATTAATTTTATTATAATCACAATAATAAAATGAGTCAGCACATAAAGAAGAGTCAACAGCCAGCTGGTATGACAGGTATAAGAAATCGTGATCAAAATTGGTAACTGGAGTCAACTGATTATGGAACAACACTTTATCACTGTTAGTTACAGAGAGATAATTGAATTGAGACGGATTGTTAGTATTGAAGAAGGTTAGGAAATGATTAAATTAACAATTGAATTAGCAAGTCGAAAAGTTCTTTGTAATTCGATGATTGTATCCTCCCTGAAGCCATTAGGGCGGCAATATACATAGCAACCAGAATACACTTATCAACCTCAGTAGTAACTTCTACAAATAAAAATTCAAATGTTGCACCTTTTGAGGAGCAGGTTAAGGCAACAATTTTGGGAAAGGATTGTACATAAATGGCTACACCACCACCAATCCTATTCAGACGATCATTCCTATAGATTGAAAATCCAGGAATAGATACAGCATTGTTGCATATATGAGACTTAAAACTTAAGTAAATGAAAGAATAAAAAAAATTACTAAATACTTACTAAGAATTACAAAATCAAATATATACGAGTAGTATATACCAGGGTCTTTCAAATTGAGTTTTCAAAAGTACGCGCCTGTGTAACACACTTCAAACATCGAACGCACCCATATTAAATGTCATTTTGACAGCTGAACGTTTGCCATTTATAAAAATGGAGTCGTATACATTACAAGAACGTATGGAGATTATTGAATTATTTTATGAAAATAGTCGTTCTGTAAGAAATGTATTTCGCACTGAGCAACAAATTGGTAATAATGTGCGGAAATTTCAAGAAACTGGTGCAATACAAGATCGAGAAAGACGTCAGTATGCTTGTGTCGGTCGTTCAGAAGAAAGAAAATATTGGTGCTGTGAGTGATAATGTTGCAGCTGACCCCAAAACGTCAATTTCCCGCCGACATTCACAACAATTGGGACATTCTGAGTCAACTGTATGGAGTATTATGCACAAAGATTTAGGCCAACAAAGTTCAGTTGACACAAGAATTGCTGCCCAAGATCATTCCATGCGTCGGAACTTTACCAATTGGATACTGGAACAAAACGACGATTTTTCAAAAAAAAAATCATCTTTTCGGACGAAGCACATTTCGAGATCGGTGGCTACGTTAATAAACAAAACTGACGTATTTGGATAGAGGAAAACCCTCGCGTGATCCAATAGAGGCGAACGCATCCATAAAGAGCCACTGTTTGGTGTGCATTGTTGTCTGGTGGTGTGATTGGTCCGTACTTTTTTCGAAAATGATGCTGGAAGAGCCATAACCGTTAACGGTACCAGATATCGCGACATCATCACAACTTTTTTATGGCCAAAACTGAAAAATATTGATAGTGAAGACATGTGGTTACAACAAGGTGGGGCTACGTGTCATACACAGCCAGAGAAACTTTGCAATGACTGCATACAAAGTTTCCAGACCGTGTTATTTCCAGATTCGGTGACGTGAATTGGCTTTCAAGATCCTGTGATTTGACACCGTTAGACTTCTTTCTCTGGGGCCATTTCAAAACACAGGTCTACAAGGATAATCCTCGAAACGTTGGAGCATTGAAAGCAGAAATTTTTCGAGTTATTGGTGAGTTAGAGCCGCAACTATTCCAGCATGTGATTGAAAATTTTGATAAAAGAATCAGGTACTGTAGAGATGCATGAGGTGGTCACATGGGAGATATCTTTTTTTGAGTATAAATGGCAAATATTGTATTTAAAAAAAATAAATAAAAACTTTTTCAGTTTCAATTCAAATTCTATGTCTTTTAATTATTTACTTTTGAAAACTGAATTTGAAAGACCCAGTATAAAGAAAAAAGTAGGATCAAAATAATAAGCTTCAGCAAGAACCATAAACGCAAGACCATCTCTCGAAAACACAGAATAAATTCTATTCATTCTTCTTAACTGCAGCGCCTTTTGAAAAATTTTGCTATTATTTGGTGTCAAACTCTCCTGGATTCGAATGGGGGGTAGTTAGAAGAGAAGCCCATTTGCAGATCTGTTAGCTGTATATTGCCATGAGTTTTTAGCAATTTTAAGAATGTTTTAAGCTTGCTTCAATGTCCATGATAAACGTAGAACAATGGGTGGGCAAGCTCTGTCTTGTTAATATTAGATTTCGTAATGACAGCGTTATGACGATTTGGTTGGAGACGAAAGGCCTCAGTAAACGGCGATAGCAATTTTTGCAGTCACTGATTGTATATTTTCCCCAGATGTTACTGGAATACCTCTGATTGTGATATCTGCTGTGCAACGTTTCAGGTCGTTCTTTTCACTTTGGAGCTTATCTCATTGATTGAGGTCATTGATTAGAGATCATTGGTTAGATCTGTAGTGATCTTCATCAGATTTTCCGCCAATTCTGATAAGCGCAAATCCAAGATAGAATCAATGCGGTCGATAATACGATTCTCAAAAGCAGTAGAAGAAATATTAGGTACTGTACCATGCTCAGGAGGGGGGTTGCAAGCAGAGGAAGATGCCTTAACCCACATCCATTGGAGTATCGACCTGAATCCAAACACCTTACATATAATTTTTTTTTGGAAGAATGTCACATTTCCGCCGCTGTAGCTCGTTGCACATCAGGATTACAAAAAATGTGGGGAATTTAGTCTTCTTCAAATTTGTATCAGCCATTTTTGTTGTAGGATCAACTGTTGAGGAATTTTTTTTTTTTTTTTTTTAATAAAACAGGGGGAGCAGGAGAAACCCATCCCAAGAACGGAGGCCATAGCGGCCGCCCATTGTACTATCCTGAATCCCATTCACCAAAGCCTTCCTGTCGTCTTAATGAAGCGCAGCAGGTACTGGTGAGGAAGGTTTTTCAGCTCATCCACAGATAGAAGGGCAGACCCTAGAGTATCCAGTCTGCTCCGGGCGAAGGCCGGACACTCACACAAAAAGTGTTCGGTTGTCTCAGGCTCTCCCTCCAGGTAGGACAGACACTCAGGGCTGTCAACAACTCCCATCCTTGTTAGATGAGCGTGAAGTGAGCTGTGGCCGGTGCTGATGCCAACCACAGTTCAACAATGTAGAAAATCGAAGATATTCCGCTTGGGCCCATCAAGTTTTGTACACCTACAAGAACTCAGGTTCTCCCATCTCTGCTGATGTTTCCTATGAACATCCGCTTTGATGAGAGACCCGATACTCGAGGTGGCAACGCCTACGGCGGGCTCCGGTCCGAGGAACGGAGAATCGGAGCCAGCCCTAGCTAAAAGGTTAGCCCTTTCATTCCCCATGATCCCCATGTGACCAGGAACCCACAGGAGGGACACTTTGTTGTGAAAACACAAGTTATCCACTGACGACCTGCAATCCCCAGACTGCTTACTTGAATTTTTCATTGGGGCCCGGAGCTAAGTAACATATTTTATAAAAATCACAACTACCTCACATTTTGTAGGGAAAAGACCTTATTTAGTCCCTCTTGACTGGTGGACTAGTAGCGTAATTCCTGAAAAAGAAAATTTCATTTTCTATATATAACCAAGAAGAGTTCATAGAAAGATCTCAACCAAGCCAAAACTGACCTTTTCAACTCCCAATTTGAAGTTTTACTATAGGGCTACGAAACGAGTTTACCAATTTCATAACCCGCTGTTTGCAGACTTTTGTAAATTTTAGTACAAAAACCTAGTCACCCACCCATTTACATTTTAATTTAAATCAACCGTCCGACATAAATCAAATTTTTCTTCCCTTTTATCTAGCTCAACTGCAAGCGTCTCATTTTCGAACAATGTAAGTAAATCAAATGTATTTTTTGTGCAGAAAAAAAAACAAAAACAAAAATAAAGCTAACCACGCGCTGGCTGATAAAGAGACGTAAAAATAGATTTTTTTTTGCTTAAGAAACCAATAGAGATGCGCCCCAAAAGAATGTTCGAAAATTTATTATGAAATGAATTGAATTCGTTGCTGCTTGCGACTAATTAATAACCAAAATAGGCGTAACGAAGGTGATTAGGATCAAATGCAAACAAAAAAGCGCTGCACTCATTAATTAACTGGCCGACCGCAGAAATTAAGGTTGGCCAAAATGAAGCTGAGCGAGCTGAATGAAAGAAGCATTCTAGCGGCTCGGTTAACCTTACTGGGGCCCGCAACGGAAAGGAATTTCACTTCGCTAGTTAAAAAGAAAAGCTCTTAAAAGTCTCCCAAGACTCATAATACCATCCAAAGACAATTTATTACCAAGGGGGCCCACGTGCGGTGCTTGAGGCGGTGTCAGATTTGTTTGGAGAGCAATTTTTCATGAGGCCGTTTGAAAAGTATTAAGTCAGAGCCCATCATAGCTTGATTAAATTGACTTATATTGGAGTCATTAGGCTCAAAATTTAGATAATGAGATCTTCTTATTATTTGAGGTGAGGGGGGATTGTTTTGCGGATTTTATATTTTCAGTGCCAAGTCTAAAAGATTTTTGAATGGCATATTAAAAAGGCCGCGATCAAATTTCGAAACTATGGAGGGAAAAAGCAGCAACAAGAAAGCGAACAGAGGGTTAGGGAATATTTCCTTAAGAAAAGTATCAAAACAATATTTTAGTCGGGGTGCAGTTTTTGGAAGGGAAGATGAGAGAATGTTCCCATCAAACAAACTTTTTAGATCTGCCGATGCCGATTATGGAGCACTGGCAAACTCAATTTATTTGCAATTAAGCTGCCTCGTAAAACTGATGGTGTGATGGGCTCCATTTTCACGTTTTTCGCCACGTTCGACATTAATTGCTGACGTTTTACGATCATCACCTTTGCGCGCATCGTCAGTATTCTGAGGTATAATGCGGAACCGCATTGAAAAGCGAAAAACCAAAGTGAAGTATTCTGTTCGAGACGAAGTGTCTGGAATAGGCAAAAAGGTGATGCACCGGAAAGTGATTATGGAAATCTTCAGGACGGTGCAAATTAATGGAGTTTTGGTTCCCTTGAGACTGTCAAAACAAGAAAGTATCTGAAGATGCGCTTATAGTTATTTTTGCGAAAGACCAAAGAAAACGTTACTTGTGTGATATCTGCAAATTTTATATATTTTCTTATGTGTGTACGGAAACAACAGTGTAGAGCAATATATACCTATTTCTGTGCCATCACTTCAACAGTCGAATTTGAGGAATATGTAATTGTTTTTAGGATAAGTGTAACTCTAAAGATGACACATGAACCTAAGTCCAACCTCTATTATAAGAAGTTTTACGACACTCCTTCGTTGCCAATATTTTATAGTTCTCCTCTGACTTTTCTCGACATTCAAGGTTCAACAAAGGTGTAATGTTCTTCGATGAGTTATGAACACCAAAAGTTTTCATTTCAAATGGAATTTTTGTAAATAAAGTCTCCTGCGTTTAGTAAGTATTAAAATGTTTCAACTTTGAACTGATTGTTACCAACTTATATTAAAACCGATTCTGGGATAAGAAGATTACACGTGAATCACTTTAATTATTTGTAATGGCAACCCTACATAAATCAATTTTATTAATGCGAATAAGGCTTGTTTGATAATTTCTGTTTACGAATTTGTGGAGCAATTATAAATATTCGCGAAGAGTCCCATACTTTATACCACCAAGGCTCCTCTGCGGAAATAGGTAGATGTTAATCTTAATTAGTCTACTCCAGGAGAGCTAAGCAACGTTTCCAAAAACTTTTAATTAGATGCAAACTGCCATACCAGGCTCCAGTTAAAATAGGAGAGGGAGAGCACAAGCTACATCAACTTTGATGTTATTCGAACAGCCCATGGGGCTCCATTTTGGGCTCCATTTTGAATATCGGATTAAAGGAGTGTGCTAGTGTGGCTTGCAGGGGATGTAGGTATAGCTACAAAAAAGAAAGAGATATTTCGACAGACCCGATCTCAGTAGCTCACTGCTCGGAAGAAAAAGGGGAAGATGCCTGCGGATGTGGCTTCAAGTAGTGATAAAATTTGCACCGGGCCTGCGGTGGGGACCTTTTTCTAAAGTCCTATCGTCAAAACGGTTTTGGTCCTGGGGCAGGAACGGGGTTGGTGAAACCATAAAGGCAAAATACTTGAACAGGGACTCCTTAGGTGGACTGGGCTCAAAAACAAAACTAAAGCACTATAAGCATTGGTGTGCTGCTAACGCGCACCACGATGCCAATGTAAAAAGCAAGTTCAACAGGAAGAGGGGGGGATTATCTTTTTATTTGTCAATTAACTACTAACCTAGTGATGCAGCCCTTGATGCAGGCACCATAGGTGACAGAATCCTGGCTGCCTCCAGGGAAAACTGTTGGATCATCTTGGAGGCCCACAGAAGGAACGGTTCCTGCCTAAGGATACTACAAGAAATCAAGTTGTTTAGGTATTGGGGTTCCGAAAATAGAAAGGGCGGATTAATTACGCTCTGGCTATAAATGTTTGAAAAATTTGTTTATATAGCTATCAAGATTAAGTACATACCCTGTCTACCCCTGCCACAGTTAAAGCCAGGCGATCTGGATGGTCATTTAAGTATCTTAAAACAGATATGCTTCGAGCAAGTGACGACAATATCTGATATAATCACACCCAGAATGGATTTTGTAAGAGCATTCCAAGTGGTTCTTGGAGACCGACAACAATGGCGCTCCACTAAACCGTCCTTCCAACAAGGATCGATGGTGTGGTATACAGACGGTGGTTCAAAAACAAACAGTGGGGTCGGATTGGGTGTATACGAACCCAAATGCCATATATCAAAGGCTCTAGGCTCTACCCCTACCGTATTCCAAGCCGAGGTATTGGCCATAGAAGGATGTGCCAATACCTGCATTAAAAGAGCCATAAATGGCTCAACCATTAATATCCTTTCGGACAGTCAAGCTGCCTTCAAGGCCTTAAAGTCCTACACTGTCAAGTCAGGGATAGTCTGGAATGTCTACAAACCCTCAAAAATCTATCAAGGAGAAACAAAGTTATCCTCATGTGGGTACCTGGACATGATCGCCACAAAGACAATGAAATTGCGGATGGCCTAGCCGAAAGAGGAGCGGAAACTCAGTTTGTTGGACCAGAGCGCCATTTTGTGGCACTTCAAAGTGTTACCTAAGAGCTACCCTAAATAACTGGGAGAATAAACAAAAATCCCTGTATTGGGAAAGGCTACAAGGACTTCGTGAGGCAAAAAAGTTTATCGACATCTCTGGCGGAAAAACAAAAGAACTTCTACTCCTTAGAAGAACAGAGCTCAAAATGATCACTGAGCTCTTCTCAGGCCATTGCCCCTTGAGGTATCACCTAAACAAGCTGGGTTTGGCTGAGACTTCATCCTGCCGCTTCTGTCAGGATGCTCACGAAACTTTGGAGCACTTGCTCTGCAACTGCGAAGCATTGGCCAAGCGTAGATTACTCCACCATGAACATGCTTTTCCTCCACCAAGTTACGTATGGAACCTCAAGCCCAGAATGGTTCTAGACTTTATTAACAGTATCTAAACCTATAAATGGAGCAAATTCAACGGGGACTCACAATAGATCTTTCAGGTCGCTGTGATTGCGAGGCTAACGCCTATACACCCCTTCACAAATCTAATCTAATCTAATCTACTCCTGCCACACATAAAACAGAACCAAACTCCAATTAATCGAAAGTTCTGTTTCATAGCTTCGAAAGTACCATAAAACGAGGCGGCATTGGCAGATTTTGATCGATTTTTTCGCATAAACTTTCGAAAAATTTAATTTAATTTTGGTGTCATCATAGCATGTGACATCTTGTTTATGTAAGCTAGTAAATAAAAAAATCATATCACTTAAAATTTTAGAGAAAAATGCCCTTAAAGAGCATGCCAAAGTCACCCCTGGTTTGGGCTGACTTTGGCAGGTGTATATAACTTAAGATGTTTCCATAATTATTAAACATAAAAGCAGGCGAAACTACAAGAAAATAGTATAGTTTAGTAATTTGAGAAGACTTAAATTAGCAAAAAATCAAAGGTAGTACTTGAACAAAAAAAAATTAACCGTCATCTTCACATTTCCTCGTTCTTAAAACGAATCCTTGCTGTCTTCGTGGCATTATTCGCGTATAGCCAACCATTGCAAGTGACGTACTGCAGCCAGTCTATACCCCTATAAGAGCTCAATTTTATTTTACACAATGAGTAGGTACAGGTGATCATTGTCCATTTTCTACCACAGAGCCACCCGATAGAAAGTATCCGCAATCAATGTCTCTTCCTCAGGGTTTAAAGCAAGTGAACCACCAATTTTTTCCTTGGGTACATCACGTTTTTATTACCCTCACTGACTTGTAACATGCCCTTCTTAAAAACTTCTAGTGTTCCTATGACGTCATCATCCGTATAGTTTCGATATCTAGGCGTTCTTAGTGGCCTAATATAATTTCGGGGCATTTTAAAGTGACACACGTGCACCCGCTACCGAATCCTATAACACATTTAGTACTCCGCGCCTCTTGCCAAAGTCAACCGATCACCGGCACTAGGTGCTAAAGTCACCTCGCATGCCAAAGTCACTCCGTTTTATGGTACAATGGACAAATTATTGTTATAGTTGCATCTCAATAGCGTCATACTACTGTTACGTTAATCCCGATCTAAACGCTCTTCACTATTTCACTATTTCGTGTATATAAATTGCATAAATTCAAATTATACCTACACCTACATAATTAAAAAAAAAAAAAATTTAAGCACAAAATTGTTAAAGACAATAACAAAACAAGCCCCGGTCACCTTAAATCTGTTCTAATATTTGACCTACGCTCGAAAGGTATAAAAAATCTCCTAAAACCAACCTCATTCGGCCAACTGTCATTCAAAATCGAGAAAAAAAATTGTCGAAAATTAATCAAGTTTCTATCGTTTATAAAAAAAAAGACCGCAGAGCGGTATCGGTTGATAAATCACATGTTCATAACTTTAGATTCCGATCCTCTCTCACAAGAACGCCATTTGGTCTGCCAGTTCGAACAAAAAGGAACAAAACGTCTCGGATACATCCAGATCCAAAACAAAACAATGAAAAAGTGTTTTAAGCATCTCTCGAAACTGAAGGAATTTTTCTATTGGAGAATAAAAACGTTAAATGGAGGCCCAAACACCACCGACAGACTGAAATAAATTTATCATGTCGCGATCACATTCCTCGGATTCCGGTAATGAATTGAGCATGCATGCAGGCAGGCGGCAGGCCGGCTTCCATAATAACTATTAAAGGTAGATTTTTACTCCTATATAGGGCCCCCCGCCCTCAATGCGGTACAGATGGATGCGGACTAAAGAGGTGCCATAATGTAACGAAACAGATAATTACCAGTCGCACCTTCTTTCACAATATTAATTGATGTAAAATTGAGGCGCATATGCGGTTTGCTTAGAATTTTCAGTTGATTTTATGTGCCCTCTTTATAGTTATATATTCTGAATGCTAATATATGTATCTACCTGACCTCCGACCTGACCGACTTCAATTAAGACCAATTTGTGTACACTGTTAGGAAGATGCGTTTTAATTGAAACTAATGCATACTGCTTTTATAGTTAGATCAATCAGGACCACCTAACTGGTTATAAAATTCTACCAAAAGTTTCTCATTGAGAACGGTCAATAGCTAAATTGTCATCCTGCAAATGATTGATTGGTCACTTGGAAGTGATCAGGGCTGATGGTTTTGAAGGACAAACTTTATATTTTTGTCGTTACGCTTCCCACTTTTGCTGGTAATAAAAAAATGTGTTCGACTGGAATCAATCGATTCCCTCTGGAGGATAACTGCTCCGCTACTACATCCTTTTTTTCTTTTATACATATACAATGCAGTAAAAAAAAAATCGAGAATACACCAAAACAGCAGGGTTGATGTTACAGGAAACGTTCTCAATTTCTATAAGCATCCTAACGTGAATTTTTGGGATGCTCTTGCATTATTGCTGCCATAAACTGTTGTAAATCTTGTGTGAGAAACAGTCACTTCGTCACTCCACAGGACACCACTATTTATGATCGCATATACTAAAATGAACTATTCAAAAACGATTGCTACTAAATGCTACCTCATAAACATGGAAAAAATCCATCAGCCATCATTGCAGCCACAAAGCTCTAGATGAAAAGTGTGAACCTTGTGTTGTAAAGTGATGATTTGCACACTGATCGTTTGGCTGTAAATCTTATCCAATTCTCAAGACATTTGCGTCCACCTTCCACGCTGACTTTTATAGCACGCTCAATAATAATTATGACAGGTTCATAATCATCCGGTCCGAAGCACCATTAACTTTCCCAGTTCCAATAAAAACTGAAATCGAATGGCGGCGTCTACCACCGGGGTTACGCGCGACGCAGAACCACAATAATAATAATAATAATTTTTTTTTTGTCCAATTTCGATCATCGAAAGGTGAGAATCGATTTTTCACTGAATGACTCCATGGAGTCCACGCCTGTGGCTGATTATTCCTGAATAATATAATTGAAGAGCCCAAGAGAGTCGACTTCCAGTAGCTGCGAAGGTGTCGTGTTGTCTATCAACTTGAGTGATTGCTCTTCTCGGGGAGTTCCATTTTACTTGATGCTATTGTGGTTCTCAGTTTGCTCCGTTTCTTTGGCTTCCCGGCTTATCTCGAATGAGTGAGTACAACACCAGTACCTATACACACAGTTCAGTTTCAGGCATCTTTGAATGTGAACATTGTTGCGGGTGGGAGCACCTCACCTGAACCTGCACTGCATACAATAAAACCTCAAGGGAATTTATTGCTCATTGCGCTCTTCATGTGGGTGTAAGTACTACTTGTTGTCGTATTACTTCGCCATTCAAGAGCTCATCAAAAGCGACACTCACATGTAATTGATGAGGACTTGAAAATTAATTTTTTTTTTTTTTGTTGAGCGGTATCTTGAAAACATGAAGCTATTGGTGGCTCATAATATTCACATCTTATACGATGGTTTTTTTATACACAAGATTTGTAGGTGTGTGAAATAACAACAAGAAGCCAAATAATCTTGTATAACTGCTTTCAAGATAGTGGAAAAAGGCACTTATGTAGGCATAGCAAAAAACTTAATGATACAAAATACTTTACGCGTGTGGAGAGACAACTTTTCTTATATCGTGCAACAAAACATTAACGGTGTTATACATGACTTGAGTGCTACTTTGTGATAATACTGCTTCAGAGAAAAAAAAAGGGGTGGCTCAAAAATTAGCTTTAGTTTAAAAAATAATTTTCTTTTATATTATTAAGCCAAGCTCAGGGGATACCCAATAATGCAAAGCACAGCAAGGCAGGAAAGGAATAGGGAAAGGATTAGGGGCGGACGTTCTGCGATATGTGTTCTCTAGAACCTTTACAGATTGTAAGCCGGAGGAAAGATAGTAGACCGTTCCACATTCGCACAGTTCGGGATAAAAAAGCATGACTGGATTTTACTGAATCAAGCTTTAAATGTAAGTATAATTTTTATGTTCAAAGATGGGGTAATACCGGAGACAGACTTGCAATTTCAATATTGATATTGCAATGTCAAATTTCAGAGACACACTTGCGGTTTACGATACTGAAAAATTAATTAGAGAACTTGAATTTGATTTATCACTTGATTTGTCATTTAATTCGTCATTTACCCTAAAAAAGTTCCGCGCACGTACAAGATGCGAGCAAATATTGTGAAATTACTTGTCTACATATGTATATGGAAAATAAAAACGAAATAGACACATTTTAACTTGGCAAATGTCAAATATTAAATATCAGAAATAGTCGCAGCCAACATTGCAGAATTAAAGTCGGTTCTAAAAAGTTTGTGTATTAAGAGGAGTCAGTGTTATGGTCGTAGCGTACTGCATGTAGCAGTATACTACACTGAGGCAAAATGCAACATGTATGCCGGCCTGCGTCGGCATTACTTTAGGCTGGTGGTCCCCGCGGTATGGCTAGTCCATACCAAGAGGAGAATGTCGATTCACCATTCCTTAGTTTGGTAACTGACTTGAAGTGACTAATACAATGCTCGGCGAGGTCTCATGGGATGGAGCTGCGCATAGGTGTGAAATTCTCGGGTCACGGCTGTGCTGGACCTTTATTTGAGAGGAATTTTGGAGAGAGATGAGGAGAATATTTTTCGTTTTTTTCTGCTGTTAGTAATTTTTTTCTCGCTCGAAATTTTTGTAGATATTTATTTATTTGGATTCTTACTCATGTTTTGAGAATTGTCGAGTTAATTCTTCGCTAGTCTGTATTTAAATTCTTATATATTAGTATCTCGCTCTTATACAGTTTACAGCAAAAAAAAATTTTTTTTGAAGAATTCTTTTGTTTTCGCTAAAACTTTATTTTTCTGGATTTTCATCAATTTTCGGAATGTTGTTTTGTGCTCGTTTTGAGAATTCTTCGTTTCGATCTTTCCTTTTTCTATTTTTCGTACCTTTTTGTAATTGCTTATGTATTTCTGATAGTAGCCTTCAGCAGTAGAATTTTTTTTTTTCTTCGCTAAAATGTCCTGTTTGTATATAAATTGTATACCCTTTTTATGTTCAACTGTGATATTAGGTATAGATAATCGTGTTGTTGATATACACATGTATTTATTTCAATGTTCGTATTTGTTGAATCTGGTAATCATTAAGATCCTTTTTTGTGGCGACTATTATTTTGAGGGACTTCAGGGATGTGTCCTCGATTCATCATCTGTCGAGCAAGTCAAACTGTCGTAGTCGATCCGTAGTATCCACCTAGACTGAGTAATGAGGAATGCTTTCATTGGGTCGTGGGTCGAGCCACACATGGGGCGCCCGCAGCAATGGGGCCCATGTTTTAAGACCGGCTAGCTCAGTCGACCATTTTTCAGCGTTGTCTGAACCACGAGTGGTCTAGACCACTCTGCCCTGTTATGGTCGTAGCGTACTGCATGTAGCAGTATGCTACACTGAGGTAAAATGCAACATGTATGCAGGCCTGCTGTCAAACGGACGGAGAGTCTGTACAGCTCGAACGCACCCAAAATCGAAGAGCTCTTACTTTTGGTTAAAAAGAATAAGAGCGTGTTCCTGTTTTTTACTTCGAGTTTTTCTGCTAGAGAGAAAAAAGTGACTTAAGCACGAAAGACCGAGTTTAGTTTTTGGAAATCTAAATCGGAAAAAATTCAACAAAGTTAATTGGGAAATTGTGTTTTTTTGCAGTCAACATTGAAATATTGGTAAATCCGACAAAGCGAAGAACTGAAAAATGACGCTCAGAGTAATCAGGGATACTCTACAACATCGCCCGCAGTATCAAAGGATGGTTGGGGCAACGGCGATGGAAGGCCGAACATCTGTGCCTTCCCAATGGTTGTAGGTGAGTGATGTAAGGGTCCCTTCAGGACGGAATGTGTGCCGGCGTTTTTGTAAGTAGGCACGATGAATTCTTTTTGTGTATGGCTGGTGGCAGCGGCAGGTTTTTGTGGAACCTCCCCACACTCTCCGCCAATAGCCGAGCCGAGCTAGCGTGCCGCCCTGCAGTCAACGCTGTCCACCGAGTGATGTCAGCTCATGCTGGCAGTCTGTCCAAGTAATTCACTCAACATACTACCATAACATCAGTACCAAGATTAGCAAGTTCCGTAAATTTTTCAATGCGAATTTCTGGCAAACTATTTGTAGCAGAATAATGATTTTTGTCTTGAATTAAAGGTAACGAAGAAGTCTAGTAAATAACGTCGGCAAAAATTAAAAAAAAATGTATTTGAATGGAGATATTATTTAGCTCGGAAACTTGTAAAAAATGGTAAAAATTGAAGTTTTTCAAATCAAATTCCTTTTGGTAGGTATTCTCATTTCTTTATATTGTAACCATTTATAGTGACGCTTTTTTTAATTATTTGACTCTAATAGTATTTGTTTTTTCTCCTAATATTTCATTGACGAAAAATTGGAATACATATTTCGTTGAAAGTTTTTGAAGTACAAAGCAAAATAGCATATTTAACAATTATGTGCGAAAAATTTTTAAAAGAGTTAATTCTCGTTAAAAATTTACGCTAGATGTCTCTAATAACGTCTGTGCTCTAGATCTAGGCTGATTTTATATGAATTTCCTCACTTTCAGGATACAAACCTACGAGGTAGTAAATTTTATTGCCTACAGGCTCGCTGGTATCTAAATTCAACCTTTTGCTGAGTACTGACTCCTCTTAAATGATTATGGTTTATAACTAGGTTCATATTGCAATAAACTCGTATACCGCGTACATTTTTCGCAATTTCAATATTCAATTCCAATCTACTACGTACTGAATGTACACCAAGCGTATACCGAGCTGTTTCTTACTACATAGAGACAGACTTGCGGTTTAGCACAAATTGCGATATTGAAATTGCAAATCTATGTATCTCCGCTATAAGTGGGCAAAATATAAGTATTTTTTAGATATTTGAAATTTTTTAATTGATTCTTTTGCTACAAATAAAGTCGTAAGTGGTTATACTTCTGCATAATTTTTAACGATTTATTTTTTTAGTAGAAAAGCAAACTTATTGTAGAGTTTTTCTGTAGAGCCTTCTAAGCAAAAGCTTTCTTTGATTTTAATTTTTTTAAAAAACTAATATCTGATGTTCTATCAACCCAAGTCAGGAAGGATCCATATGGTTCATAATGACTCCCAAGGAGGCCCATGTAAAACGGTGGTTCGATGTGGGCATGGTTCGCTCAAAAAACTTTTCTTTCTGTTCACAGATAGGTACATACACGTAATATGACTCATTATTGCAAGTGCATTGAACCATTTTGATTTAAAAAAAAAGTGATGCTCAACTCAATTTAATGTGAAAACAAATAATTCACAAGAAATATTGATATACCAATACTGTTGGGTAGGCTACATAGATATCTGAGCCATTGCGTTCCAGGCATCAGTCACATAATATTCCTCGTACGCCTACCCCAATACCTTTCACAAAGCTCAATTTAATTAAAGGATTCCTATCCTGCGATTTCAAAATTGTGAACTATGCCTGATTAATTGATACAAACTAGACCAATAAGGCTCCAATAATCCTATCAATGTTACTGGATAACTAAGGAATTCTCTATACACTCCCGAAACACTTGTTACCTCTTTTGAAATTTACAAATACGCGTGCAATTTTATTTCGGAATGCTGGCTGTAAATAAATGACTTGATTAGTTTAAATGAATACTAGTGGAAGGCAACAACAATAAATATTCCCAGAATTCATTAGTTTTCATTCTTAGAATTGTTTCTTTTTTAGCAAGGACACTTCATTATTATCAGGAGTTGAATTTGGTATAACATAGCAAGAGAGATTTGTGAGAGTTCTTTAAGAATTTAACTGCTTCTAGTTACCTATATGGGTATAGGCGAATATTTATTGTAGTTTTGTTTTTCTCGAAAAGTTCATTATGAAATACGTGAAGAAATTAAAGAAAGAATCGCATTCATATGGCGAGATTAAGAGGAATCTATGGATAATTAAAAATTTCCTTAAAGACCTCGACAAAATTGCAAAGGACGCACCACAGGAAGCGTGACAACAGAGTAGAAACTTAGATCAATTTTAAGAGAAGCGTCAAATTCTACGGCTACTAGATTTTGTGAGGGTGATACACTGACATGTATATAAATGTACTGTCTCCTGTTTAATGTGGCACCAGTTTTGATTTCAGAAAGTATGCTCTCACTGTCAATGCTACCAACTGTCGTAAACTGGCACTATATTTAAATTTTGGGAATTTATGCATATCAGTGGTATTTAGCGAATCTACCACAAAACTATTTGGAACTATTTGTATTGCTAAATTTTAATTATGAGTCGAAGGAAGTGTTTTTTACAAGGCTGTTTTGGTAGGTAGTGTAAAACGTGTTGCTAGTAGTCAAAATTGAGAGATTGGCGTTGTCAGTAACAATAATGTTTTAGTTCCAGCACCCACTTTGTATGCTTGAGAACGTTTTGTGGGAATAAGGTTTTCCGGACACACACACAAAACGAGGTCTGGATGGACCAGGCGCTTATCCAGACCTGCAGCCAGGGGGGGTCACAACTAAAACGTTCGAGGGGGAGGAAAAAGTCGTAAGAAGTCGCTTTTAGATATTTTTTTAATCATATTTACGTTATATCACAAAACCTAATTTTCAATTTGATTTTTAAAACCCATCGATAATATTATCCACATCAATAGCTGCGTTTTTTTTTATCTCCATGATCTGATCCGGATCAAAGGAGATTATGGATTGACGTCGGTGTCAAAAACGGTTATAAATTTACATGATTTTCTAAATTCATAAGAAATTATCACATTGCCATGCTTTTGTTGGGTAAAAACTTTAAAATTTGAACCAAATTTTACTCAAGTTCTATTTTGACGTTTTGTGAAGATTGAAATCATGGCAATTTGATAACTTCCCTCATATGTAAAATCATAGCTACCTACAGACATTTTTTGAGGCCTTTTAACTCGTACACGAATTTGTCTATTTCTTTACTATTTTCGACACTCTCGTAGACCCACTTTTCGTCATCACAGCGAGCTGAAATTTCGCACACAGGTTCATGTCGCGTGACAATTGAATCTATCAAACTTTGAACCGGAAATTTCCATGGAAAACCCGGAAAATCGGGAAAAATCATTTGAAAATTTGGTACAAATTTGATTAGTGATAAATCCGTTTCAGGAAAAATGCAGTTTTCCGATTTTTCCGAAAAATTTCCGGAATTTTCCGACTTTTCCGGAAAATGTTCCGTCTTTTCCGAAAATTTTCTGGTAAAAAAGTTTTCTAAATTATGCAGGATCAAGTTCCCTATAAACTGGCATCATTACTTTCTCACCGACAATGGTGAAAACTTGCATAAAAAATCGAGGTAAATTCATGCAAAACGCTTTTCCGACCAAGGAAGCGTTTGAGCGTTTTGCAACCTAAGACAAAGTTGTAGAGCGAAATGAGTTGCATAATAAATTTTTTGAAAAACTAGTAAATCAGTGTCTATTCAGCCGTCATAAAATTGTTTTAAAATATCTCCATGCAGCACGTAATAACAATTTAGCTAACGTGAAAAAGGCAGAAAATAAAATAAGTAAAAAACGAGTTTTCTAACAGAACTGAGGGCCAAGCCGCAGGAAAAAGTAGAAAATAAATTTTTTTTCACACACAGAGGTGGACTCAGATTTTATTCGCTGACAATCACCGATATATTTCAGTATGATCAATCAGAGGTAATAAGTGATTTGATTCATGAAGAGAAAGAATATTCAAGAGAAATGTCCCAATCAAAAAATCTGAGTCCACCTCTGTGTGTGAAAAAAAATTTATTTTCTACTTTTTCATGCGGCTTGGCCTCAGTTTTGTTAGAAAACTCGTTTTTTACTTATTTTTTTAGAACCAAATTAACTTGAAATTTCCAATGAACCGGATCAATATAAAAAAAAACGCAGCTAATGTCAATCTCAGGGTGGACATTAAGGTGATATGTTACTGACAATTTCTTCTGATGGGAAATTAACTGATCTTACCTTCTTCTGAAAAAAATTGTAAATGCTCTTATCAATCTTCCGCGTTACACTTTCGCTACTATTTCTAGTAAATTAAGTTAAATTAAACAACGCTACTTGAATTAATATGAAAGTACACGCAAAGCAACGCCAACTACCGCAGAAGAAAGCGAATGGATTTTATTTTTAAATTTTTGCCATAAAAATTCTGTATAAAAATTCTAGAGAAAAATTTTCAAGTAAATTTCCAACAACAAAATGTAGATAGTCAAGGATCATACCAAGACCAGCCAAAACACCTGAATCAATATAACTCCTTAAAACCATGGTCGGCTACCAGGGCCCGGATTAACTAACACGGAGAGTTGTGGAGTTGTGAAGATGAGAGTTCTTTTGACACTTAACTCTCCACTCGGAATACTGAAACTCGGGGAATTTGTATTGAGAGTTACCAAGCTCTCTTTTCCACTCGACAAAACTGTTGGCGGTGTTAGTTGTAGAGAAGTAGGAAGAATATTTCTCAACTGACAGTATTCGCTGTTTCTGTTGTGTTGTGATGCTATACAAAATTTATATATGCACGTTAAAGCTTGTATGTAAAATTAAAACGCATATACATTTTGTCCTCTAATTCGGTATGTAATTAGCTTTTGAGTCCGGTAAATGGTTTTGGAGATAAATGCAAAAGAAGTGAATCAGTCCTTCTTAAGATGAAAAAATGTGGCCGCTATTTGATACAAAAATGGACATATTTTCTACTCATCATTATGAAGAACTGATAAGTCGTGGAAACTCACTTCCTATGAAAAAATGTTCTCAACAGAGTACTAATGGATGTGAAACAATGAACGGAAGAAATATATGCAAAATATAAGACCTGAGGTGTATATGTCCCAAGTGCAAAAAATTCGTCTTTTGGCGGTAAAAAGTTAGATATGAAGTTGAAAAGATCAAAAACATTACACCACTATATTATTCGCTTCTCCATTTTTAATTTGATACCAAATATGACGCATTTTGGACAACCCCCAATCAGGGGTTATAAGACCCCCCCCCTAGGGTTCTACTGGAAGTTATCCTGTTATCGATTTTATGTCGGAAAATGAGATAGGTAAAAAAAAATTTATGATCGCTGACCAATTTCTTAGAAACAATAACACTTTCAAATCTCGAAATTGTGTGCTTTTTCATCTATAGGAGTAATCGGTGCAACAAAATTATAAAAGCATCATATTAACCGGGCTGCTAAGCATTGCGTGCCTTTTTCTAAACAATCTTACACTAAAATAAATATGTAGTATTCCAAAATTAGTTACCATCCTGTGATAGGTATGATAAATGACTTTTCGACACTACATAAAACACAAGAAAAATCAAAAAAAATCGTACACGTTTCAAAGACGAAGAGCTATGAGGAAATGACTATTATACCCACTCCAGAATCCACATTACTTATTCAAAAGAAGACAAACAAGCGCCCAGCGTTACAGTACCAGCATTAATCGCTGGCGACAACTACACATTGTATCCGTACCATACAAAAATTATCCTGTTAAACTTTTAAAACTCACTCTCCAGCTCAGCACCACATTCAATTCATCGCGAAGGTGAGGTGGCGCTTTGGGGGAGGTCATGACCCCCGTGACCCTCCTCCTGTATACGCGCCTGGTCAGGACAAAATGCAGAAGGCGTTTGCTTCGCTCGTCACTAATTAATAAATTTCTGTATACGATGTACTATCTCCCTCATAATAACTGTAAGAAATGCATGCTATCATAATGTAAATCCTCCTTGAAAGGAACGTTCTAAGTATTACGTATTAGTACCTATAATCCCGAAATGTACGATGAAAATAGATATTAGGTAAATATTTTTAAGGACACCACAGATATAAAATTTTTACTTCTCTTCTCAACATCACTGCATCACTGCCTACTTTTTTTCACTATTTAGTTAACTTGAGAGAAAGTAAGTAAGTTTCGTTGTTTTACTATTTATAGGTTGTCGGGAAACGACTTGTAACTTATTAACTTAGGGAAGTTGATTGTCATTGTAAATGACACGTTTCCATCGAAATATATCAACTCAGATTTTACTCTTATTAGTTTTTGATAACTTTCATCTTTTTATCTCTTTTACTAAAAACAAAAAACACTTTCATGTTCACATGAAACTTTTGAATCCAAAAGTTTCCAGGCAAACCACAACCTACCAATTATGAGGATAAAGAACTGAAATATATTCTTTAGCTCAAGGAGAAGGAATTGTTCTTCTGTATAACAATTCCATCAAATTTCATCTTATACAAAAACTTTCTACATCATTCATACTTTGTCCGTCTTTATAGCTATGATTATTTGAGTGCAGAGAGTAGGTATCTACTTAAGAATTAAAAAAAAAAACTTTTCTCTGGGTAGGTACCTCCATTTACTTTCTTACTAACCATACTGAAATGAAATTACTGCCAGACATCTTTTTATAATAATCCCCTTAATTAGTAACTTGATCCTCTTCAGATAATACTTTGAAATTCTTCAGATTATGCTAAGAAATTTCTCTGGGCGAAAATCGTTTAGTTTATAAGGATAACTTTGTTAGAACCGTGATTACTTAACTTAACCTTGATTGTTTTTTTCCAAGCTTTTTATTTTTTAAATTTATTATTCCATAAATGCGTGTGTTTCGTCTATCAACAGTCAACGAAAGTATGAAACCACCTAACTGCCGCCTATTTTCGATATAGTTTTACTTCGATTTTCTCAAATAAAGCAATTTTTAATTTAATTTTATTCTATATATTATTTTAAGGCGAGATGTAATTAACTAAAGCACTGGAGGACTCCCCTGCCATTTCCGTCACCATAGAGCTCTAAGCTCGTGAAATCATTCATAAGAATATGCGTGGAGCTCAAATGTACACGTCAGACAACTAAGCAGCACTTAAAGCGTTCAATTACCTTTGAATCTAAGCTGGTCTGGGACTGTCTTAAAGCAGTTGGCAAAAATAAATAAGTTATTCTGATTTGATTTGGATACCAGGACATGAAGGCAACGAGATCGCGAACTGCATTGCAAAGGAGCCAGATCTCTGTGTATTGACCCTGAACCTGTTTTTAGACATCCAAAAAGCCAACTTGCGGCACAAGTCAAGCTTTGGAAGGATAGAATCAAATTCATTACGTATTCGGACAGAGGAGAGTAATATTCATCTTGGCGCAGCAGGAAAGATTTGAAGGCTCATAATGGACCTACTTACTAGAATTTTCCCACTTATATATCATCTCAAGAAGATTGATAAGGTGGACTGCAGGACCTATCACCTCTGTATGGAAGACTACGAGACTGGTGAGAACGTCCTCTGTAATTGTGAAGCTCTTGGCTGCATAAGACTAAAGTGGGAAACACAATTGCACCGTTTCGATCCGATACGTACAAATGTCAAATTTGCTTATATGAGACGTACGTGCAATTGGACACATTACACCGAAATGGATCGAAACGGATCGAATTGAATCGGAGAAGTTGAGCAAATTTCAACTTTTACGGATAACATAACCTAGAAAAATTAACTGTATAATGTTTGTGTATAACTCAAGATGGATGAAGAAGTTTTTATTGAAGAAATTAAAAAATGTGAAGAGCTTTATGACAAAGGCAACAAATTTTACATGGATGTAAAAAGAAAAGACAACATCTGGAAAAATTTCAATGAAAAATTTAAAACTGATGGTAAGTTTGATCGGAACAATTGTGCTCATGCACGTAACGGATCGAATTGAATTGAATCGAATTGAATCGGAACGGCGGAATTGTGTTTGGCACTTAAAACATATATTACCACAGCGAGAGGATGTTGCAAAGATGGCTCCCAAGAATGTAAAAGGTTTTGTAAAAACATCTCAGGTTCGAATGGGTGCCGTAGGGCACTTAGTGGTAATGTCACAAAAGATCTTACAGATCGCAGTGACTAGATGAGAGGTGAAATCTCTGGTTTACATCCGCCATTTTAATAATAAAAAAACAAAAAAAAAACAATATCAACAGTGCCCTAATTACTTCTTCCTTATATAATTCGCGATAGATAACAAATGCAGTTCCACTCGCGAATTACAGAATCAAATTTGGTTTGTGATTGCTCGTGCTAGTCCTTTCGACTCCCAAATTAAAATACATTTTTTTATTATGTTTGCCAAAACTCAAGGCATTCCATATGATGCCGTAACACAAGGAATGAGGGGCAGAGGATGGTAAGCCGTTTCAAATTCGTACTGTTCTGATAATGAAGAATTCGCGATATTTCACGGTACGGCCGAATTTGACTTCAAGGGTGTGGGTTATACTGTAGACAAACGGGATATATCAATGATCATTGACGGAGCAATTTGATCATTGCATAGCTCGTGTATCACTGCATCATTGGCGCAATGATCATTCGTTTCATCATTGTACCATTTACGCCCCCACAAGCTCATTCGTTTGCAATTATGAATTGCTTGTCATTTCTTTTAGTGATAAGCGCGCTTTCAGCGGTGAGAAACTGCAAATTATCGGAAAAATCAATCAGCTGATTTTTCAGCCATCACTGTCAGATGTCATTTGTGAAATTGGCTGATATTTCAAGGTAAATTTTGCATGTTTTCCAAATTATTGAATTCTTTAAAAAAATTTCATACATTATAAATGGAAAAAGAGACGAATGAAAAAGAGACGAAGAAAAAAGCAAGATTGTGGAAAACTGCTGAAAATTGTAAGTTGTGCGAGGTGTGGCGCATTTATATAAAATATCTGAGAAAGGCACGAAGAAATAACCACATATACGCGGATATGTCTATGAAATTTAAGGATATGGGAGTAATCGCCAGTATGCACAAGTGACACATTTAATGGTAGTCTGTCAAATCTAATTACGTGAAGACCGTAATTGCCGTGTGCCACCCCAAAACAGGAATGATCATTGGTGCAATTACGTAATTGAACCAATGATCACTGATATGTCCCGTGTGTCTAGGGTATTACTATTGCTCGTATGGTACGCATAGGGAGCATTCTACAAGAAGTTCTCTCTAACATATCTACTAGTTAGAGCTTGTGTAAAAATTTTAATTAATCCTTTCCCAATATTCATTAGCGTGCTCGAATTTGGCACTGCGCTAGTTCGAATAGTTCTTTACAAATAATCTCCATAAGTCTTTCAAATTGAATTCTTTAGCTTTGACTCACGCACCTCTGATAGTTGTGATGCCATACGGAATATTGAATCCTTTACAAAAGGATTTCAGTCTGTTTTTTTTTAGACCCCTTATCAGTATGTAGTGCAGCTATAAACTGAATTTCCTTCATTTAGATCCACACTTACAGATTCTCTGAACATTTTTAGCAAATAACTCTTCAAAACTGATAAGTTCCTTAAAACGATTTGTCCTATATATAAGAAATTTTAAATCTTCACATTTTTTCATCTTATTTGAAAACATTCTTTTATTCACGCCTGATGTCATTGGTATAAATTATCACATACCTACATCAAAATTGGTGACACCATTCTGCCTCCTTTGATTTATGTTCTAAGGAAAATCAAATCTCTTAACTCACAAGGTGAACATGCGGGCTTAACATTGTACATATTTCAGAGTTTCCTCATGAGGCACATATGTTCCAACACGACTCGAATTTCTGACTGCCAAATTTGATTTTATGGAATGAGGATAAAAATGTAAATATTAATTTTGTGGGAATTTCTCGTATTTCCTACAGAGCTTTTTGCGTACAGTTTCTTAGACAGAGAGAGAGAGAGCAAAGCCGATTTGCTGAGATTTTAGCAAATCATTTTATGAAGGTTCATTAAAAAAACGAATAGCTGCCAATCTGTATATAATAAATGTGCCATTGGCAAATATTTGTCAGAATTTCCAATTTTATTTCATTTTAGATAATTCTGGGGAAGGAGAATATACTGTTCACCGCACGTATTATTTTGGAGGTTCTCAAGAGAAAAACAAATTAAAGCCAATATTTTGTGGCGATTTAAAATTATTGTAAAACATTCCCAGTACATTAGTGGCTTCGTTAACCAGAGCGCTAGGGTGTAGAAAATCAAATCTACAATTTTTTTTTTAATTCTCGTATTTGTGGGGTCGGAGATTTCATTGAGCCGTATAATCGCTAAGATTTATGCTTTTATAATAATAAATCGATGATCGGTATCCTGAAATAATGGAAAAATTGTTTGATCTGCGATTTGGGTTAGATATTGATTCCAATAACACAACACTACCACACACACACACACATAATAACATGGGTCACCACGCACCATGGTAATTGTGAGGAGAAAAATGCTTTCAAACCAATTAATCGCAAAATCCCGGAATATTGGTTGGATGTAGATATTTTTGCGAGGATATCTCAATTCCATTAAACTTCAAATTCTGCTGACCCCCACTAAGGCATATATCGGCATACTTTATAAAGTTAATTGCCTTTGAACTGGTAGGTGTCATCACGTATATAATCAAATCTTGTCTCATAACTTGTTATTTCCTATTGATATGGAAGGTTGCAGGCATTGTTCCTTTCTTATATGTATAAGTTTTTAGAGTTCCATATAAGTCAACAATCAGTATCTCATGTGGAAAACAGTAGTAGTAGTAGTGAAGGTAGTGCTAGTAGGTCTTTTAAAAGCAGGAGTAAAAGGCTTGCTTGAAATCTATTCTTCTTGACCTTAAATTTTTGAGATGAACGTGATGAAGAGGTTGTTATCTTAAATTCCTTCTTTTTAGATACAAAAAATAAAAAGTACAGGAAGAGTGTCCAAAGTGCCAACTAATAGAGCAAATCGAGATTTTTTTTTTTAGTTTTTTTATTTCGCGATTTAGCTGCCTCAATTACACCTTTTCACTAAATTACAACCCATCTACACCAAGGACTTCGAGAAATTTTCTCAAAAACGTGTTCTACTTACAAGAATCCTTAAACAATGCGTATATATAGCATAAGAACTCTGTATGGGTTCGCCGAGTGTTTCTTTTCGAGAATTTTTTTTGGAGAAATTCTCGAGAAAATTATAAAGTCACAATTCTCGAGAAATTTAGTTACACAAACCAATTTCCTTTCGATATTGATGCTATATGCATGTAAAATCGTTGTTTCTAAACAGCGCTTAATTTATCACTGGCCGTAGTTATGTGCTTGCTGAATTAGCGCTGCTATAAGTGGAACGAGCAAATTGGCACTAGCAAACGTGTTCTATTCTCAATTTTTTCCTAGTGTCGGTGTGTTCGTTCGTTCCTCAACAGTGCTAATTTAGCAAGCACATAAACAAGGGGACTGTCATACAATTTTTTTAAAAACACCGTTAGTTTTCTATTTTGTTATTCATAATTGTTCAGTGGTTGTGGTTGTTTTATACTTAACAATTCGGGGAATTCCCGAAAGATTTTTGTATGTAAAAATATTTTTTTAAAAAAAAAGGAAGGTCCATATATGTAAGATAAACCTATATAATAAATTTAAGGTAAGAAGTTGTTTTATTAAAAATTTTGTTTTTAAAATAATTTTAATTAAAAAAATAGAAACCAACAATTACCCACAAAATGAGTAAAATTTACCAGGACTGTTGGGAACATTTTAAAAAAAGGGAAAGGAATAAAGATTTGGCAATATGTAAGATATGTCTTAAGGGGGTATTCTAGTCTAGAGGCCTGAATTTTAGGTGATTTTTGAAGTGCCGTAAAAAAAAAGGCAATCAATATTTTTCTATCCATTTTTTTATGAGTTATTTATTAACATTGCAAGGATACAGAAAAAAATTAAAAAATTAAAAAAGTTAAAAATTCAAAAAATTAGCAGCTGATGAAGTTGGGGGCCACAAAAAATTGGCGCGTGAGCATGCCCACGATTCCAACCCGCCTAGCATCCCAAAAAAAAATAAAAAAGAATATTAGTCTAGAGTAATGTCGCTATGTCCGGAACTAGGGAAAAGTTGAAAAAAATTTTTTTCACAAAATGGCCGCTGCCTAAAAAAAACCCAATTTTTGTACCACTTTTTTGACATTTTCGAATTTTTTAAAAATAGTAAAAATTGAAATTTTAGGATGCGGCTAGTCCGGACTTAGTGAAGTCTATAAAGAAGACTCTCAAAAAAAGTTCAAGTAAATCGGTCCAGTAGAACTGGAGAAATCGTGGGCATCGTCTTGAAAGAGGCAGTTTCGAGAAAAACGCGTTTAAGGTGTAACACCACTGTACATTTTTTGAAAAATCGTTTTTTTTTTATTGGCTTAAAAAATAGTTTAAACCCTCTAAAATAAGAAAAAAAAGGTCCCGTGCGAGAAAATTTTTTTTTTCCTTTGAAAATGGAGGTCGCCACCAAGCGTGTCAAACTTGCTCCGAAACATGTCCCGGGAAGATAGCTGTGGAGACGCCATTTTGTTTTTCTTTCGCTTTAAAAAATTTATCAATAAAGTTCAATGTATGCCCGATAATAACCTTAAAAGGTTTTGTCAAACACCTTTAATTTTGCGAGGCGTTGCTCCGTACGTCCACGTGGTTTGGAAATTAGAATTCAACTGTTAGCAGCTGGATGCAAGTGAACACTAAATATAAAGATACAAATTTGAAAAATCCTCTTTTAGGCATATTCTTGAATAGTTAAACTTTGAAAATATGAAAACAAAACAAAATCGATTTTTTCGAATTTCTAGACTAGAATACCCCCTTAAATCACTTTCATGCAAAGGTTCGGCAACTATTGGTCTGCGTAGGCAGACATGAGTATAAAAGAGAAGAAAACAATGATGGTCAAAGCACCTCAAAAAATGCCAAAAGATACAGGTACGGAGATAATTCAGTAATTGAATCTTTCTTAAAACGACCAACTATGGGTGAATTAATTTCAAAGTTAGCAGAATATCTATTCACAGAATTACTAAAAGTGAATTCATTAGAACATCTATGAGTGGCAAAGGATTTAATTTACCACGAAACTCTACCAAAGTGATGCAATTAATGCTGAACTTTTATGAAGATATAAAACAACAGTTGATTAAAAAAATAATTAAACACAAAGATAATGGTAAAAAATTCAGTATATCCATTGATGAATGGACCAGCATGAAAAATAAGAGATAGGTATATGGATGTACACCTTTACTATAATAACAAAGATTCAGACAAACAATTTAGGGATGATTCCTGTCGTTTGTAGTTGCCCTGCTGAAAAAGAATTGGAATTAGTAAAAGAAAAATTAAAATCGTTTAATGTCATATTTAATGACGATATAGTAGCTACAATGAGTGATGGTGGTAATGCAGAAATTTGGAAGATTATCTTCTCAATTTCACCAACTTTGTTACAATCACGGGTTGCATTTGGATGAAGTATTTTATACCAAGAAGAGGTATCCTGATAACTTTGCTTGTATCGAGGAACTGGAATCTGATAACGTATCCGAAATACAAGATTTAGAAAATGAAAATAATAACTCTGATGATGATTCTGATATAGAAGTTGTGGAAGACGTTGATGTTTATTTGCAACCCCAAATCTAAAAAGCTATTAATTCGAAAAATATCAAAAATTTTTAAAAACTCCCCCGTTAAAAATTCTATATTACAAAAATATATAGTCGAAGAGGAGAAAACAGAGCTAATGGTAATCTTAGATTGTTCTACTAGATGGAATACAATGGAGGCTATGGTAGAAAGATTTGTAAGAATTAGCGGCCCAATCAAAAAAGAATTATTGATTGAATTAAATTTGGGTAGTTTGTGGAATGACGACTATGTTGAGGTTGCTAAAATAATATTAGCAACATTAAAACCACTCCGGATTACAATTGAAACTCTTAGCCGAGAAGATTCTACACTATTATCTGCTGAAGGAGCTCTCAGGTTTTTGTTTTAAACTTTGGAAAACTTAAACACTAATTTAAGTCGAGACCTCCTTAACGCAGTTAGGGAGGAAATATCTAAATGGAGGGATTATACTTTAGTATCTGTTATTAGGATCCTACAGAATCCTGATTGTATGTCACATAAAGAAAATGATAGTTTTTTGTTGCATGGCACCAAAACAAGAGATATATAAATTGGCTAAATCTATATCATCTAGAATTTTTGAAACTAAAAACACTGATAACGATAATATTGGAGAAACTGGTGAAACTGAAAAGAATTGAAGAATGTCCAGATCGAGAAGAAGAAGCGATGTCTACAGCAACAAATAAATTTTGCAATTACAAAAAGTTTAAAAGAATATGAAAGTCCGAATGCTGACAAATTTCAATCATTAACAAAGAAAGGAATTTAAAATATTTGAAGCAAATGGGAAGAGAACCTCAAATTTGCAGAATCTTTTGGATGCACTTCTGACCATTAAATCAACTTCTACGCAAAATGAGCGGAATTTTTCTATTGCAACAGATTATGTTACCAAAAAAAGAACAAGGATGGGAGATTCAACTTTGGTTGCTCTGTGTTTCTTAAAACATTATTTTAAATCACAAAAATGATTAAATTTATTATATTTGTATAAACCTTTTTATATATTTTTGTAAAACTTGAAGAATTTATTTTTACGTTCCTATTTTTTATTTTGTTGTAATAATAAAAATATGAATTTCAGTTTATATTATAGAGTGCATTAGATTTTTATTTTAATAAGTTATTTTATTAAAAAGGGTGAGAAATGTGAAACACTAGGTTCGTTCGCCGATCTTAGGACCTCGACATTAGGGAAATATGCTTTTAAGAATCCAAAAATTTTAAATGTAAGCTCTCAAGAATTTCTAAATTGCCGCGTATAAGCACTGAAAAACGGACATTTCTCAACTAAGGCAACTTTTTGCAGTGTGGAAGACAAAGATTGCTTTTTTTCACAACTTTTTTTTTTGTTGCTAGTAAAATGATCAGCTTTAAAGACCCAATCAAACTAGAACCAGTTACTTGAGAAAGTGCTTATATGTTTCACTTTACCCCATTCTCCCGTCATACTATGAACATTAGTTGTGCCAAGTTGTGTATTTCTTTCCATTGATTTCTACTTTGTAGAGCAAGTGAAGTCTTTCTGTGGATCTGAAGGTCACACTTGGTGGTACAAACTTATGCAGAATTTAATATAATTTGTGGAACGAGGGTCTGGCCAATTTAGTATCAGTAATTTATCTATCTAGATTTTATAACGTCACACTTTAATTTCACTTTAAACAAAATTTAAAAAAAACACAGAAAAACCACTCAAAAATAATACAACAAAGAACACAAGCTCTTGGGAAATGTAAACATGACAACAATAAATAGTTGCGCAAATAACTTATCCCGTCTGAATGAGGTTAGACACTTATGCCTTAGACACACAGCACTCTTAATGAAGAAATAACTAACGACTCATTAGTCTATAATGATTCATTATAAACTGCGGACACACAGCCATTTCTTTAATTAAGTTGAGGTGTCAAACTGGTTTTGATAAACTTATCACCTTAAAGAAGCAATATGAATCGAATTAACGCGATAAACTTTGTTTTCATTTATTTTATTTTCGAATTTAACAATTAACAAATGAGAAAAACATTATATTAAAAAAAATATTAATAATATAATTTGTGTTTTGCATTTCTTTGCATTTCTTCTTCTTATTTTTCAAATCGGCAGATGCACAGCGGAGCTCCAGATTTACATTATATGTCAAATCTAGCACATTTTTCCTCATTATAGCTATAATGAAGGAGGAAAACACTTCATTAATGCACTTCATTATCATCTGATTTTCGAGCTATAATGACATATACTATTTGACACACAGCATTTTAATGAATAGTTAGTACAAATGATTCAATAGTTCGTGCTGTGTGTCTAGGGTATTACGCTGCTACATAATGAAGCAATATGTCTATTGCAGACCTTAAATGTGAAGAGGTATTGTGAAAAGTATCTTGAATTTCTATGAAGCTGGCGCCAAAATTCATGAAATGACTTTACTGCTGGAAAATATCATCCTTGAAACGAATTCTATCAAAATTTCAGCGAGATGTTATTGTCAGTTTGACACAGCTGTCTGAATCTTAGAATATATAGCAAACAGAAATGGTTGAATCGGGTAAAATTCGTGTACATGAGCGTAATTTTTCAAGAGCAGGACATTATACATAGGAGTAAGTGAGATGAAGGAAGGAACATTTGTCAAAGCTGAATGACAAGTTGTCAAATATGCTTTTGTTTTGTGAGCAAATTTAATCAATTTAAAATTCTTTTGTGAAATTTAACAAAAGTACCGAATCAATTCTTTTCAAAACTATTTATCTTTGAAGTTTATTTAGTGCAAAGTTTTATAGTGCCACTAGAACCTGTTAAAACCTTCATGTTAATTAAAAAATAGAAATGAAGTGTTCGGTCAGTGCTTGCAAATATAAATCGGATTATAAACTAGGGATATCGTGGACTACCAACACAACCAGAAATTCATTACGCATAATCTGGCTTATCACTATTCCTGTTTGCTATATACATATTCTAACGTCTGAATATCAGAGCACATGTGACAAATTGAGTTCCGAACCATAATTAAGCATTTCTTTTTTGTTTTCTGTTGTGGTAAAGGCTGCAAATATTAAGGCCGGAATATATTTTGTGAAGAAGAATCTGCACCATTGTTACAAGCTTTCCACATGTGGGTAAGCACATTTGATGCCTTAGAGCACGTGTACAACGAAGCGTGCAAGGGGAGGCGAGGTTATATTAAAGTTGAGCGAGACCGAGGTGGCTGGAAATATATAGCGCGCTGACACAGCGTTTTTATGAACACTCTCATAGTATAGCTTGCAATTATTTTATTTCTTAACTCTTCATGTACACGTACCCTAAGGGAACGTCCACAACGAGGAGAGGCGAGGCTAGGAAGTTGAGGTGTAGTGTTCACAACAAGGCGTTCAGTTTCTTGGTAAATCACCAAGTGAGAGCATAAATTATGTTATCAGATTCTGAAGAAGAAATTTTGTGTTTGTGCATTTCAACTATATGGAATTTTTCACATAAGTGTGCTTTCCGCTGTTTTTTCTTTGCGCCCGATAAATACGAAACGTCTGCAATTTGGCGAATTTCATCATCTAATATGAGTAAAAAATCCTTCGATTATATAAAAAAAAAAACCTATAAGAATATGTCAGCTATCAAAATTAGCTCGATGCACCTCGCGAAAAAATGAAAAATTTCATTCTCGAGGGAGATACCTCGAGGTGTCTCGCCACATTGCGCGGTTTGACTGCGTTGCTATGAACACTCCCATAGTACAGCGTGCAATCATTTTATTTCTTAAACTCTTGATATAGCCTTGCCTCGCTCGCCTCGCCTCGAAGTAACTCGTTGTACCCTAAAGGTAGAAATAAATTCAAGCAAGCCTCAGCCTGGCCTCTCTCATGCTTCTTCGCAGCTTGCTTTAAGGCTTGCCTCAGAGAAGTGAAAACATAATAACACCTCCGGGCAATATTGACAATATTTACTACAATTCCTTTACATTCTAGATTCTTAAATTCCAAATATCTCGTTTGACAGAACAAAATTACAAAAAAAAAAAATCTGACAGAAGTAGCCCCGAGAGTGAAAATTTTCCAACATTGAGCAAAGCCCGTCTTCTGGCTAGGCCGTGAGGCTTGGTTTTGTGTTGCCTTATTTAAAAACCCGTGTTGGAAAGTTTGACAGCCAGCGCCTTGAGGAAGCCTCCAGGCGTGAATATGTTTCTGCCTTAAAAAACCAGATGATGGATGACTACTGAGTACCTAGAAAAAGAAAAAAGCCACACTGATCGTTGGCCAGCATTATTGCATAATTTCTTTTCTTCCCAAATCTGAATAGTGGCCTGCAGGAAAAACAAGTGCAACGAAAAAGGAAGGCATCGGCAATTTTTATTGGCATCTGCTAAGAGATTTCTGTCTACATGTTGAGAGATTTTAATTTTCATAAACTCTGTAAGACATTTATAGGAGATTGGAAACTTCGAAATGAAGTAAAATTTTAATGCCATCTTTTAAAGTGGACAAGAGATACACAACACCAGTTTTCTCAACCGACGAACGATATTGCATTGATCAAAATTTAATAGAAAACACAAAATATAAAATGATAACAAAAAATTCAAAATTTTACTGCGTCAGTTATAATTATAAATTTAGAGCACATCAGATAAACCTCCTGTCTCCTACTATTTTCGATGACCTGTCCCCAAAATCTATCCGCCCACTATTACACCTGCTGCTGGTCTTAGCATTTAGTCCGAAATTGAATGAAGCATTGCCCAAAGGCATGTTGTGTCGATCATTGCAAATCGATTACTATCGGTTTTCGTTTCGGGTAGTTAGGATATAAATAATTGTCAACTGCTCGAGCGGAGGATCCATTTGACCCGGTCAATTAATTATTGATTTTCTTATAATAACAGCTCATAAGGGCTCCAACCATAAGCCGTTTCATTAATTTTTCAGTCTCATGGCAGTAATACTTCTTCAAAAACAGAGAGCCGACACCACCACGACACAACTAGATCCCCCCAAAAAATTTTATAGACATAGACCGGCAAAAGTATTGTGCTACTGGCGCTGTCTAATGTCTGATCTCCAATACGAGGTCTAGATTGCGCGTTATCCCGTCTAATCCCCTTGGAGCTGGTACATAAAACTTTAGTTTTATTATAGCGACCTAAGGTCGTCAGTTATCGATTTTACCTCTCTTCCGCAGGTAGACATCTAATTATTATTTTGATTTTTTTTGTTTTTTTTTTTTTTTTGGGCGGATGCCCAACCGAAGATTAAACAGGTCAAGTGTTGTTAAGATGATGACTTTAAGCTGCATAGAAATGAGAATTTGTTTCTACCGGCAAGGCTGGTGATGCCGCTGGGGGGTACTGAGCTAATCAAAAGAAGAACTACACCTAACAGGCTTAAGGGAAATGGTTTTTTTTTTTTTTTTTTTTTTTTGTAATCCCACTCACATTTATGAATAGAAGATTTAATTTAACAATTCAATTTCCAGGCGGCTCATGATCAATTTGTTAAATCCTCCCATTTCAAAACGAAGGATATTCTTGAAAATGATTTTTTGATTCAATTTCATTTGCATAGGTTAAGCTCGCTAGAAACTGATGTAATAACGAGGAAAGTATACAAAATTTGTGTGTTAGGAGTTTTAATTGTTTATTAATTTCTCCATAAATGGTAAGAGAATGTTGGTATGATTTACAATTTTTTTTAAATATTCTTGGTGAAATTAGTAAGCCTCCAACCAACATTTTGCAGCAGCAACACTCGACCGTGGTAACACTACAGAGTATTCATGCATAAGTGACAAATAAGTTTGAGACAATGATATCAGCGCCATTTTTCGTCGTTTCTGTCATCACTTTGATGACAGACTTTTTATTGCATGGCTGATGCGTGGAGATGTCCAGAGAGAGTGAGACAAATGCTGGGTGATAATGTAATCTCCAGAGTTTGAGTGGTTGGCTTAAGTGGTTAGCTTAAAACTACTCAGATTGAAGCATAGAAATTGAATGGAAAGCAAAAACTATTTAATTCAATAGAAAAAATATTAAATGAAAACAAGAAAAATTCAGGATAATCTGAAAATCATGTATAAAGAAGCAAGAAGGGAAGGATCACAATAATTGTGCGAGTGTGCGATATCATACCGTGGTTAAATCGTAGATGATCGATGCACCCAAATCATAGTATCCAAATATTAAAGGAGTTTCCCATATAAATAAGTCTGTTCAGGAAACCCAACAAAAGTCCCAAGAGTTTATGTGAATTTGTCTTTCCAACCCAAATTGGATACAGTCATTGAATGTTACATTCAATTTCCTCCTAGGTAAAGTAAGAGTATTCATTTTACTTGAGACTACAATTTCTAAAAAGATTTAAATTATACACATGCCGAACAATAGAGGACCTAATGCGGATCTCTGAGGTACTCCAGTCTTGAGGCATATATCTGACAATATTGTACGTTTGAACTTGTCGGTGCCTTCTGATCAGAGCTGTTTAAGTATTGAGAGCCTAACTTTATACGTAACTTTAAAAAAGGTTAAGACTTTAAAGTACGAGAGACACTTGATTTCAAACGCAACTTTTGGGGTGGTGGTCTTGCAGCTATGCCTGGTCTTAAATCCTGAGTAAGCAAATTAGTCGATACCAAGAATTATGATGGAATCTGCTCATTCATAAGCCTCTTAAGCAGCTTAGATAAAAAGCATAAAAAACAAGGATATGAGAGTATCAGGGTCCATGATATATCCCAATAGGTGTGCTCTTCTGAAATAAGTCCACAATTCTTGGGCGGAAGTTCATTATCAAATTTCGCACTAAAATATCCACGCTTCATCTCACGAATTCTGAAAGCCTCTAAGCTCCCTGACATAAAAGTTTCCTATGCATAGCATACCAATAAAAGCTCTGATTTGTGTCGCAAACAATAGACAACCGTTCCGGGGTAGAATTTCGTCATTAGCACAGGGATACTGGCTCATGAACATCCAAGGTATTAAAACACATTCCTCAGTGAGAATAGGTAAGCTGGATGTTTTTATAGTCTCCGAACGTAAAGGTTTTTCAATGAAATAAACAGAAAATCATGATAATTAGTTTTGAAACAACAAAATATAAGAGCAAATGCAAAAAGGAAGAATTGTATGTTGTAAAATACGTAGGGAGTTCATCTGAAATTTCAGATTTGTAGGTATTGCCCGAAGTAAATTAACGTTAAAATCACCATCGATTATTACATTCGAGAATCTCTACGTTTGGACGGAGGAAATATCAGCAAAACGTGAAGCATTATTGACGTCAAATATCTCGGACAATAAACGCAAGATACAATCACGCAAACGAACTTAATGTTTTGCAGACGATAATAACCACACATTCACCTTTGATTTGAAGCAGTCCCACTATCTTATCTATATCGTTGCAATGAAGCCCAGCTATATATCCAGGTATTTCAACCTCTCAAAAAGGTGTGGGATCTTATAGCAATGATTCGCAAGCCAAAATATGTAGCATTGGTGTCATACTGGAAATGTTAATGCCAAGAGTGCTTAGTGACGGTGAATCTGAAATTAAAGCCCTATCGAATGAAATGAGAGTGGTTAAATGGTGATCTTGTTTTAAAGAGATGAAACAGCTTTAGGTCTTAGATGCATTGAATTTGACGCGATTCGCTTTGTCCCAAGCGAGGATAATATCAAGATCGTTATTCAATGATCTAGTCATGCAATCTGGTTTAACACATGTGGCATTCATTCCTTCTGGAGTCAGCAAGAGTGTCAAAGGAGTGGCGAAATCAAGGGTGCTGCTGCAATCAGCAAAACTATGGATGGGATTGAAAGTAAGGAAAAGCAGATCATGAAAATTAAAAAGAGAGACGGAGAGATAACGGAGCCCTGAAGCATTTATAGAATGCCGTTCAGATGTAACGCCATCTAATACAACCCGTAATTGGTGAAGATAAAAAACTTTCAATCCATAATAGGAGATGGGAGGGGAGACCTAGTGCTTTAAGTTTGGCTATAAAGAGCGTGGATGCTAGGCTCCATTAAAGGCCTTTGAAATATCCAGGGCAACGATTTTGGACTCACCAAAACTGTGAAGATTACGGTTTCAACATTCCGTAAGAAAAGTCAGCAAGTCTCCAGATGAGCGTCCAGCTCGGAAGCCATATTAGCGATTGTTGATGAGTTAATTAGTTTCTAGATATTTCATTAATTTGGAGTTAATGATAAATTCAAAAACCTTCGAAAGAATCGAAGTGATTGCAATTGATCGATAATTTGAGGGATCGCTACCCTCTCCTATTTTGGGGATAGGCTGAACGTGCGCTAGTTTTCAAGCAGTTGGAAAGATTCCTGTCGATTCCTGTCGAACAAGACAAGTAGAATAGTTTGCGCAGAGATTTAGCCAAGAATGTTGCGTAACTTTTAATTAACAGGGGCGAGAGCCCATCAGGTTCGGCGGCTTTGAATACATCGATTCCCTTGAGGACCTCGAACACATCACTCGTATGGATGGATGTGTATTGGCTCTTGTACACATCCACAAGGGAGAGGCAAAACAGGTCTCTGTGAAGTGGGTGGAAGACGAGAATTTGAAGCGAATCTAGCAGCCAAAATATTAGTTTTATCCAGGGAGTCAACTACGACTTCCATTATTAAGTAAAAAAGTCTATGTTCCTGTATCTACGAATTCAATGAAGAATAATGATATCTCCACTTCTCAATATTATAAGATTACAGAATATATATGTAGTAGCCGTGCAGTCTCGCGTTCTGATGACAAACTGACTGTCGATGAAAATGTCACACAGTCATCTGCTACCGATAAGCATATTCCGAACCGAATGTTTCAGAGAAGATTTAGACGCTCGTCCTGGAAACAAGGAAGACATTCTACATTATACATATATCCAATACAATTTCGTCACTAACTCACCTCGTATACCCATTTTGACGTCATTGAAATATTTCCTTAGACAAGAGATCATTTTTTGATTTTAATATTTCACATGAACCTTCCAATCCTATATCCAACCCATAAGACGTGCAAAGAACATGTTTATGACAAAGTCCCTTAAAGTGTGAATTGAAAGACAGCACCAATAAAAATTCATTTCTATTTCAGCAAGAGAAGAATCCTTAAGGTCCATAATTTGATAATTATACATTTGCCTGCAGTCCACCACTCAATTTTGTTACTTATTTTTTCTTATGCGATTTCAGTGAAATGGCAATGGAGTCATAAAGGATTATATGGAAAGCTATATTTATACCTAGTTATATTACGTACAATTCGCAGTAAACCTATTCAAATATTCTTCTCTATGTACAGTCTTTTACTACTATTTCAAAATTTTCCAACTTTCCAAATTACACACGTATGTTATAAAATTTCCCAGCACCACCAACCTATTTGTTTCAGAAGATTTCGCAATATTTTTTGGCTCTTTTGTGAAAATTTAAGATAAAACGAATTATCATGAAAAGCCTTGTAGCAATATAAGGAAGTAGGTATTGATTTTTGGTACATCTTTCAAAACCCCCTTGAATGTATTTTTCATTCGCCAATGAAAAGGGGGAAATTGTATCTAATCCTGGCTTGCATTAAGAACACACCCTACATATATATGAAATATCTGGGGTCTCTACAAGAGGCGGAGTTGAGAATGGATGCAATAACAGCATGAGGAAAACGCAATCCCACCAAGTCGAATGTGCCCCACCAGAAAACAGATATGACGACGGGTAGGTCAGGCCTTTCAGATCTCTGAGCCATTCAAGCGCGCACAAGCAACATTCCCAATTGGACCACTAGTGGGAGGTTAAGAGTAGGCAGGTCAAGACAGAACTTAAGTTTTTCTTGTTGGTGTTTTTTTTGTTTATTGTATTTAGCAAATGATCTTTTACGGACAACAGGTACCGAAGACGAGCTTGTTATTGATCACCGAGAAATCAGTCAGCGGACAAGTTAGTTAAGTGCTGACAACCGATCGAGTAAGGTCTGTCTGCCGCTTAAGGTGTTTGTTGCTAGTTCTAATCCAGTTTGGTGTTTGATATCAGTTTAAGAGGTTCGTGAAGCTAACGCATCAAGTAATGAAAAATTCGTATATAATTGACTTTGTGATCGAGATTACTTAACCGGCTTTTAACAAAAGTCCACTATAAATAATTAACTATAGTGTGTTAATAGACTAAAGTGTGTGTGTGTGTATGTGTGTAGCTAGTGTGAATCAATTAGACTCAAGTGGATTTTTAAAATGGCTGTATCTACCCTGAATATGACACCGTATTTTTCCGGATACCCTTTCCAAGGTAAGTGTGATGATCCATTCATCTTATCACTTATGTATACCCTAACTAGAAACAAAAACTTCAATGGAATATCGCTTTTCCATAAAATTTATTGTTTAAAATCAACCTCTTGGTGGTCTTTTTTTTTTTTTCTTAACTGGTTACTACTAAATCCCTTTCGTGTGTTATATTGAGCCTTCTTACAAATCACGACACTTTTCTCAGAATTTAAATTTTATGAGGATCTTGAGTCATATTTTCATATATATATGACTTGGTGTTCAATCTTTTTAGTCTTCACGCTTGTTCGAAGACGACAAGGAAGCAAAAGGTGGTGACCAAGTGTGTTCCTTGAAAAATCAAAGACGAAGAAGGGGGCGGGAGGGTGATGGTCAGCAGCACACAGTCTTCATCCTCATCAGACGTTCTGGCGCGAGGAATAACTTGCGGCTTCTTTTGATCTTTGGCCGGTCTTTCGTTTCTTATAGTTCTTGCCTGATATTACTTTTTGTTTTTTTGTTTTTTTTTTTTTTAATTTTTCTTATTATTACGTTCTGGCTCGATTATTAACCCTGCGTTACTTCCAACCGACCTAAGGTAATACACACATAGATATCCAAGCACGATCTACATTTTTTTTTTCGATACTGAAATTCTTTATATGAGCCAGAGAACGATGTGATGATCGTGAAAATGCTCGATCGCGCACACCTCATAGCGAGCAAAAATATAATGAATGTTTGCGATGAAAGTCTTTTCGGCCTCCACACAATTCACATATACATTGAACGAAAATGATCGACAAAGTAGGGAGGCAGTCACGGCATACCTACTAATGATATGGAAGAAAATTATATATCAGTTGTGATCAGTTTTGTTGAAAAATTAGCGCGATCAGGCGGCTCGAAGGGAGCTAACATCTTTTTTGATTTATGTTTAATTGAAAATTCTACAGTCAGATGTGAGCTGAAAAAAAAAGAAATAAATAAAATAAAAAATTGTTGTCTGTTAAAATAAAAGCAGATTATAAAATCACAATCTATGTAAAGCTACCACGTTCTCACTGTTTTGTGAACAAGAGAATCTTTGTTCTACCTACGTAGGAGGTTAAGTAAGGCTTAAAAAAATTCAATTTATTGAAATTATTAAGGCTCAACTTTGTTTTTTTTATATACTATAAGTAAGGTAACAAGGTAAAATACCGCATATTAAATAGAATTCAAAATATTTACTTAGCTACACGACACCAGATATTCCATCAAACCCGAGAGTTTAGGTTAAAGTGAAAACCAGATTTACGAGCTAAACAAATTTTTGGCCGACCTAAGCTTACAGAAGTTTAGTTAGCCCCTTCAAAATGGGCTGAATTGTATTCTACTTTTCGTTCGATGACTCCCAGACGCGCAGAATCTTATGGCTAAAATCCTGAATTAGTAGATCTACCCAAATGAATAAAGGCTTGAAAAATTTCACAAGATTAATACTAAGCCTTTGAACTTAACATGAAAAATTAGAACTCTTCATTATCGGCAGTCAGTCCAGGTCTAACAGTTTAAT
Source organism: Dioctria linearis (assembly GCA_963930735.1). Lineage (NCBI taxonomy): Eukaryota > Metazoa > Arthropoda > Insecta > Diptera > Asilidae > Dioctria > Dioctria linearis. Next base: position 1,271,082 of record OZ005740.1, on the reverse strand, counting down.
ATATGGGGTAGGGTTTAGTGTCACCACCATTAAGAAATAGTTTTGAATTATCTTAAAAATAAAATTCGAGTTTAATCACATCAAAAGTTTTCTCGTAATATCTTGCTTTACAAGAGTGTGTACAAAGTAGGTAGATACTGAGATGAAATACAATTCGAGCATTAAAGCACTCTTCCAAAACAACTCTAGAGCTTACACGCGCCACAACTGTATCTGGTCAATACTAGTACTACATGAATTGGGACAAAAAAGAAAAATTCTCATATTCAGTCTATTGCCAGTGCCATTTGATAACAACTGTCATCATTGAAAATCAAATAAAAAAAAAATCCAAAGAACTGCATCGTTCTTTTAAATGGCACTGAATAAAATGCACAATTTCCAGCGTCTTTATTCAAATCCAAAGTCGAGTTGACCTTGCAATCGTGAACAATTGATGGCAGCAAATTGAATCGCAGATAGATAGAAAATGATGTGATCACCTTGTTCCAAAAAACTCCATTTCTACAACAACAAAAAAACAAAAGGAGATAATTGCGTAAATAATAAATTCTTTTAGAAAACATTCATGTTTGCCTCTACAATAACAAAGTTTGTATCGTTTTTTGGGTAAATATTTTCCCAACTACTTAAGCCTCTGCTATTTAGATGAGCACTTATGAAAACATTCAAATAAATAGAGAGGCTAATGTTCAGCCGAGCTAAGCTCTAATCCAGTTAAAGATGACTGAACACTTGAAGAGCATTCAATAAATGTGTTCATCTGGAAAGAGGAGCACAATTGCTTCTGGTTTCATCCACCTATAGATAGATATAGGTGCGTCGATACTTTTGCCTGTCCTTAAAAGATCTTTTTAATTTTCAGCTTCATTTAATCATTACCGATACCCGGTGGTATTATGCAACTAAATGGAAGACGTCCAGTATACAATACCAAACACTCCATTAGATGATTTCTTTCCAATAAAATTGACAATTTTTGCATAGTAATGGACCTTTTAATCCACTTTCGTTCTTGTCAAGGCTTGTCAGTGAACAATCGAACGTTTTAGAAATTGCCCATTGAATGTGTCACGATCGGCTCTAAAGGGCCCACAATACAACGACTCTTTTTCTCCTCCGCTTTCCTCTCAAATCCCATTAAACATGTTCAAAGGGAGGATTGGTTCCGTTTTGCCTGCCCTTTCAGAGGTTTCCACTTCATTTCGTTTACCATGACATAACAATATGACACCAGCCTATTTCCAATCTTTTCTTATTTCGGGTATCCTAGTCTGGCGGTACCTTTGAAATGCGGCAGACTTAATGGAGACCACCCTCCTTGGTACTTGCCTACACGACAGACCACCGAACACACTCAACTCAACTCAACTCAGGTTCAATGCAAGATGTTATATTATGCTTTTAAGGAGAAGATATATATATATAGAGGAGAGTGCCTTGTCTGGAACTGGAACATAATTAAAGAAGCAACCAAATTGACCTATTGTTGAGCAGTACGCTTTGCTCGATCTGCTTCCTTCCAAACGCAACGCTTTAAATAATGATTTCCATTTGAATTTGATGGGATCGGTGATAATATCAACGGATTATTATTAAAGTTTAACATAAATAACAGAATTTTTTTTTCTCTTTTTTAATTTTTTTAGGACAAGGACGCGTTAATCAATTGGGAGGAGTTTTTATTAATGGACGACCATTGCCGAACCATATTCGTTTAAGAATTGTTGAAATGGCTGCAGCTGGTATTCGCCCGTGTGTTATATCGCGACAATTGCGTGTATCTCATGGATGTGTTTCAAAAATTTTGAATAGATACCAAGAAACTGGATCGATTCGTCCAGGTGTAATTGGCGGTTCTAAGCCACGTGTCGCAACACCTGAGATTGAAACGCGCATTGAAGAATTGAAAAAATTGAATCCTGGCATGTTTAGCTGGGAGATTCGTGGAAAATTAATTGAAGAAGGTATTTGCGACAATAATACGGCACCGTCAATAAGTTCTATTGGACGTTTACTTCGTGGTGGTCGAAGAGAGGACGGATCATCAAGTATAATAGGTGGACGAAATCATTCAATAGATGGTATTCTAGGACAATCTTCGTGTGATGATAGTGATACTGAATCAGAACCGGGTATTCCATTAAAACGTAAACAAAGACGATCAAGGACAACATTTTCTGGAGATCAGTTGGAAGCTTTAGAGATAGCATTTGCCCGAACACAATATCCAGATGTATATACTCGTGAAGATTTAGCTAAAAAGACTGAACTTACAGAAGCACGAGTTCAAGTTTGGTTTTCAAATAGACGTGCACGTCTACGAAAACAATTAAATTCTCAACAACTAGCATCATTCAACAGTGGACTATCGTCTCTGACATCGTCCGGTTTTCCGCCGCAATACACTCAAAATAATATCTCTGGATCATCGAACATTGTACCTGGATCCACATTTCCAGCATCTTCGCAATCTTGGCCTCAAGCCGTTTATACCATGAACAGTGATCCAGCATCATTGCATAGCAGTCAAGCAAGTTTCAATCATTTGACAAGTTCAAGTATACTGCCGAACTCAACGTCTTTATCACCTCCATCTAGTTCTATGAGCCCAGTATCTCCTAGTCCATCGATTGGAGGACATCATCCTACAGCGGTGACAACAGCAACTCCACCAAATGGCTATAGTTATTCTGGCGTCATGGATATAAATCATCAACAATCTTATTGTGCATCTTCGTACGGGGCGAGCTCTACCACTAATACGACATCATCGAGTGACCTGTCTGGATGCTCTCAATGGCGTTCGCATGCCTTCCATCAAACAAAATTACCAACACCAGATTGGGAAAATTATGGGTAGGTAATCGAAAAGCAATGAAATTCTTATCTTTCTGGTAGTTTCCATTTATATATGTATATAAGAAAAATCTTAAATGACGTTTTTTTTTTGTTTTACTTTCAGCTCTTTTTTCTCAGGCAACCACCATGGGAATTTTCATAACTCAACATCAGCTGCAGAAGCGAAATCTGGATATCCTTATATAGGGCAGCTTGGTGGACTTGAAATGGGGCGAGTTAATTGACATATGAGCTGACCTGAAATCAGAATCAACAACGGATTAAAGTACGCCGAAGTGTATACGAAAATTTCTAGGTATCTAATACACAGTATTTAAACGAAATATCATTGAAGACCATGTATAAATTTTTACAATAAATAGTAGACCTTATTGGGTCGTGTATGTATGTACATAAATTAGGAGTAATAAGCAAATTTGCCGAATATTGTAAAAACTAACAGAAACGTCGCTAGTTTATCCAGTTTGGAGAGAAAAGTGTGTTTGTATTTTGGTTTTATTCTAAATCAATGAGGCTTTTCGCTTACGAGTTTACTTCTAGTGATAAGAAATCTTTTTTATCTAGTTAGTAAGATGAAAACTGTTCAAATGAAATAAAATGTTAAACTTTCACGGCTATTTTTTTCATCGATCTCGACACATTTTCTCATTTCAAAGAAAAACTCAATCTCATTCGTCAACCGTAATTGCTTAAAGAGAGTTTGTTCTTCAAAAAGCGCATTTTCCTAAACAAAAAAAAGCAAATAATCTTTTCTCATCCAGGGCAGAACCTATGTCATTGCTTAATGTAGTAGCTATCCCGTATACCCGGAACTACAATACAAATAGAATGGGGGAAGGCTATGAAAGCTCTTTCATTTTGCCTCATCATCTAATTGAACGAGGTTTCGCAATGTTCAAGGCGAGCAAAGGAATACGTGCTGAACGTGAACCTGAAGTATTCAGTGCGATGGATGGAGTTTTTAATAACGTTTTAAAGAGGGATATGTGTTGTGCTGGTTTTCTGCAGTATTAACTAGACTCTGATGTAAAAATATTATTGAAATTCCACATTAAGTAACTAATGTCGACTGCATTTATGTATGCATACATACTACCTACAAGGTCTTCATAATCTTCTAAATGGATTCCATTGATGAAGTGGTTTTTTTTTTCATTTTCTTCCAATAGCTATGTTCCTTTTTGTTTAGAAGTCTGCCTTCTACCTACAAATATATACATAAAAGGTAATGAATGAAAAATAAAAAAAAATATATATATATATAATATATTTGAAAAGGTAGATGTAATCATGAATTACGTCGTAAATGGGTGAATTGGAGGATATACTCTAAAGAAAGTCAATACTGGTATCGTGCGTAAAAAAGTTTAAACCCAAGGCCACCGCTAAGTCAATAATAGTTTGCAAAGTGCAATCAACGGAGCGCATAGAGTGAGCTAAATGGGGACATAATAAAATATAGTGAGTTGTAAGCATCACGTTGAAGCTCTATGTCCCACAGGAATTTGCAGGAACTGATAGAGCAAGATTAGGATTAGATTAGGATTATTAGGTGGAAAATTATTGATTGTAAACGTAACATGAACTTGAGTTTAAGAAGATAAGGAACACTGAATACGCTTAAAACAGTCTAATCTGAAATCATGTCTTCATCGACTCGTTTGTAAGCTTATATCCTCGCACAGTCTCTCAGAGAAAACAAGAAGAGGCTCCCAACCAACGTGGCCAGAGTGGAGCTTTGCAATATCAACAGAGTTATACACGGGCACGAACGGCATATTTAAAGATTTTAAATCACCCGGTGCGATAAGTACCTTCCTGGCCGTATTTATTGATTATGATTTACATTCAGCCATTCCAGATGAACCGACCACATTTACGAATGTGATCAGTTTCAAACTCAACTCATTTGTAATGTCCACTCTTCCGTTATACGGCTTAAATTACGAAAGTATGGGCCTCCCACAGAATTTTTTTTATTGGATTGAGTCGACAAAACATGTATATCAAAGTCTTGCTCTTGGACCGGTAATGTTATCTTTTAATGATATTGTTTCACTTGTATACTTATGTAGATGAATTATCAGTTGCTCATCACCTTTGATTACAACTTTCTGGTTGCTCACTTCCTAGAACGCTGGAGCAAAGATTTCCAGAACCTTAAGTTTATATAGCTGTTTCGTTAAACCAGTACTTGAAAATGTTAAGTGAAGTTTGGTCTATATGTCGACCGTATCGAGTCTCTGCAACGAAACTTTTTACATGACCAATCTTTTTGTAAGAGGATTACGTAAAATCAATTTTGACTTAACCAAAACACCGATGAGGACTACTCAAGAAATGAACTTCTAATAAAAGCAAAAAGTCTTTATGAATAGAATCTAAAGGAGAAACATTGATTTTCTGAATTTAACTCTGACAGTTCTTATTGGAGAAGAGTATTGGACTACAATCGATATCTTAAAGATTAAAAGCAGTTCACAAATAATATGTTGAATTGTATACGGAGACTATCAGTAAAATTCACGGTGCTATATTCTGTGTCTCTTTGGCTCTCATCATCAACTGAAATTGATTAAAAAAGTTTAATAATGTCTCTTTATGTGTGCGTACAGCAATGTGCTTTTTCTGAAACTAGATTCAGATTCTATGTAAGAAAATTGAACCTGGTCTTTATAGACTATGTCCGATTAACGTCTATACCTGTCAAATACTCTTTTTCAGGCCATCGCACAAATTCCATTTCCAACGGAGATCAGTAATATTTTTATTTCAGCTATTGCAATTACGCAATTCTTCGTTCAGATTTTCTGTTTATGGAAAATTTTCTTTTGGCCCATATCAAAGCATAGCGGCAGGGATTTATGTTAGAAGGAGGCCATTAGAATATAGATTAGTAAAGAATATTCATACATAGAAGCCCTATCCTCAGCGACTCTGTAATTTACAGCCATAATTTGATATCATTCAAGGTAATATTACCTACTACAGAGTAGACAAAAATCTTAGACAAGATAACATTCTGTCAGTCTTTTTATTAAACAACAACAGCAGCCCCCGTATCTTGTCTAAGGTAACTATTCTTGAAGGTTCGCCGAATTAATTAGGAGCTGAGGTGAATCCGAACAGGTTTCCCTTATTTCTTTTTAAACAAAACAACAATTTTTTTGCGAATAAATTTAACAATTTTGTAATTTATTTAAAAAGCAATTGAATTTCACTTTGGATTTATGGGATAAAAGTCATTCAAATTTCGACATACACACATGTGTTGTTCGGTTCAAATCACTCAGTTAACCATAAGGAATAGAACCAACATTTCTTTACAAACATATCCTACGCCGCTGAAATATAAATTCCCCTTAAATGAATACACCAGTCATAACTGGCTTATTATTCTAAAATTTCTTTGTTCTCTTTATTGTCTGCAGAACAGTAGCCATTTCGATATAAGCGAGTAAATACAAACCTTCGAAGGTATCATATAATTCTCATATTTCAATCATACCTGCAGACCATTATAGCCTCTTTTGACCCCTATAAATTCTAATAAAATACTCTTAATCTCCTAAAACCTCAAAAATATTTTCAACGTTTCACCGAATTAGCTCTGTTTACGGTGCAAACATAGAGATTCTCATGAAGTCAAGAAACTAAAAACGAACCCTTCTTCTTCGAGGTTAACTCGAAAATTAGCACTTCCATCGAATATTGAATGCAACAGGCCGACTATGGCCATAATACTGAGAAAGGTTTCCAGATAAATTGCAACTAATCTCGTTCCCTAAATTGTAAACTGTGGAAGCCTTCTTTGTTTCAGCCTAAGAATTTCGAACAGCTAATCCTTTTAAAACTAGCCTTGTTGTCAAAAGGGGCAGAATGTATACAAACATTTATAAATCATATTGAGATTAGGGGGTGGCCGTTGTGATTGTGAATCTTAAAATTCAACATTCATCACATAGGAATTATGAATAATCTGGAAATAAAGTTGTTTTGCGTGTTGAAAATTGTAATTCGTTCTTTTTTTTTATAGGAAGTAAACAATGTGAAAACTGCCTATAAAATTTCGGTTAAATAAACCACAACCTGGGATGCGCCAGATTATAATAAAATTTCAGGTAATTGCTCGTAATGATGTCGTCGACATATGTATAATGGCTGCAATAAATTATCAAGCTCCCGAATACTCTGCAATCACCGATCACGGGAAATTGATCGTGACGAACCACATCACCTGACAGCGCAGATCAATTTTTGAGTCGATGATGGTCTCTTTCCGACACCTACCCTACCAGAATTAAGTTATAAGAGTTCATTCTGATAAGGTGTGTGCTGTTCGCGATCGAAATAACCCAGTAATTATGCAAATTTTTGGACTAAATGCCTTAGGTATCGGGCTTAGAAAGCAGAGATCAAAGCGTGTTCTTCAGGTGCGCAAGTTTTGAATGGCCCTCCTCTGTTTCCTCTATCGTCGTCGTCGTCGTCGTCGCATACCTTAAATTTGCTTTTCAAACAGGCGGCAAATTAGTAAAAAAACGGCAGCGAATTGCAATTTTTGACAATCACTGGGTATTCATCGACTGTGTAAATATTTGAACCTGATCATTTTTGTAATGATAGTGAATTTGGTTTTAAAAATTTAATCGAGCATTTTTCAGGGTGGCCTTAGCGATTTAAAGAGTTCTTTTTTTTATATTGTCTACCTTTTCTTATTCTTTATTTTTGCTGCAGTTCTTTAGACATTCAAAGCTCTGTGGTAAAATATTGGTTAATATTCAATAAAAAAATGAGACTGACAGAACATTGTAGTAAAAAATTATTTAACCATTAGTGGACCCGAATATACGTTTGTCTATCCTAAATAGCTAAAGATATAAGTGCAATAATGGATCTGGTGTTGTCCATTGATGAAACAAGGTTATTTTGGTAAATTATACCGGGCTCTAAAAATTATTCGTATAAATGAAGTGTTCATATCAATCACGGGGGTGGTGGTGGATGGCGTCAGATTTGAAAATTATACAAATTCAAAAAACGTTATATCCATGGCAGAAATGATTACATTTCATTTAGACGACTGAAAAGTGATTTCAAATCAATTTTCTGCTAATTCGATCAATCGTGGCACACTTTTAACGATTGATATATGGACACTTCATTTCCAAAAATAATTTTTAGAGCAAAGTATAATCTACCAAAAGAACCTTAATCCACCCATGGACAGCACCAGACCTATTATTGTACTCATCTCTCAAGCTATACGTTAAAAATGATTTAAAAAACTCTGAATATGGATTCGTGCGGGTGGCCTTTGAATTATTTCGATCAAATATAGAAAGACGACTTTGCACAAATGATTTATGAAAACACTCCCAGCTGATCGCAAGATGAAATGTTGTCTGATTAAATAGACAATGAATATGACGTTATTCTCCAACCCTCATGTGAAGGACGATACTTTTATTTGAATCGTTAATAATGAGCCTTTAACTATTGGCCTCAGAGGAGTATTCACGGCTATAAGAAGGGAATTCCCTGACTAAGGAAGTTAGATTTGATTTTTCAAGTATTACTTTAGATGTAAACCTTTTGAATTTCAAGTTAGCCATAAAATTCTTATTCTTAAGCCCTACTAAATTTATCTCAATACTGCTAAAAAAAAATGAACAGACGTAAAATATTGTCTCATCAGTCTAAATTGTATTCGAGACCAAAAAAGACGAAGGGAATTTTTGTTTAATTGCTAAACTAAAAGTTTTGTTGTGTCCTAATTTTGGGATTGTAGAAAATATTCTTATGTTAGGCAATATTAGAGAAGATAACGTTGCGATTTACTTGTAGATAACAAGTCACTACAAAAATCACTCATTCTACACTTAAAATCGATCCTAGTGACAAATTTGATACGGTAAATGGCCTATTTTATACTCTCTTGCTCAGAATGAAGTCATATATGCCCTTCAAAACCCAGACTGTGACAGATTTGGGCACAATTTATTCGAATAATCGCTCAAACGATTAAAACAGATTTCAGCGTTATACAAAGAGACAGAGTGGCAGCCTCAACAGTTATTAGATCTTCAGGAAATGATATTATTGCCGCCAACCCAAATTATACCGCATGATGCTAGAATTCTAAACAAAACTAGAAAAGATGTTATCATTGGTCTAAACCAAATTTTACTGCTGCTGCAAATGAATGCCACTCCTGTAATTTGAAAATATCCAAGTTATTAGATTGTTAAAAATGTAAATTTTTAAATTGTAAGAATAGTTTTATAACCCATTTCATTAAAAACGTCTGGGATTCCAGTTTTTCCCAGGATACGTGAAAATCTTCAAATCTAAAAATTTTTGTATGACAACCCTAAGAAAAAGCCGGCCGTTTAAAAAATGTTTAGCTCGTAGAACAACGCGTTGTCAAGTATCGTGTGGACAGGCAAACAAGCAGACGGACTGCATGCAAAAATCGATTCTAAATTCGTGTATCGAATAGCATTATTTCTATGTGTTACAAACGTATCACCAATAATTTGTACCTATATCTTATGATTTCAAATAGTATATAAAGGTAGACCTCCCAAATTATGCCTTGAATAAAAAAATATGGGCGTTGTAGATCTTATGAACTTTTATGTAGCTTATATACATATATACAGAGACTCCCAGCTAAATTGGAGATAGTACAAGAGAAATTGATAGCGAATTCTTTTATTTTGTTAACCGTGTCAGACAAGACAACCGAAAAAAGGATCTCTTGGAATTCCGAAGTAATGTTGTTTGTTTTACGCCTAGGAACGAGCATCCGTTCTCATCCTTTACAAATTTAACTTCAGTCGGAAGGAAAGGACTTTTGGCCTATAAAACTCAACGAGATAAAACACTATCCCAAGAGGAGTAGCAAATATTTCACTTTCGTATGTTGCAATTTAAGCTAAGAACCAGATATTTTTGCGGTAAATGTTTGGAATCACTATGAGATTAAAACTTTTTTTTTTTATATTCTTTGCTAAATTACTTTCAATTTTTGTCGCTGAATTTTCAATTAATTTTTTTTTCAATTCGTAAGTAATTATTGAGCAAACTTATTATTATTAAGTTTTTTTTTTATTTTACCTGTGTTCCCTCCTTGTGCCAAGCCAAGAAGGTAGAAAAACATTTTTCGGGGCATTTTAATAATTTGTCCCTGAAAAGATTAATTACCATCTTGCTACCACAAAAGGTAGATACAATTTAAAGTCTTCCATAATTAAGTTATAATCCTTCTCTTCTATATACAGAGGATGCTAATTTATTTTTTACTTTGTTACTCAAAGACAAATTAAAAAAAAAAAAAAATTAACTCTAATTTACAAATTAGTAAACTGTCCTTATACCAAAAACAACCCCAGCTTTCCACCTTAAAGACCACCAGGAAAGAGATGCAACAACAGAAACATAAAAACAGCACAAGTTTGCCTTTTTAACAGAATAATATTTTAAACAAGATTTTTACCTCTCCTAGGCGATCAAAGACCTCTCCCGAAACCCAGATGCCGTCAATTAGTCCGGGAAAATATGTGCAGACAGGTCTTGAATAGAGCGACAAAGTGACAATTGATCACTATCCTCTGTCATAGATACTTTACTCGACCGACCCGGCCACATAATATAGCCAAAGGAGACAATCGAACCACCCACGAATACATACTTTTCTTGCTATCGTGATGATGATTTATAGTCAGTCGTCAAGGTTCTATTGGAACTGAGGCATTAAGGCAGCAGCAGCAGCAGCAGCAACAACTAAAGACCAACAAATATGAAATTGTTTTAATTAAATTTTAGTGCTCTTAGCTAGCGCTACCGAAACGACTTGTAAATCACTGGCAATTGCTTGATTCCACTTGCGCTTATAACTTACCTCGCCTCCAATTACGTTTCTTGCATAATAATTACCGAATTAGTTGAAATTGCCCATCTCAGAACCATGGCGAAATACCAGAACCAACTGAAAAAAGTACTCCGGGCGGGAAATTAAGACCTCAGCCTAAATATTATAACAGTGGTGATCGGAGCAGTCACCGTTTGCACGAGATCACCGTAATTAGCCGCTGCGAATTGATCATGTAAATCATAATTTGTTTCGAGTTGCGGATCCAACCAAATCCCATATCCCGGTGATCGTGTCAGTTTTACATAGTAGTCAGGATCGAACCGAATGAATGTTGTTGTTGTTCTCCCTTCGATTAAATAAATCGCCCTGGGGCCGGAGCCGTCCGGGACAAAATCAAATATAGCGCCTGAATCCTAAGTGTGAAAAACTTGCGTTTCTAATGAAATTTTCTCGGCAGAGTCGTTGTGGCAGGAAATTCCCAGTCACACAGGCCCCTTAGGCCACACATCGTGAACAACAACACAACAGAGACCCGTCCTCATAAATTTCGGGGAGTAACTAGTCATAGCGAATCTGGCGTTGCAGATTTTTCCAACAAAGGAGCGAGATAATATGTGGAGTAAAGGAAATTTGATTGCTGATGGAAAAACTATTCACAACAGGCCTGTGATGGACAAACTTACGAGTGAGTGAGTGTGTATATGGATTTATATTTATCTAAAACTGAATCGGCAGGTAGAAATTTGTTATATACGCGCGTTACTTGACGCATATTTTACCGAAACTTATGAAATTCGTTCTCGTTTTCGATATGCCCATCGGGTGATAGACGCGGAAAACAAACAGGTCTAAGTCAGATTGGATTGATGCGTTTCATTCAGTAATGAAAAAATTGCCCGTGACAAGCAAATTGCCACTGTGGAAACTATTGTACATGAAATTATTAGGAATTTATGGAAATTTTAATTACCATAAGTATGAAAGGATAGATAGAGGTGAGAGCTTTTACGAAGGAATGATTAATTATGTGGGATTTGTCGGAGTAACTTTTTTTGGGGAATATTGAATATTGGATTTTTATAAAAATTTGAGTTAAGTCTTTTTTCTTGGGAGATTTCACACGACACGTTTCATAGGAGGTTACGATGTTACATTTTTCTTTGTTGTGTTTTCAGTACTAACACACTTCCTAAGACCATACATTTTTTTCATGTATATTTAGATCTAAAAAAGTCATATTTGCATCTTGGAAAGTCATACCTATACATATTTACTCAGCTTTGAAGCCTTTTATTTCTTAAATTTGTCTTACCCTGGAAATCATCCCTCACCCAGAATGAGACACATATTTAATACGTATTTTATCGGCATTCCCAGTGGCGGGAAAGGTAGTTATGGTATGCTTACATTTGAAAAAAAAAAACCTTACAGGTTTCTGATTTTCAGCTCATTAGTTTGGAAGATTTCATAGAGTTAAAATCAACCATCTTCTAAAGAATAATGTCTCTCAGGGTACCATATCAGGTCCCATACTTTTTAATCCCTTTATCAATTATTTATGTCTCGTTGTTCAGAATATCAATTTTCATATATGTTCGCTGATGGTGCTCATATTTATTTCAGCCTGACAAAGTTTACACTTAATTCTTCCGACTGACTCATTATCGATAATATGTGATCATTTGAGACTTTTTTTTCGAACTCTGAGATGGGATTCTGGCGCACTGAAGTCGACTGACACAAATTAGTACAACACCTTACGAACTAAAATGTCAAACTCACACGTCACATTTGAATGGGAAATTGTATTTAAAAAAAGAAAATTCACAGAATGTTAGTAGTGTGCATGCAAATGACATCTATGATCTGGAGGGTGATTCTGATCTTTTGTCGTACTTGAATGTCAAAATATACGACTAAATGAAATGAACTTTTCTACTGATTTTTTCGTGTTTTTATTCAAGTCAGCAACCCTTGCATGACGTAGAATGAACTGAAAATTACACTTCGCATTACAAATTCAAAATAATATTTCGAATTTAAGCACTTGTAATGCTCTAATTAGGTGTAGAATTTCCATTTACCAGTGCAAAATTGTTGTCACAACCTCTGAGAGCAGTTGACTAATTTGTCGTATATTTAGTCGTGTTTTTTGAGATTTGTTCATCGAAAATTAATTATAGTTCATTTTGTGGTAGATAATAGTGAAGACACAAAATGAACTGTGTTGAAAACAAAAGTACGACAAAATATGTCAAAATTGACGACTAAATAGTACGACAAAAGATCAGAATCACCCTCCTGATATTACGCCAGAACAATTAAAAAAGCTTATTTTCAATGATATTGCTCCCTTTAATCACGTTTTTATATATAGGAACATGGGGTAAGCCGGTTCAAAAACCTTTGAAATGTCCGAAAACATCTAGATTTTCTAAACTGATTCGAATATCACCAATGAAAATACAGTAGTGCAACTATTTTTTTCAAGCCGGGCTATTAAGGTCCAACACGTTACAAATTCTAATGGCTGCCGAAAAGGTTTTATTAGTTCTGTAATAGCGCGTTTTGAATTTTCTTATAACACGTTCTTTATATGATTTCTGCAGAGCTTTGGTTCTGCGTATTTTCTCAGCTGGTACTGTCTGTCTGTGGACATAGTTGACTTCCTTAAATTCCATAGATAACACTAAATTTCCTAATAATCCTTCAGATATATATATTCCACATATTTCAATTAGAAATCACTTTTGAGACCCAATCCCATTATAATACATGTGCCCTTCCCAATAGGTTTCGAGTTTTCTACTCTATTTTTGAATTTATTAAATATATTTGCAGGGTCTGCAAAATGACTTACCGCTGCTGCTAGAAAATGAATAATAATTCCTTAATTTCCATTATATAAAAGTAGGTATGTGGTGGTACTACAATTATCAAAGTTATTCATCAACTTCACAAAATTCTGAAAATACAAAAAAAGGAAGTATTTGGAGCGACAGTTGTAAATCAACAAAATAATTTCTTAATACCTGTCATTTTGTCAATGAGTGAAACGGCAGTAGTTACTGTAAAATTCATAATTAGACGGCCTAGATACTTTTCCATCAGACTCTTTCACAAAAGCGATTCTTTAGGCAAAACTCAAGTTTATGTTAAAAATCCGGAAAAAGTAACTGAATAATCCTCGATGGTGCAATAGATTATAAATGTCCCCATAGTTCAGAGTTCGAACCTCAACGAAACTCTCTGTTGTTTGAGTCATTCAAACAGATTGCTCACCATTTGGATACACTGCGTCTATAAATGGAGAAAAGAGAAAAAAAGACTAAATAACGTTTTGAAAAACCTTTGATTATGGAACTTAACTGATTATAATTGGTTTGTGCCAATCAATATGCAAGAGACAAAATTGTATGGACATACAAGTGTAGAAATTGTAAATTCAATTATTACTACCTACATACATAATACGAATGCATACTACCTATAAGAATAACTCATTTCGTAGTACCTGGAGGTCCAACAGTCCAAGTCAAATCACTTCTTCTTATTGTTCAAAATGCCATTCGCAGTCATAAAATAATGAAACGAGCCGAAAATCTGAAATTGATTTAGGGTCGAATTCATTATATTCGAAAAATATCAGGTGGGGCGATATTCATTCGGTCCCAAAGTCTTGTCAAACAAACACATCTACAAGAACAAGAACAAAAGTCTCGCTTAGGTTACATGCTGGGCTCATTCCAGACAGCAATAAAGCAATTAAGGTCCTCGCTACTGGATTCGTTCAATGTTTGCCTTCCTTATTATGTGCTTAGTGAAGTTCTGATTCACACCCAAGGACACATATTTCGGTGTGAAATAGCTTCCCTGAAGTGCTGTTACTACTGCAAGGATCTCATACTCTGTGTGGCAATGGAAATCACTTTACGGCGAATCCATGTCCATGCTATTATATAGTTGTTGCTTGGGAAAAGTGATTCCCTGCTGACGTTATTTGAAATGATAATAAAATGAAATATTGATTTTCTTGACAGGCTATAAGCGAGAAGAAATGTCGCATTTAACGAAATTTGCGACAGCTAATTTGCAAAGTCCTGAACTTATTAAGATTTACATATAAATGAGCAGCCGAAATTTTCAGGGGAAAAAAAGTGTAAACGTCGTGAAATATGAATTTTATTGATTTTAACTTGCTGCTTTTGGGTGTATTTATATGGTGATTATTACTTTGTAATGTTTTACTCAATCTATAATAATACGAAAGAGGAAATTAAGTGTTCACTTGTTGGCGCCAGAGCGTCCTACCAGTTTCCTGGTGATTGAATTCCTCTAATTTAGTCTGTTTTTGTTTCCACCCAGAAAAAAATTTCCATAGAAGGTTGGTGAAAAAAAAAATGAAAAACAAAAATACAATTTCCAATTTTACCCGAAAAAGCAAGACTTCACAAGACCTTTTAACGAGCTATTGAAATGGAGAGAAAAACCGAAAAGCTTTTTAAGCCTATTATCCGAAAATGAATGGCCGTCGATATCTCTCTCTCCTACGCAAGGAATAATTTGGTCCAGACTCCAGAGGTGCTTATACATTATTCAGTTTCAGTGGAAAATCCGTTGGTGCTAGACAGTAAAGCACAAGGCAAAACAACTAGCATCAACATATCGCAGACAGCAGTTACCTACTATAAAGTGTTGCGGACCGCAGCCACCCACAATTTTTATTTATGACAAAACTTAGCTGCTATAGAGCATGAAAATGATTAATTATTACTAGCGGGCGCCCTTATGTTTGGATTAACAATCTAATTAATCGTGAGGAACAATTGCTAACCTTGTCTACCTGCTTTTTCTAATCATAAATGTCAAAACCTAAGTAGCTCCTCCTAACTGAAAATAATAAGTTAAACTGATCTCTGTCAAAATGCTTTGTTTGTGACTTCGTTTTTTTTTTTTTCAGAAGTACAAAAAAAAAGTACCTGCGGAGAGTGTAATTGGATTTTTCCTTAATCCCATTCCCAATATAAACCCACTTGGCTTTGTGATTCTAAATCCTTCTTGTCATGTCATTTACGCCTTTCATTAGGATCTCTCTCTTAATCCTATACGGTCGCATGCCTCAACAGAATGTCTTTAAAGATAAACTTAGATCAAATGCGTCTTAAGCCAAAATTTACATGTAAATATTTTTTTTCTCAAAGAATAAGTGACTTCCAATCCTGATCTTCTAATCTGCAATCCAATTGTCTACACCACACAAACTGTTTAAGTTTAGTTTAAGAAAAGTCAGGATGGAAATAAACCAGAAACAAATTTTGGTAGCTCTAAAGAAATGCTTTGTCTTGTAAGAAATCGATAAACACTTTTTGGGTATAAATGTTCAGGTGTTTACCAATGACACTTAGAAAACTTGAATTATCTCGAATATCGTATAAACGCTGAATTGATTCAAGGGGATCAGATCACTTCGCCTTTGGCTGTTTGTTATGAATTTATCTCCTTATAAAAGTGACGTCGCTGCTTACTTGGTTGAAATTGTCCTTGCGTTTGCCTGAGGAAGATTTAAATTGTAATTTTTTTTTTTTTTTTTTTTGCAACGTGCACTCTTGTCTCTTGCAGAAATAGAGCAAGTGCCCACGACAGTAACGCTAGAAATATGTACACAAGCTGAAATATCCTTCCAGTCTACCGTAAAATCAATGTTGTATCCTATTCTGGGAGGAATAAATTTGCAAGCTATGACAGCAAAGCACATTGCATTGTTCAGTTTCCAATGATTTACCCCGGTTCCTGTGGACGTAGAGGGAGTAGTAGCAGAGCAAAAATTCCTCTATGATTGCAAATTCAAGTTGAAAATTATAAGTGCGCCAATATGTGTACTCTAATCCATATATGTACATATGTACAAGTAATTCCTGGACCTTGTGTATGAATCTATTTTGGATTCAAAGCGATTAAATTTATTTTTTCCAAAGGTACTTTTCTCTCTTGGCATCTTTTGTTCACAAAACATTAGCAGCCCCCATCCATTCCGCCTGCAATTTATTGAATTAATTGCAATCAGTTTATGGGGCTGTGTTATAATATTAGCTATATATGTAGCACGCAAATTCTCATTAAGCGCTTCCGGCTCTCGATAAGATCGAAATTGTTCCGACATTTATAAATCAAAGGGCATTTTTTTTCTTCTTGTGTAAATCTTAATCGCCTGCGTCTTCCCGTATAGCCATCTGCTCTTGGGTGCGTTCCTTCCTTAACCAATCATGTCACAGCTTCCTTTTCACTGAGAGAACATCTGATTACCCTAAAACTCTGAAAGAAAGGACACAATTGATTGAAGTTCGATTCGGAACTAATTTCTTTAAACCGCCGAGAAAAGTACAAAAAATCCCGCGTACAGAAGTTGATTTCGGTGAACGAATCCATCCAATCTAGCCAACAGGGCGGCTCAACAGAAACCATAAACGATTTTGCTTCTTTTTTTTTCCTTTTTTTTTTGGGCAGGAAAAAGGACACCGAGAAAATGGCGATTAGTTATGGATTGGATTTTCCTTGATTATCACCTCGTTGCTCATTTTAAGGCACAAATATCTTCCAGACAAACAGACCACACTGAGATTGTCATACATTGGCAGTTTTTGACACATACAAAAAAAAAACGACTAGAAAACGATAAATTGTCGACATTGCTGGGGTAATTCTTGAAATTCTTCCATTCTGTGTTGACTAGTGTTTATTATTTGTTGGCTCCCGTGCCACAGTTTGGGTGGTATTTTTTTGCAATGAGTGGGCAGAGATAATTTGAAGTAGTTCCTATATACACAAATGAATTCCAGCCTCATACAAAATCTTATAAAACCCTTCGTAACCACCATTAAAAATGCTTTTATTTGCAATCTTGCGCAAGTTCATTCAAAATAATTGGTGCGGAAAGGAATCAAACACTGTGTGCCTATCGAAAGCATCAATTCTTTTGGAGAGGAAAATCCCGAAAGCTACCTGAAAATAAATGTTATTGGTAAACGATCTCGCAAAGTAAGGACTTAGCGCTAGAGGTATGTACATAAGTCACTTCTCGAGTTTATAGTAATAACAAAGCATCGAGTCCAGTTAGGAGGACAACAGCGCACAACTCTGTATTCTTGTGGCTTGCACAGAAAATTAAGGTTCAGCTTCAATTGTTGAACGAACAGTGAGCGTGGTGTGGTTACCACAACTCCACAGCGCGCTAGCTAGTACAAATACTCGATCCATAGATTTAAAACAGAAGCGTAATAACTTTTTCTGTGATAATATAGATGGCGTGGGTGAACCGTTAAGATAGAAAGGTGATTGATTCAAAATTTGAAGTCTCTGGGTATGGACAGCATTTATCTTGCCCTCCCTCAAAACTCTGGTTTAATGTCAATTAGCAAACATATGCATAACTCTTCAAGGCATATGTCCAGAAGTTAAGTGTGGTTGTGTACCTACCTACTACTCGACAGCTAAGGTATAATGTAGGTATATGCCTAAAGGTTTACTTCTTCCTTCTTAGAAACACATTTTCGAATGGGAACTGAGGCGCTATATGATAGATGACCTTATGAAGAAAAATCAAATTTATCAATGTCAGATAAACATCTAATGACATACCCAATAGAGAGTTACGAAAGAAGGAAATGTGATCATATCTTCTCAATCCATGAATAAAACGAATGCAGTCATTGAAAGCGACATCGAGCTATCTCCTACATATCGAATCCAAGTGAGGCAAGACAATGCATCCACTTGTGAAATAGGGCAAGAGAAGTGTCTTCACCAGCCTAGAGCGAAGAGCAGGAGACAGAATCCGTGCAGACAACCACAACCTTTGAAGTATGCCATAAATTTTACTCAATGTATTTTTAATGTGGTCGCAGCAATTCATAGAAGAGTTGAGGATAATTCCCAGATTTCTAACAGAGTTAACGTAAGGTAAAGCTGTGCCATTCAGAGTTACAGTTGGAAATTGTGATATATCAAGCCTCTCACGATTCAAAATCATGCAATTTGATCTATTAAGATTTAAAAGTAAGTCATGCCTCTTGGACCACTCAGAAATTCTGTCCAGATCTGTGTTAATTCTCTCGACACAATCGTCTATCAGGCCAACCGGCCTATCCAGGTATATTTGGACGTCATCCGCATACAAGTGTATTTTGGAGTCTCTTATTACGTTGAGCAGATCATTTATGTACATACTGAACAATAAAGGGCCTAAGGTTGAACCCTGAGGTACCCCACACGTGAGAGGCAAGCTTCTCGAAAGTAAATCATGGACTTTGACTTGCTGAGATCGTCCAATAAGAAAGCTACCGATAAGTGATGCCGCAGATGAAGAAAATCCAAATTTGTTTAATAAGACGGTAAGGACCTTGGAATGGTTGACGCTGTCAAAGGCTTTTGAAAAATCCAGGAGTGCCAGAACAGTCAGGTGATTCTTATCAAGAGCTCTACGAATGTCGGACGTTACTTTTAATAAGGCAGCATCACAGCTGTGCCCAGCTCAAAATCCTGACTGCCACGGGGTGAGCAATTGATTTGATTCCAAGTAAAGTAAGATCTGTTCATGCATAAGCTTCTCTAGCGCTTTAGACAAAAAACACAACATACTAATTGGACGAAAACCGCTTGGGCCATTAGGAGATGCAACTTTAGCAAGGGGCAACACAATCGCACTTTTCCACATTCTAGGAAATTACGAGGATGTCAAGCTCGTATTGAAAATGTGGAGGACAGGATAGACGAGCCAGGGCAAAATAATTTTTATAAAACGGGGCGATATTTGATCGGTTCCCACTGCCTCAGACTTGACAGCATTAATGGCGTTAACTATACTTGGACAACATCAACACAGTTAAAGCTGAAATCGCCTTCATATGCCAGATAATCTGGGACCTCAGAAGAAGTGGTAGGAGTAACATCTGAATTAGATGAGGAAGGGATGTTATGAGAGGTTAAGTACTTATTAAGGCAATCCGGATCTGTTTCCGCCTCGCCTGAAATGAGAAAAAGATTTTTTTAGATATTTTAGTTTAATTTTCTAATGCTTTTCGATAGGATCAGCTTCACATTCTGAGACACCTTGGCCAAACACGCCAGCATTTCTGAGATTTTTCCACATTTTTCTTTGCGGTAGATTGGAATCGAATTTTGATTCAAAGTACCGACGCATTCGAGTCAGAACCCTCCAGGTTGATGCATGAAGGGGTCCACCTAGTTATCAATGGGACTACGAACTCATCTCTCGACATATCTCCGCATTTTCATGCTTCTGCAACTAAAGGACAGAGCAAAATGTCTCGGAACTATATACATATATCGGAGCATAATTTCCCTCTACGCAATTAACCTATGGACATCATCATTCGTAAATGAAAGGTAACCCCAGGAATACATGGAGTTGTCAAACAAATAACACAAATACATATCTAAAATAATTGTTCAAACAATCGGTGAAATCTTATGAAAATTTAAAAATTCATTTTCCAAAAAATTAATTCAAATGGAAACAGTTTCTTTTAAGCATCTTAAACAATAAAAAAAATTTAGCTAGCAACTAACAAAAATGGCTCTTAAAAAAAAAAACATGACTCAAAACAAAATCCCATAAAAGCAGGACAGAATTGATCGATTTGAAAGGAACTACCCTCCTTCGTAAATACCAAATCACTGCTTAATAAATTTTCACTAGTTTAAGCTGCCGGATAAAAGAGAGATCCTTTGCAAGAACCAGCTGTGTGCGCATAAATTGTTTAGTGCGCCAAACATCCCCCAAAAAACTGAATCACTTTTATTCCAGCCATTTTGTACGCTTCATGCTAATTTAAGAACAAATCACCGCCGTACTTCTCTCGTGCATCTGTTTGGCTGGATAAGGACAGGAATGCTTGTTGTGCTGGGACAAAAGTTACGGGCGAGTGTTAACAAAACGATTTATCCTCCTAGTTCAAAAAGAGGACGATATGGGTTTGTTACTAACGCACACAGCTTCCTACATATATGAATGTATGTAAAAATGTTTACGGCTATAACGGGTGTGTAGTTCAAAAATTGCCATACAACAAGCACGGAAACATTAACAGATTTCGTTGAAATTTAATTTTCATGGCTGTCATGGCGAATGATTTGAAGTGAGTTGACTTACGCTGGCATGAAGGTTCCCACCCTTGGAATTGGTTAGATTTTGCAGCCGTCTATGCAATGAACAAATAAAATGGGGTGGCGCATCGGGATTTTGAATAATGCCTTCAAATATTGAGAGACGAAAGTGTGCGTATTTATAGCGAGTGTTATATCGCCTAAGGATCTGTAACACTAGATTTGTGACTTTAAGTAGCTATTTGGTGGTGGTTTCTACTCTTGATCAAACAGAAAAATTCGATAACAATATAGATAGGGGAATGATGTGTGGAAGACGCAATAAGCATGTACACACAAAATACACGCAACTATGAATTGAAATAAGTGACTGGCAATAATAAAAGTCTCCTCCCTTAATAGTCCCTTTGCAAAAAATAAATTATTTGCACGGAGGATTTTTCAAAAATGGTACCAGCAAAATCGATTTCGTGGGAATAATGCGAAATATATTTTTCTGGGTACTTTAAATTCAGCTCATTATTTTACAATAAATGAAAACGAAAAAAAAAGAACTTCTTTCGCATTTTGCCGCACGCCGCCGCCCACTAGATGTATAGACGAGCATCTTCCATATATGTCGGCGATCGAACCTAAATAAGCTCACGAAAAATCTCACCTGTGCACGTTTCAGTTGCACACGAACGATCACAGGTATGGAACACAAGGCGATCTTCAAAGCTTAATAACAATCAATTTGTAATCGAGCAATATAATAAAATAATTTTCTTCATTTTTCCGCTCTCTTATAGATATCATTTCGTTGTCTGTGCTCATACCGCCTCTCCTAGACGTGCGCGATCACATGCAGATTATCATAAATGCAGAACACAGTTCGACAACAACGACCATGTAGCGCATCAACCGAAAGAAATGATCAGTTGGAAATCAAAGAGATCTCGAAGTAATGATCACCTACACCTCAAGGTAGGTACGCGCAATACAAAATCAAAACGCGCAGTGATGGAGTACAGCCATTTCCTAATGCAACAACCGAGCTCGCGATCTCAACTTTGATCTCGTATTCCAGTCGGCCCAAGTTGGGTTGAAGTTACAGTCCGGACCACGAGAATCATCGTCAGTCGTCGGATATGTCGGCATCCCAGGTGATAACTAAAGACTCTGATGCTAATGTGATTACAGCCTTTAAGTTTATAAACACAAGTTCCGCGCGCAGTTTTGTTCTTATTATCCACGATCTCCCCCATGAGGGGCGATGGAAAGCCCCCGTGCCCCCCTTCTTTACAACATAAGAGTGACGTGCTCACCTCATGCACGGTTTTAGATGAGAAATCAGAAGTTCTTAGCGGTTCTTGGTGATCTTAAGCCGTCTTAATCTCTTGCGGAATTTGTTTCGATCGTGGTACAGGCACTCGCATCGATGCATAGCTCTGATAATCGGAGGAGATGAAAGCGGAGGCGTAGCCGGAGATCACATTTTGGCCAAAAATTAAACTCGATCGAGACTGCTGATAGCACAAGGGCGATGGTTCGTATGCGAAACTTATTTCAAAGCAAACAAGATATTCGCCCAGGGGGTGTGCAATTTTATTTGTGTTTTCATCATCATCATCATCATCGTCGTCGTCGTCCATCGGTGAGTAGAATGAGATTTAGTGGAAAACTAACTATTTCGTGATGATGATTCTTGAGTTCATAATCAGAACTTTAAGTAGGACATTAGGTCAAATTATGATAAGTTCTGAGCAGTTTGATTGTAATTAAAATTCTTTTGTGCTCATTTTAGTACCTACAAAAAATTTAGGACATTCCAAATTCGTGTTAAGCGTAAAAATTTTAAGGTGAAGCAGCCTGCCGCCGTAATAGATCTTAGGTTTAGTAGAAATACGATATAAGACAGAGAGTAAGTTCAAACATACACGCGTTGCTAAGGTATTGCTTTGTCGCTAGTATGCGAACTCTGGATAACAGGTGGCCTCCGCTTTTAATCAATTCATCTGTCTGTTGTTAAACGGATCACTACCACGGTCGGCTCTTGTTATTCTGCTGCTCGTGGAAACTTCATAGAAAACCTAAAACTAAAGGCATGCAAAAGAAAACAAGAAAAACTGTCCGGTTTAGTGCACATGACCAGTAAGATGCAGTGGAATTAAGTCTATAGAGGGAGTTACGAAAAACTTCAGATGAGGAAGAACCGATAGAGGTACCGGAATTTCTCACATACGAGCGATTAGGCTTCATATGTATATAGTCCAAGGCAATTCTACCTCCCCATTGCCAACTAGAGTCTACAAATTAGTTGAATAGTCTGAAAACGTTTGAACCATATAAATCGCCACGTATTGACGGCATCATATCCATCGTGTTTCAGAAGAAATGGGAAACTGCAATATCGGCATTACTGGTAATTTATAAAAGCTTCTTACACCCTCACACTTGAAAATAGAACAGAATTATCTTTATTTCCCAAACATGCAAAAGCAAGTAAGTAGCTGATAGAAATTTTAAACCTTACCTCACTTCTTTTGAATACGATTGAAGGACTTTCAGGGCTTCTCTGCAGGAAGGGAGAAGTTCTAGATCATAGCATGTATAAACAAGCTAATTAACAAACAATCAAATCATATCCTGTATCCACGGTCTAAGGCTGAATTTCGCCACAGTAAAGAACGTGTAACCCGGGGATTACTCGAGTCAGAAAGTCGTCAGGGTTTTACGTGAGCACCTGCCAAGTATGGCTTAATCTCACGGCATTCTTCATGCTCGGATTGTAATAGACAATCAAGTTTCTCATGTCGAAACAATGAGTACCAGTATGCCAAAAGAGCATGACATGACATCAACTTACTGGTAGAAGCGAGACCTATCCCATCTCTGCCGATCTCAGGTCACGGCACCCTAGACCACAGCCACTACGGTGCTCCCATAAAGGGGCCATCCCAAGTTGAGGTGGATAAAACCTTGTTATCCAGGGTTCCTCTAACCCCGTAGTACCAAGTTAGCCGATTTCGGGCCGTCCATTTGGTATGACTTTCGTAAAGCATGATCAACGGACCACGAATACTCCCAGTTTCAATCTTTCATGCTAGATATCTTTTTTAAACGGTACTGGTAACTCCTTTCGGGCCTAGATCTTATTAGCAGAGTCTAAAAGAATTGTGCTTGGCCTATAGAGGTAATACAACCCTTATGGGCGCTGTCAAAGGAGACCACGTGAAGATTAAGATGTGCCCAATTTAGTCTGGATAGGCTTCGAGATTCACCATTTGGATCTTATAGTTGACAATGCATACTAACCATATAAGCACTACTAACATACACACCTGATTTCCGTTTTTTATCAACTTATTCATCATCTTAGACATCCTTTCGCCCCCTGCCCAAGAGGCTATGTCTGTCTTTCTCCTCTCACTCCTCGCACTACTATGTCTGAGATTTTATTATTCTGACTTACATGAGCACATCACTTCATTGCATTTTGGGCCATCTCAATTTCAATTTCACTAAGGTAACTTTACCTCGCCTTGAGAAGTACCAATTCGCGCCCATAGCACTCAGCTAACTATACCACACTACTGTACGCCTCTCCTGAGAGATGCCAAAGCGATCTACAAAACACCAAAACACCACAATAAATCAACAAATTCAACAAATTCCTTCCATCAAGTATGCATGCTTTCCTCTTATACAGCTTTCACCTTGTTCAGCATTGCCCCCCCCCCCCTCCCCCAACATTATTCGAGTCAGTAGAACTGAATTTAACACTAACCAGACTCGTGTTAAACTCTAAAGGCAAATGTCTATTTTGGCTAGATGTCGCCGATGAATGCTGGCGGGCTCTTTACGCATAACATTAGCAATCCACAATTACGCTAAAAATTTCACAACGAGTTTATCCAAATTAGGTACTAAACGGCGCACTCGGTGCGACCAGAAAATTTGCATTAAAATTGGAAAACAGTGATAACTGTAGAATGCTGTATTAAATAACTTGACAACTTCACGGGAAAAGATATGCAATAAAAAATCCGAAAATAGATAGAATTTCTTCAACGCCCTAAAAAAGGCTTTCTATAGTGTTCAGGAAACATCAATAGACCGTGCAAATAACTCTCAGATGCAATCTAAAACGGTAATAAAAACTACAATTAAAACGCTGCCAATTTTTAATAGTTAGACGTTATCCAATCTTAATTACGGTAATTCGAATATATCAGCACATGTCCTTGAAGGGACATGGAACAGCTGTACTTACAAGTGTAATCTAACCTTAATTTCAACAAGAAATTTTGACTTTAATTACTGATGATAGAAACCAGTAAGACAGCAGTCGATCAAACATTCAGAAGACAACCGAAATTTCATCAAATAATCTTTAAACGAACTCGAAGCTTAAAGGCGATGACACAATGTTAGCTCCGGCTGCTTCGGATTCAAGAGCGAAGCCTGTCAAAATCAAATGAACTAGTGAGGAAAATCCTTGTCTATATATAAAAAGCAAAACGTATTGTAATAATTTTAAAAAAGAATAAGACCTGGCAGAAAATAAGTGGGAAAATGAGTATTCCTAGTGAGTGTGTTTTTATTTTCATTCATTTGTATGTTTTTATTTTAATTGTATTGTATTTGTATTTAATTATTAGTTTTACAAACTTTTCTATACATTTACTCGATAAATAAATTAAAAACATCCGCTTTGAATTTTACAAAAAATGTCTTTACTCCCAGAAGGCAGAAACTGAAGGCGAGATGGAAGTCTCTACGGAATGTATATCTAATCTACGAAGCAACCATTGTGTGTTAGACGGCTTCGATTTCAACGATTTGACAAGAGGAGGCTCTGGCTCTGAATCCGGAGCGGGAGCCGAAGCCACCATTGTGTCATCGCCTTAAATGTAGCTCTTTACTATAATACTATTGGGCAACTTCAATGTTAATTCCAAATTTCATCAAGGATGTTTACATTTACCACTTATAGTTCTGAAAATTCCTTGAAGTAATCCAGTTTTAAAAAGAAACAGTCAGAAACTTTTCGCCGAAATTAGAATGGGACCAAAACAGCTGCTGGCCTAGACCAATTCAAGAATGGACATTCTCTCACCAGAAACAACCATCTGCAGTTTGGTAAAAATTTTTGAAGCCTCTTCTTTATTTATTCAATGTTCTTGGCACAGACCTCGTCCTGTATTCCTTTCTTTCATTCCGTTACGATCCCTTGCCCCCATAGGACTTTCCCACCTACCGCAGCCTATCTCGTTGGATTAATCTACCTTCAGTAGCTACACTAGGACACTCTATCTTTTCTCTTCCAATTCTATTCAAACAATATTATTGCATGTATTTCATCCTATGTTCAGGTTGATACTCTACCTTAGTTTATCGCAAAAACTTAATTCTAACTTAGCTCTCTACTGCAATGAGTCTGTTCTTTTTTATCATTTTCTTAACAATTTTTGTACCAACTCGATCAATTTCAATTACCAATATCTTACAACGGAAACTGATCATACATCTAACATGCCGCTGATCCTGAGGACGCAGCCTAACAATTCATGTACACCGTTAAAGCAGTCTTCCATAATAACGTCCCTCTCAAAATAATCCGGATTGGAAGTATAAGTGACAAAATACTCAATAGACCTGATGTGTCTTTGCTATGTCAGGTTCGTGACATCGGCTTTCCTCACTGGAAGAGATACAAGCATTCTGCCAATATCAAAGTATTTAAGGTTGCACGTAGGGTTGCTGAACATCGCATTCGGCGACTAATCACGGAGACCACCATGATGAACTGTAGGGAAATCTGGAAAATCGGCATCACCGCCCCATCCCCAAAATTGCCTCACCTACAAGCCCTAATGTCTGACATTCCATCTCTATTCTCCCATACATCTCTGAAGTCTTTGAGGTTCTCTTGCTGTTAATGTATCAGTCTGGCTTCAGGCACACGACTTCCGCCCTGGTAAAGGTAGTATCAGACATCCGCAAGCTGTGCGACTAGAGCAAACATGTTGTGCACGTGCCATTGGACCTCAGTAGGGCGTTTGACTCAATTCCGCCTAACCTACTTGTTGCCAGGTTGGTGAATGCATTTGGTGTTGGCTCCATTGCTGGCGGGCTTATTTCTGATTATTTGGCAGACAGGATATTTATTGTTAGCAGTGATGACCGGTTCTCATCCCCAGGGCTATTGCCTCTGGTGCTCTGCAAGGAGCTGTCCTAGCTCCGCTCTTGTTCACCATTTATATCAATGGTATTACCGAAGTGATGGGCGATATTACATATAAGCTTTATGCAGACGATCTGCAAATATGCGGTGGTTCAGGTGTTAATGATCTTTCATCTCTGATTGAGTCGTCCAATATAACTCTGGGTGATGTTTCCGATTGGTGCCGAACTAGTGGGCTGGCAATTAATCCCTTGAAAACCCAATCCATTAGATTTTCCATTAATGATAATGCCCATGTTGCTAATGATATGCTTCCCAGCCTGTTTCTTCTCAACCAGATCATCCCTCTTTCAACTGAACATGTCATGAACCTCGGTCTTCTCATAGACCCCCATCTCACATAGCGGCCTCAGATTGTCAAAGTATGTTCCCGAATCTACCACGGCGTTTGCCCGTTATACGCAAACATCTCGCACCATCTGGAACAGCCCGTCAGATAATCCCTGATAATATCCCTGATCATGCCACATTTTTCCTATGCCGATGTTGCTATGCACTATGCCTTAAGGTCCTGCGTGAGATACAAGCTTTTAGAACTTAGAGCTCTATGCTTCATTCATAAAACCAGATGGTGCTCCCTCCCAGCTTACATAAGCCAATTGCTCTCATGGAGCAATCTTAACAGCACCAGACTTGTCCTTCAGAGGACACGAACCCGATTTGGGTCCAATGAAGTTTTTGCACAAGGAGTTTACCTCTGGAACACACTTCCTGAAGCGGTTAGGAAAGTTTGCTCTTGTAAGCAGTTCAAGGAACTCGCTTGTCTTCACCTTATGGACTCCAATACACACTAGATAATACCTCGTCGACTCATTGGCTCTCTACCGAGGCACTCTGTGCTTTGGTGTTGTTGTCTGGAATTGTTTGTTGATTTGGTAGGGCAAATGTTTCAGCAGTTTCAGTTTCTAACTTTTATTTTTAATTTAAAGGCTTATATTTAGTATTTCATATTTGTATTTTGTATTTCTTACTCCACATTTCATATGCTATGATTGACATTGTACCGCTGTATATTCATTTACTCTCACTACTGTATCTGATATTGTATGCTATTTCCTTCTCAGCTTTGAGTTTTGGTTTGTTTTGCTTCATTGTTTCATTATCTTTGGCTGCAGCGTCAATATGACTTTTGGCTGTGGTGACCCTGTTCACTGCCCGTGTTAATTTGATGAGCATTTTGAGTCCATTGGCATTTGTAATCGTCACTTTATATCTTGTATTTTAAGCTAATTGGCACCTTGGTTATTCATTTGCCTCTCTATTGTTTGAAGTTATTACCTTAATATATAATACTAATATTAATTTCTACTGCAATGAGTTTGTTCGTTGCTCCTTAGTTTTCTTATCAACTTTGATTCTATCGGTTATACCAACTATCTATTACTTACTCGATGTACCTAACGTGTTAACATAATTTAAGCTGAGGTTCCTCAATAAATTCCTTTCTATTCTATTCAATTATATTCAGACTATGACCGATCAATGAATTACAGTTTCCTCGTTATCGTTACACAATCAACGACTGTCCGCAAATACTGCGGTGAGGAATGTAGATAGAGATTGCTTATGATTGAAAACGAATTGGAATTTGGAGAGAACACTTTCTCCACTATGGTCCAATAATTTGCTGAGCTATGACTGATTTAAAGGCCTTAGAGATAGCCTGCAAGCATAGTTATAGGCTATAAAACTTTCTGTGAAAGACCGACTTTAGAAACTGGTACGTCAAGCCAAATATTCCAGTAGTGGAGTATCTTGTACCACTATGTCCTTTTTTTAATTCCGTTGTTTTTTTTATACACACATTAATATTCTAGTCTATTTCTTTAGTCCATATTCAATGTATCTTTTGACACAACTAAAATCTTATTCTATATGCTATCGTTTAATCATACCATTTGTTTTGTATAGACTTTAACGTCTTAGGACGTGGCTAAGTGGCCGGGGTGGAAAATAAACAAATTTTCTATTCTATTCTATTCTAACAAAGATCAAAGGAATTCTACAAAAATCAAGATTTTTAAAAAGTTACCAACCTGTAGTAAGTACTGAGTCAAACTCAACGAACTTTTCCGAGCGCTTGATTTTTCTGTTTTATTTCATTATTCTCGTTTTTTTTTGGTTTTCTGTAACTTACTGATTTAGTAGCTTAAATTATTGTCGCGTGCTTCATGCCATTCTATAATTCGAAATATTCTGAAAGAATTAGACAAAGATTTTCTATTATGATAAAAAGAAAGAGGTTTTAAATTAGCTAGTTTACCTTGTTTTCTCCACATAATCAAATCAAATTAAATCAAAAAGCATTTATCTATAAGCCCCTGCTTGAAGCAACGTACAACGTTGGGCATAATGTTAGTAGCTTAACAACAGCTTAGAATAACAGCAAAATAAAATAAATTAGTGTACAAGAAAAAAAAATAGCACTGTGAGAACAGTTGGACAGTAGAGTCCTTACAGACAATTTTGTGGAGATAACACCAACAGAAGTTGACTACTAATTACTCAGTATAAATCCCGCTTTTACAAATAATAAACAACGATAAGCGTAAGAGTGTTTTTTCCTTAGAACACACAAATAACTTTAAGTATTGGTTTTTTTTGCATCATGAATTTAAAATTGTTTGTGACAGAGCAAAACCAGCTGATCGTTTCGAAAGCTTTGTCAATTGTTTCATAGGTGTCTCTTACGACTCTTGATTTAAAAGACAACAAACGCTGAAATACATTTCACTTTAGTGAGCAGCGCGACAATGTGGCAAAAACAGGTTTCCCTATACAGGCCTTCCCACACGAGAAGTTTTTAGTGAAGGAAGGAATTTCCTCCCCTTGTGCTGAGACGTGAGAGCACATAATGATACAAAGATAACAAGTATGGCCGATTCGAGAGGAATTTTTTTTTTGTTACGTCATGAGGTGCTGAAGTCTTTTCCAGCGAATTTGTTTGAAGTTTTTCGTATTTTATTGACTAACATACGTTTTAAATATATTAAAATATTTAACAAAACATAAGTAAAATAAGATAAGGGCGATTGAAATTGAGACGAACAAATTTCTGACGATTGTCGCCAAAGGAGGTTTTTCCGGCCATACTTGTTAAATTTTGTATAGATAGGCTGTATATGTATTATTAATTGTGTGCGTATTCAATTAAGTTACAGTTTTTGATATAAACAATAATTGTACCATAAATTTACAGCACGTAATTATTATACACTTCAAATCGCAGCTAAACAAACTGTACAGCCAACCGATTAGAAATTTCGCAATTTTAAAATGGCCGAATTAATTAATATTCAATGGTACCGATACAATTTCTTTTTGTTAGGAATTTTGACGTTTGTGGAATAATTTCAAAAATGGAAGGAAGGAACGGCGATTTCAAGGTACATAAAAGACAAGTTATTCCCATTAAAATGTTGATACATTGCAGCTGATAGCATGTGACGTAGTTCTGTGACTATTGTATATACAATTTTATAGGTAAGACAGAGAGAAGAGAAAGAGTATTGTGTTCTCTGTACCCTGCTTTCCGATACATTTTCACGATAATTCGTCACTAATGGCGGAACGTGATTCGTAATGGGAATATTTGAAAACTACACGGTTGCCATCTTACGGTATAAAATTCATTGCCATTCGCTTTTATCTGTGAAAAAACGTTGATTGATTGTTCTGCAAGTTGCGGTGGCTTGAATGAGTGTTCTTTTGGTTAAAAAAAAAGCTCTGAATGTAAATTTTCACAGTAAACTGTAACGTTTATTTAATTCTTAATAGAAATTTTGTAATTTATAAATATTAGTATTTTAGGAAATGCTGTAATATTTAAAATAGTGTATGTAGCAAACAAAGGAAAATGCTTCTGAAGTCGCGAAAAAATTTAATATGATCGTGGGTGTCATTTCATCAGGTTCTTCGATTTAATTAATAATTACTATTAAAAAGTGTTAAAATTGCAAATATTTTAAGATAAAATAATAAATTAATAGCGGAATTCTGATCTGTTGATAACAGATACCATTTTAAGACCTTGTTTTTTCGCGAAAGCTCGAACACAAAATTTCCCGCGCTTTTTCCGTTAATCAATTTCCGAGTGTTTTTGAATTTATTATGATAAAATTTTAAATTAAATGTTAAATATCGTAGGTGCTATTTATAAGGATTATTTATATTAAATTTTTGGACAAATTAAAGTTATGTGAAGGGAAATATTTGATCTGGGCGAATTGAAGGTAGGTACCGAAATTTTATTTAAAATCCCAACTTTGTATATTAGTTTAGAGTACTGGCAAGTACTAGGTAAAAGTACTCCCTATTACTATGTAGATACTGTATTACGCGATTAAAATGGTTCAAGACCAAGACCCATATATGATTCCTTTTTTAATCAAAGTTTTTCTCTTACAGCTTACAGCGCAAAGTGTCTAGCGCGAGCCTCCTTTTTTGGGGCCCCCTTATAGTGCTTTACATTTATAATAATCATAACGTGATTAATAATATTTTTCGGGATAAAAAAAAAACAGCTAGGCTTATTACGCTATGCATTTCGAATGTACAATTTCTGTTCAGGATGCAAAGGCTCTTGCGAATACCTTTGATATATCTTGCGATTTCCGCATACTTGATAAGGAGCAGATTCATCTATATTTGCTGCAATTTGTCCAGCTCTCCTTTATACTAAAATATACCTTGCACACCTTCCGCCGAGAATATACAGATGTTGAATGCTGTTTCAAGATTGGTTTGGTGCAGACGTCTAGAGATACGTACAACAACAAAAAGGACTTGGATGTCTAACCCCCGGAGGGATTTAATAGCGATAGTAACCGCAGTTTTAGTTGGTTCTCGAACTTTGATTCGTAAAAGCTTTGATTTTTTGTATTCTGTATATAAATTCTAATTGGAACGTTTAAGGTATATACTCCCTTCGCCTACTAAGTTTCTCTTCCTCGTTGCCTTTAATTGCTCAAGTTCAGATCTTTGCACGGAGTTTAAAGCTTTATCAGTTGTTAGTCTTATCAGACGATAAGCCTTCTGAGAGCCTAGAATATTGAGAATTGTTTGCAGTATGGACCTCAAGAAAATGAGACTTTAACGAATTCGGACATCAATCTTAGTCATCTTTCAAATGAATGGGCGTCTGATGTGGGGCAGACTGAACCTGCAGAGTTTGGCCTAATAGACTTTACTGGTCTCAAGCGATGCTACTAAAAAGTGCTTTCATCTCAAGAATTCATCTACTACTGAGGAAAGATATCGTTGGTCATATATATTTCATCCGGACTTCGGGGCTAGTCAGCTACAAAATTTCTCTGATTGTAAACATCCCTTAATTCCAAGATGGCCAACGGAGGTGTACAAAATTAATCAAATTCCCTGGGAGTGGGATCCAATTTCGTAGTCTCTGAAAATAATTGTAATTCCAATTTGATTAAACGTTTTTGAGTGTATCTAGAAATTCGAGACGGGATCGATAGGATTGTCCAAATCTGATTACTCTGAATTGATTTAATTGCGCGATGCACAGCATCGATGAATACCCTGCATATCTAAAAAATTTAGTACCTAATTGCCTAATTCTCAATTTTTTTTCGAAAACAAGTCTTATTATCGGATTTCGAGCTGGAAATGAATGTTATGGTAAAGAAATCAAAAACAAAATCTGATATTATGCAGGGAATTTATTTATTTAATTGTACATTGTCGACAAATACACTAAAAGCCATGAACAGTAAACTTCTAGTGCATTAGTTTCATTCATTAATTCATTCTTGGTATCATTATGACTCCGCACTTTATCTACTCCTTGCAATTGCAATTAACTTGCGCGGAATACAGACGTACGTGTAGTTGAGGTCAATAGTAATGATGTAATATTTTTGATAGCTTCTCGTCCCCATGTGTAGTATTAGTTTTTTTTTTTTAGAAACATATTTATGATTGGTCTCGATGCAAAAGGGGACTTTGCTCATATGGTTATAAGTCATCATGGGCAGTGGAGGAGATTAGCGTACATAACTGGATGATGATGGGCTTTCAATAAGGAGAAATTAAAATATCCGCTCTCCACGTTATTCGCTAACAATTCTAATATCTTATCAACATCCTTATCCTTTTTGTCTAATTATATTTCACAAATTTGTAGATAAAACGGAATATCAAGAAGTTTCTCTCGCCTTATACCTGGTTTCGGTACAGGCGCTCTATTCTTTCACAAGTAATTTTGTCAGTCTTTAATAAAACCACGTAAAACTATATAAATATACATAGCAAAACTGCAGTAAGTATGTAAATAAATAAAACTTATTGTTAGGACTGAAATTATTAAGTATATCACGAATGCTAATTTTGGATGCATCATTTCAAATAATGTTTGCCACCTTTGGAGATCCGTTGTTAATCTGCCTTATCAATTTGGATTGTGATATCTGCGTGGTAACGACGTGGTGGATCATTTTCGTTATCTATTTCTGTTCTCTCATCGGCTAGTAGGTATTTATCATCACTGGCCTGCCGTCCAATAGACGTTCGAGGCTTGGAACAACTCTTTTCAATTTTCGCTGCTAATTGCTTTAGGTCAGCAGTCGTTTTGATGTAGCAATTATTGCTGCCACGTAGAGAATCTGTTGTGGACCGCTTCTTTCGTAGAGTACCGGGTAAGCTGACGGATTCCTAAATAATTGTGCGAATTTTTGATTTTGTATATTTTTTTTTATATCTATTGAAAGCAAAATTTTCGTTTTTTTTTTACCATTTCTTTCTTGCAACTATGTGGACATAACAACTTGGAGTCATTCGACTTGATTAAAGTTGTAGTTTTGGCGGCATTCTGATAAACTTTCAGTTTATTGGTGATACTCTCGTCCAGAATAAGACTAACATGAGATAGAGAAGATTGCGAACGATCTGGAATCTCTCGTCGAGTTGCAGAAAGTGTTTCAAGGGAAGTCGAAGCTCTTAGCTGATTATGACCATCGAAATTTTGTATATGAAAAGCTGGTGCCGTATTTATTCGGACGTCGATACTTAGATGATCATCTTCGCTACTATGTAAACCATCGGCACCGATTTCCATATCCAAATCTAATTGTAAAATGCTCTCTTGACTTCCTATGAACTGAAAATATATAATAAGAAAAAATTAAGGCATTCGTACATTAAGAGTCTTACGACATTCATAAATTGTTAAGCGGCGGCACATCTATAGGCGCACTAATTTCTTTACTTACAATTGAGATAAATATTTACGCTTTTACGTTTGCTAGCCGTTTACATAATTTTTAGCAAATATGTACCCGAGAAACATTTTTGGTTTCTTAAGGCACAACTTGTTTTTACGTTTAATTTTGGTTTACTTTGCATACAATGTCTCCTTGGAATGGAAGAACTACAACTCTCACTAGAATTAAGTATTAAAAATATTGAAAGGTTTTACTTAAACCCACATGCCCCCATTAGTTAAGCTGATAAACGCTTCATTAATTAAAGAAAAAGAAAAACAAAAATTGAATTCAAAAAGTACCTGGAAGGATGGATAAATTGTGATTGCCCTACATTTGAGAAAGTTTAAAATATAACCCTTCAGTAACATTTTAAAAGTTGCTGTATCTGATCTAGTTATAAAGTTCCAAAGTGTTTTTCTGGTAGTCAACTTTTAATGTTGCTTATGGATCTACAAGGTGGGATTCACCTGAACTTTCTCACACAAAAAAACAGTACAGAAGAATGCTATGTTCACACTGAAGAGTCTGAAAATGATTCTAAATACGAGTTCTACATGCTACTAAATGAAATTTTCGATTGTATCTCGAGGAGAGTTATTGACTTGTTAATGGATGCCTGAAATATGGAAACTGTAACCATTTTTACATCTCGCCAATAAGTGTGATCTACTTTAACCATAAAAGGTTACACAAAGAAACCAGAGTATTGCCGAATGGACGAGCCTGAACTGTCACAATTCAATTGCTAAAATAGACAAGATCTCGTCGGAGCTATTTGTGCAGCTAAGTAAGTTAGTTAGTAGCACCTCCCGGACTGTCGGCGAGAGTAACAACCTGGAGAAAATAAGGAATTTAGCATCATAACAAATAGAGCCGACAGAGTAGACTTTCGCCTTGTTAATACCTCAAGTTTCTATTAAAATCTTGCATATGGGATAAATTGGGCGTCATGGGTCGAAATCCAGCTAATATCTATCAACTTTACAAGTCTGTTCGTGTTAAACAATAATATTCAATTTTCAATTGCTTAGACACCTTGAAATTGGTAGGATCTTTTCTTGATAAAGTACTACACCAACTATACTAAGCCCAAATATTCTTAACGCCTGTGCGGTTGAACAAGAAGCATCTCAATGTCTAGATATTTTCATATATTTCCTTCTACAAATGTTATTTATAATAAACGATATTAAATAACAAATAAATAAGCTTAACTGAAAAAAAATAGGTATAAACTTAGAGGCGCTCAGTACTACATTGCGCAGTTGGTTTCATTCATGAACATGGCTTTAACATTAAACGGAATATAACACGGTATTAAGGAGATCCAAAAGAAGAACCTGGCGGACGTTCTGCGATGGCAATTGCCCGCAGCTATCAGGCTACATAAGGTACTTTCGAAGGATCACACGAATGGTATAGGCACACTTCAAAAGGAAGGTGGGAACTACACCGAGAGTTGCGAGGAAACAGTCAGGCTCTTATTAGAAACTCACTTTCCCGACTCTCTCACTCCCGATCAAGGAATAGTAGCTCCAGACCCGATTGAGGTGGACAAGCACGAGGTCTCTAACAGGAGCAAAAGCCTTGCGGGAAGAATCTTCACTCCTAACAAGGTTAGATGGGCCATTGGCACAATTAAGCCCTTTAAATCTGCTGCAGAAGACGGCATTTTTCCCGCCTTACTACTACAAAAATTTTTTCGAGCCAGTTACGCTCTAGGGTACGTTCCCCAATGTTGGAGAGACGTCAGGGTGATATTTATACCTAAGGCAGGAAAAAGAGCTAGTTCTCTAGCTAAATCGTTCCGACCCATCAGCCTCTCTTCATTCTTGCTTAAGTCCATGGAAAAAATCCTAGACCTACACATTCGAAGTGAAATTCTGATTAAATCACCACTTCATTCTAAGCAGTTCGCTTATCAAGCTGGCAAGTCTACTGAGACTGCCATTCACGCATTAGTCAAAGACCTCGAAAAAGCGCTCGAAGCAAAAGAGGTGGTTTTATGTGCATTTGCGGACATAGAATGAGCCTTCGATAATACCTCCTTCGATGCAATTAAATCAGCTGCCGAGGATAAAGGCTTTGAGCCCTCCACGGTAAACTGGATAGACTCCATGCTTAGAAGCAGGAGGATAACCACATCTCTAGGGAACTGCTCAGTCACGATCACCGCAGCAAAAGGCTGCCCACAAGGAGAAGTTCTCTCTCCACTCTTATGGTCGATCGTGATTGATGATCTGCTAGAGAAGTTGACCAGTTCGGGTTTTAATGTTCAAGGCTACGCGGATGACCTAGTAGCTACAATACGGGGCAAGCATGATCAAGTCATATCCGACCTCATGCAAATAGCCCTCTCCAAAGTCCGCACGTGGTGTTTAAACAAAGGCCTTAGCATAAACCCCAACAAAACGGTTATCGTTCCGTTCACAAGAAGATCGAAGCTTTCACTAACGGCTCCTCTTCTTGATAATACGGAATTGATATTTTCACGCGAAGTCAAATATCTGGCGATAACCCTAGATAAGAAACTTACCTGGAATTCGCATCTGTCCAGAGTGACGAATAGAGCGATGCGATCTTTCTACACGTGTCGTCGCTTCATCGGCAGAACATGAGGTCTGAAGCCAAAAATGATGTACTGGACGTACACCACGGTTGTTAGACTCATGGTCACCTATGCGGCCCTCGCATGGTGGTCAAAAACTAATCAAAAGACGGCTGATGCTCTGGTTCAAAAAAACCCAGCGGCTTGCCTGTCTAGGAATAACTGGTGCCATGAGAACCTTTCCTACAGCAGCCATGGAAGCCTTATTAAACCTTGCACCATCTGCATTTACAGGTGAAAAAGGAAGCGATCTCCAGTGCTATTAGAGTACAAAAGGAGAAACAGTTAAAGCCAGGTGATCTGGTTGGTCATTTAAGTATCTTAAAACAGATATGCTTCGAGCAAGTGACGACAATATCCCAGTGATTCTTGGAGACCGACAAGAATGGCGCTCCAGTAAACCGTCCTTCCAAATGCCATATATCAAAGAAGGCTCTAGGCTCTACCCCTACCGTATTCCAAGCCGAGGTATTGGCCATAGAAGAATGTGCCAATACCTGCATTAAAAGAGCCATAAATGGCTCAACCATTAATATCCCCTCGGACAGTCAAGCTGCCCTCAAGGCCTTAAAGTCCTACACTGTCAAGTCAGGGATAGTCTGGGAATATCTACAAACCCTCAAAAATCTGTCAAGGAGAAAAGAAACAAAGTTATCCTCATGTGGGTACCTGGACATGAGGGCCACAAAGGCAATGAAATTGCGGATGGCCTAGCCAAAAGAGGAGTGGAAACTCAGTTTGTCGGACCAGAGCGCCATTTTGTGGCACTCCTAAGTGTTACCTCAGAGCTACCCTAAATAACTGGGAGAATAAACAAAAATCCCTGTATTGGGAAAGGCTACAAGGATTTCGTCAGGCAAAAAAGTTTATCGACACCTCTGGCGGAAAAACAAAAGAACTCCTACTCCTTAGAAGAACAGAGCTCAAAATGATCACTAAGCTCTTCTCAGGCCATTGCCCCTTGAGGTATCACCCAGACCTGTAAAGTACTTAAGTACATTGGTACTTAAGTACTAGTAACAGTACCAGTACCTGGACTTGTACTTGAAAAATTTTAAAGTACCAATACCGGGACTTGTACTTGAAATTTTTTCAAGTACCAGTACCGAGACTTGTACTTGTACTTGAAATATTTCAAGTCCAGGTACTGGTACTTGTACTTGGAATTTTACAGGTCTGGTATCACCTAAACAAGCTGGGTTTGGCTGAGACTTCATCCTGCAGCTTCTGTCAGGATACTCACGAAACGTCGGAGCACTTGCGATGCAACTGCGAAGCATTGGCCAGGCGGAGATTACTCCACCATGAACATGCTTTTCCTCCACCAAGTTACGTATGGAACCCCAAGCCCAGAATGGTTCTAGACTTTATTAACATTCTCTAAACTTATAAATGGAGAGTAAATTCAACGGGGATTCACAATAGATCTTTCAGGTCGCAGTGATTGCGGGGCTAACGCCTATACACCCCTTTACAAATCTAATCTAATCTAACATTAAACGAATTATATTATCTAGGAAGCATCTGATTTAAAAAAAAAAACTTTCAATTCGATTTACAGCGCTATGAGACACCTTAAAATTTGGCTCGATACTTAGATGAGAGGGGGAATTATAAGAATCACATCTAATTAGTGCTGAAAAACATTTTTGCATCATGTAAATCTTCTATGATTACTGGAGGATGCTGTAATCGCCTAATCGACAAATAAATTAAAAAATACAAGGGTAGACCTGATGCCATACAGTAGCTACTTGAAATCCAACAAAAAACAAGTTGAAAGAAAAAAATATAAAAAATAATAAAAATAAAGTTTAGTTAAAAAAAACAATTTAATATAAGATAATACTATCTACAACGTCGAAATTTTTACAAGCTATCGTAAGTCTACGATTCTAAAAAATCTTAAAGCTCATTAAGTACCGTTAATACAGTCAAAACTTAAATTTACGAATATTGGCAGTCGAAGTGATTTTTTTTTTTGGTAGTAGCAGGTAAGTCAGGAAATGTTTATCACTCAAAAGCGTCGTGTTCGAGACATGATGATTATAGTGATGCAACGACGTTGTATGAATATTAGTGATGCATCACCAAAGCCCAATTGATCGTGCACTTAATATACAATATATACAGTATGGGATGGGATCACTTAATGCCAGGCACACGAGGCTTTACGTGAATATACTCTTAAGGCTCAAACATCGGTCACTTGTCTGCTAGCGGTATACCCATATGGGAAGCCACTATTTCTTGTATCCCTACTAAAATCATCACTACTACTGCTACTGCTACTACTGCTACTACTGCTCTCGGGAACAATAAATGTGGGTTCGTCAATTATTATCGTATTTACATTAGTACTACTTTCGTTATGATCTACAACGCTATTAAAATTAAAATTGTTACTATTGCTAATAAGATTTCGCCCTCGACTGCTTTGTACAAGAGATGGCAAGTTTATAGAAGGATCACCCACCACAAAGCCATAATGTTTAAGGACATCCAGCTTGCACATCGGGCAAGTTCGATGCTCCAGCAACCATGGATCGATACAGTTCTTGTGAAATTCGTGGCTAAAAAATAAATCAAATAAATGAATTAAAGAATAATTTTGTTAAAAAAAAACGCAAATAAAGACTTACTTGCAGGGAAGAACTCTTATGCAATCAGTGGATTTATATGGTTCTATGCAAATCGCACAGCAATCATCTCCGTTCTCTTTATCTTCGCATTTTCCACTTTTTGTTGGAATTTTCATTATAATTCGTTTGGCTACGCTACATAAATGTCGCTAAAAAAATTTAGAAAAAAATTATTTCAATGGAAATATTTTGAATTGTGTGTGAACCACCTACCGAATGTTGATCTTTTGATTGTAGATATCTGAACCTTTGGACATAGTAGAAAATTAGCCAGACTAATGAGATTATCATTAAAACAATGAAAGAAATTGATACAAACAATACTGAAGTCCTGAAATAATATAAGAAAAATAGGAAATTGTTAGTTTTGAATAACTGAAGAATGTTAGAAATAAAAATTTGTTTGTTAATTAAAGTGTATAAATTAGGGTACATTCGGGAAGTTAAAGAAACAACCTTTTACATAATCGTAGACAAGTTTTGATATTTTTTTAGGTGCTAGGACTACCTTTGAGCAGGCCAGGCCATGAAGATACCCCTAGGCGTTAACAGAGTCACGGTCCTTTTTTGTTTTTTAAATAATTGAACACAAAAATGTTA
This sequence comes from Dioctria linearis, assembly GCA_963930735.1. Classification (NCBI taxonomy): domain Eukaryota; kingdom Metazoa; phylum Arthropoda; class Insecta; order Diptera; family Asilidae; genus Dioctria; species Dioctria linearis. The sequence continues at coordinate 1,230,920 of OZ005740.1, read as the reverse complement.
CAAATATTTTTAAGTTATCTAAAGTAAATATCACAAATACGAACGAAATTATATTCACAGAAAGTTCGTTGGGTGTAAGCATACGCTTAAATTATCATGCGATTACGGATTACCTCACTATAGTCTACAGACTGATTGCATTATTTTTGATTCAGACCTGATTCCAAGTACAAGTACCAGTACAGTACCAGTATCTGGACTTGAAATATTTTAAGTACTTTACAATTTTTCAAGTACAACTCCAGGTACTGGTACTGTTACTAGTACTTAAGTACTTTACAGGTCTGTTCTGATTCTATGTACAGCACAGTGACTGAACTGAGCCTGATCTCATCTGTGGTGAATTTTATATAGTTCTTCACTCGTTTTAGTGCTGAAAATGCTGGTGCACACAACCACATCTGGTGAGTTATATCCACATTTAGATAAATGTCTAAAAAGCCTTTTTCCAAGATGTACTTGAATATGTAGCTCCAGAGTAGATATTTGTTTTCACCGTGTAGCCTCAGCGGATGACAGAGGATCTTGCAGGTGCAAACACTCGTTTTCCAAAGTTCCGTCTAAACCTCCTAGATTGAATGCTATCTTGAGATTCCAAGCTATGTATAGCTTCATAAGAATGTCAAACTTTTTATTCAAGTTCCCGTTAGCAGAACCATGTCTTTGTAGTTCTGTAATCAATCTGTCAATAATGGCGTTGAAATCTCTGAATCCGTCCCTGGCGGATAGTGCGACTTCAACCCAGGGCGGATCCAGAATTCTTGTGAGGGAGGGGCGCGAAATGATTGCAATTGCTATAATTTGAGGGATCCTTTCTTGGGAATAGGCTGAACGTCAGCTAGTTTCAAAGCAACTAGAAATTTTCCTGTCGAATAAGACAACTAGAAGGAAGTAGAACAGTTTTCACAGCGCTTTAGCTAAGGATGAGGCATAGTTTTTAATTAATCGGAGCTAGAAGCCATCAGGACCAGTGGCTTTGGAGACGATGATCTCCTTAAGAACTTTGAATACATCTCTCATACGGATATGTATTGGCTCTAGTAAACATGTGGTGTAGTTTCGCTGAATTTCTCCAATTACAAGTTATAATTGTTTATTTAAATGTTTGTTTTGTCACGTCGATAATATTCTAACAAGTGGTCTTTATATCGAGTTATCAAAGAGCCTTTGGGAACTGTTTTCAATTAAAACAAACCATCCATCACTTTTGGAGGAATAGGGTCTCTCCTGCTTTAAACAGCCCGAAAAAAGTCAATCTCATGTACACCAAGCCGCTGGCCATAAGGGCTGCGTTCTTAAACGTATCAAATTGAACGCTTCCAGAAATTTTTGTTTTTTACAAAAAGTGCAGAATTATTTTGTTAAGAAAAATTGAGAAGATCTACTGCAATTTTTTCCAATGGTTTTCAGGGAGGGGCGCGCGCCCCGAGCCCCCTATCTGGATCCGCCTCTGCTTCAACCCGTTTCCTTTTATTTCATCAATTGATAATTTTCCGCCTTGGTCTGCCTGTTCGTAAATCCGCCCCTGTATGAGGGAACAATAAAGTGAATTAATTTTTTTTAATGTCCGGTGTCGTATGTCCCCCATGTATATCACATCGGTCCCTGACGGGGCCCCCTACACGATTAGGCCCCTAGACAACTGCCTAGTTTGTCTAGGCATAAGATCACCGTTGCCTTTGAACAGTGGTGTATCTTTGTTGAAACATTTGCGGGAGCGAGATTTTAAAAAAAGGCTGTCACAACTGAAACGTTTTCCATCTGGCGAATAACATTTTTTTGGAAATTGTCGGCTTGATACCCTGGAGAGACTTTCTCCATAATGACTTTATTTATAATTAAATGGAGTGAAATGTGCAGTGTGGACTGTGGTGCACCAAGGACCAGTTTGAAATATTTCGGTTCAATTTTAAGTAGTGCAAATTTTACTCCATATTAAATTGCAGTAAAATTGCCACTTACCTCAATTAAAGTGAACTGAATTTATTGGAAAGTGATAAGATTTTCTAATAAAGTCAGCAGTGTTTTTTCCAGCTTTTCTTCTCTTTTTCGCCTCTTCCATTAAAGGAAATACTCACAAATTTTCATGATAGCATTTAATTAAATTTTTGAACTCTGGCACAATCTTTACTCAATGACATTTCAAATGAACTAATTTTCCCTTGAAACTACTAAATTTCAAATTAAGTCATTATGAAGACATTCTGTCTAGTATTTCTGTGTAATTTTCTGCTTCCGAAAATGCTGTCGACCATACCACAACTATAGCGCATACAAATGAGGAAAAATTTCGAAAAAATTCTTAAAAAAAATTATCATTTTAGCAGTAAATTAGCAATGTTCATAAAAAGGATTAGCGGTCCAGAAAATCTAACTCTTTTCGGTTGCTGTTGGCCACCATAAAAGTTCTGAAGAAAAATGATGACGATTTATTTCAAGGGATTAAAAAAAAAGAAAAAACGTAATAATGGAATTTCTCGAATTTTAATCGCGAAAATAGTGCTGCCAGATGATAAATTATCTCATTGTAAATTCTACGAATCTCATGCTTTTGGTATGGTTCGTTTTAGTTTGACAGGAATTTTTGTACCCAATTGATCATTTGTGAAAACTTAGCGAGGAACAAGAAAAACTTTCACATTAAGGAAAAATCTGCAATTAGTATATTTACAAGATATTAATTAGAGGCTGGCAAGTCTAATCGAGAAATAGCTAAAGAACTTAGTGTATCACATTCCTCTATCTACTAACTATTTTTTTTTTAAATAAACACAAAAAGTTCAACACATTTTTGAGGAGCAGAGGTTAGAAAAAAAAATCCCCAGCACCAAAATTCAAAGAGGATAACTAGTGGGAAGATTATTCCCGAGACGGGTTATTTGAGCAGGATAAGAGACTTTCATAACTATTTTGTGAAAACGAGGTATTATAACATTCTGATTGCGTTCTGAAGCTGTGTACTGGAAAAATTCATGCAGATAATACGGTTTGTTTGTACGTAATAAGCTATAAAAGTGAATCAGTCCTCTCTGCTTGAGATAATCTCGTATTGAGCAACCCAGCAATTTTGTGCTGCGGTAAGGTAAAACATGGTCGAACCTACAAAGTCCATAAATGAAACGGATACAATTATTTAAAGGCATCTTCCGTCTATCGAAGATAAATGCTATCGAGTCTAGGGTATATAAAACTGCCGAAAGTAAAATAAGGTAGAATTAGGGTTTTAATCTGTTTTGAGCGGATTTCGAAAGACAATGACTCAGCAGAGAGCCAGAGCTTATGAAGTACAGCATAAACCTTACCGATAATTAACTTTGTATTCTCGCAGCATTTCAAATGTTGGTTCAAAATAATGCCTAGATTTTTGACCTTAGGTACCAAATCTAAAATTGTACCATCCAAGAACACAAGAGGTAAATCATGCGGGTCAAAAGTGCCATTATGGAATACAATACATTGGGATTTTAGGCCGTTAGCTTTGGACCCTGATATTGCTTCTCTCCAAATCGTCATTAATGCGAGCAATACAGTCCTCAAACAAACCAACAGGTCTGTTTATGTAGACCTGCACATTGTCAGCATACATGTGCACGCTGACGTCCCGAACCATTTCAGGGAGATCATTTATAAATAAACTAAATAAATAACAAAGGGCCCAGTATTGAGCCTTGAGGAACGCCAGACAGAAGACGGAGGGAACAGGAAGTATTAGAATCTACTTTTACCACTTGCTTTCGATCGGTCAGAAAGTCCGGGATAAGAGCGACTGTGGGACTGAAACCAAAGCAGCTATTGAGTTTCCGAAGCAAAACCCCAAGATCAACGCTTTCAAAAGCTTTCGAAAAATCAAGTTGTTTTGGTCTAGGGCACCTCTGATTTGAGAGGATACTCGCAGTACTGTGGTTTTGCAGCTATGGTCACGACAAAAACCAGACTACCATTTGCTTAGGAGCGCTCTTGAATCGAGATGCTCAACTAATTGCCTATTCATTAGCTCTTCCAGTACTTTGGATAAAAAGCATAGGATGCTCATAAGTCTGAAATCAGAATGGGACTGAGGAGAAGATTTTTTGGGTATTGGCAGCACAGTAGAGGTTTTTCTGCCGCTGGGAAAAGACGAAATCATAAGACATGAGTTTACGATATAGAGGATGTAGGTAGCTATAAAAGGGAGCAGCAACTTAACAAACCGCGGAGACATATTATCTGGATCGATAGCACAAGACTTGACAGAAGAAAATGTTTCAATTAATTCGCGGCAGTCAATTCCGCGGAAGGAAAAAGATGAATAGTTACCTCTTGTAATATTGGAAGTCATTAAATTTGAATTATCATGCATTTCATTCGCAGGTGCTTGCTGTATGTTAATAGGAACTCATGCGGGTCAAGTTCACACTTTGTTTTATCTTTACCCCCAAAACTTCCGCTTGTCGTAAATTATGTCAACCAGCTTTAGCAGGGAGATGGCAATTAAATTCGGAGCTAAAGTAGTGGCGTTTGGCTCGACGTATTGCAGTTGTGATGTTGTGAGTTGCTCGGTATAGGGATCAGTTTTAGTACGCATATATATCGGCGATAAAGAAACTCACGTTCTGCTATAATAGACTGAATTCCAAGTGTATACCAAGGACATCCATTAATTTGCGAGTTCTTAGTTCTTAACGTCACATGTATTTGATATATAAATAGCTGAGCAATGAGGAAAATACAGTGGGTTTGGTCATCGACAGATGAACAGTCAATTATAGAACGTCAAGGTCAAAGGACATTGACATTGATATATTTGTAGTTACGATAAGAGAAGATGAGGTGATTCAAGGTTTAGTAGGATGTCATAAAAAAATTAAATATCGTGATCCAAAATATTAAAAGAGCATTAGCTGATCTTGAAAATTAATTTTGGTAACATCAGAAGTAAGAACCAAATCCAGTAGTGACGGATTTGTGGAGTTGAAGTATGTGGGATAATGTTCAGTGCCAGTACTTTTCCAGTACTTCCCAGTATACTTTACTGGTATTTACTTGTAATTATTGGTTTTTATAAAGTGGTACTAAATTTATAAAAACCACAGTAATTACAAGTAAGTACCTGGAAATTTTCACATTTTAAGTATTTTCTAGTTAACTATAATTATTAAGACGCATGAATTGTGTACAGAAAAACTTTTTATTAAGTCAATGAATTCCATTTCACATGCAGCCTTTAAAATTCGTCTCATACATTCTTCTTCATTTTCTTCCTAATAAATAATAAGTACTGGAAAGTACTGGGAAATACTGGTGTACACCAGTTACCAGTTTAAGTACCAGTACAAAATATGTATACTCACTTTTACTGGTAAATTCATTTCTAGTATAAGTATACCTCAGGGTTCTATACTTGCTGTTTTTCTCTTTATATATAAATGATTTACCAATGTCCGTGAAGGATTCGTCCATCCATCTCTATGCGGATGATGTCCAGATTTATTTGGATAGACCAATAGGTTTGATTGAGGATTGCATTGTTCGGATCAATGATGGCTTGATTAGTGTTAGCAGCTGGGCCAAATATAACCATTTAATATTTAACCCAAAAAAGTCTACCAGCATGCCTATATATAGAGGGAGCTATGATCAGGAAGAGCTGCCGCCCGTCAAGATTAATAATACCGTCATTCCTTATGTTACTTCCGTTCGGAATCTGGACGTTGAGCTAAATAGAAAATTAACTTGTTGCAATCATGTCTCCAATTCAATTGGGAAGGTGTATGCCTGCCTGAGACAGCTGAGATTATCCGCTAACTTGTTGTCTTGTCAAATGCCCTTGAAACTGGTCGAAGCACTAATATTACCACACTTTATCTTTGGGAGATTGATTTTCCCTAAACTTGATTCTCATTGTCAGCGGGAAATAACCGTCGCTTTCAATGACACAATCCGATTTGTCCATGGTTTGCCCAGATCTGCTCATGTTTCTCCATATATCGATTTGGGTGCTCGTTAGAAACGTACCTTATGCATAGAAGGCTAAAATTTTTATACAATCTATTCTACTCTAAAGAACCGACGTACCTTAATGACCGGGTTCATTCTCTCAGATCCGCTCGCCATCGAAACCTCTTACAACCTAATTACCAAAGTCAAATTGGAGAGCGATCTTACTTTGTGCAGGTTATTCTTATATGGAATAGTCTACCAGTCAGTGGTCAAAGAGCTTGTTCCGTTGGAGCATTCAACAGGTTTCTGACTCTGACTCGCATACCTTAACAACTTCCACTGTTTTTAATGTGTGTTGTGAGTGTGGTGACGCATCACTTTTCGTGGTTTTTCGATTCCTCTTTTTGTATTTATTTTTTATTTTTTTTTTTCGCTTTAATTTTGTTTTACTGAATTTTGTTCTTAACTTTTTTTTTTCTCTTTTCAAGTTTCCTTTTATTTTGTTCTTTTTCTTTTTAATATTATTTTTATCTTTACCTACTAAATTTTGTTATTAGTTATTAGTTAGTTATATTTCCACATTGAGTAACAATTTACTTGTATCATTCAACTCTGGTTATAATAAATTTTCACTGCTTTATAAATACTTAAAAATCTACTTAAAAAATAAATTGCTTAAAAGCAGCGCATTATTATAATTTTTAATTGTATTGAATAGAACTAAAAACAAAGTTGTCAGTTTTTTTTCCTACCTAATTAGCGTTAAATTAACGTAATTTTTTACAAGTGAATAATTATTGTGCGTTCTTCCTGAATTTGGAAATATCTCTTTGAATATTGTAATCCTTACAGCTCTTTTGGAATTATTAAGTAGGTCCTACCTACTGAAGTAATCTCAGGTAATCTCAGAAGGAATTATAAAAACCGTTGCTTTTTTCAAACTAAGCCTGCATTTTCACATAATTTTTGACATACTTGAGACTTGGGTATAGATTAAAGATTCCAAGATTTAAAAGCTTTTTGGCTTCTTGTTTTTATTCTCTTACATTTCGGTTCAAGCGAGCTTTTCTTGGGGTGTACGGTAGCTAACTTAACACATAAAGTATCTTTTCCATTAAGTTCCGAAAAGCTTGTGGTAAAATTAGCATAAGCTTAAAAGCAAGAAATATAAAAGTAAATTCGTGTCTGAAACGAATAATTGTTGGTTTATTTTGTGTTGTACCAAGAAAGCTTTTGTTTTTCTTCTTTTAGTAGCTTTCATTAAGCAATCGAAAAATTTGAAAGCACCTTTATGTACTTGGTCATCCAACAATTTTTAACAGTGTATAAAATACTTGCATTGTGTGGAATGGGAATAAGCTTCAGAGCCACGGTTGCCATGTGGGGATGTAGCTCAGTGGTAGAGCGCTCGCTTCGCATGTGAGAGGCCCCGGGTTCAATCCCCGGCATCTCCACAGTTTTTTTTTATATATTTTTTATATTTATAAAATTTCGTTTATTTTTATTACTGTGCATTTTCGTAATAAATAATGTTTACTGCAAGAATTTAATTAAAAAAAAAAAAAATGAAATCGGTGGAAATTTCGGCTGCTTCAATTTCACATACAAACAAAATCTCGCCCGCAAACGAGATATTCTTTACAAATAAAATCGTTGGGAGTTTTTCTCAAATCTAAAGCCATAAAAAAAACAACCAAAACCAAAATAAATTTCAGCTGCTAAAATCAAAAACTGCACTTGGTAATGTTGTTAAAACCCCAATGACACGACATCGGTATCAACATATGGATGCCGATAACGATGCCTCAGCCTGGGTCAGTTGATTTTGATAATCAAAGAGGCATTAAGGCATTCGAAGTGCTTTCACAGTTAAAATAAAAATATTTAAAATGAATTTTACAGAAAATTGGTGGAATTTGTACGGGAAAGTCTATGTTTGAGGTCTGTTGAGAGCAACACGCTATAGTGACTTCGAAAGCGTTTTGAAGTAACTCTGTGAATTTGACGATAGCGTTAAAAGCATCCTGGTTGCTTTGAACAAGAAAAAGCGAAAAAAAATCGATTTTAAAGAAAAGCATAAAAGTCGTAACCGACCAAAATGAAACTCTTCACTAGAGCCCAAAAACTTTTCAAAATCAGAAGAAAAATAATAACTTCTAAAATATTTGTGATAGAAGTGCTATTTTTGGACAGATTTTTTTTAAAATTATATCCACAATTTGTAATAAGTAGAATTATGATAAAGTTAGTATAAGTATTAGTTTTGCCAGTTACAGGAATCCGTTTTTTTAATTTACGAACCTGAAGAATGCTGTATCTGAATAGCTGTAATGTATGAAACGAAATCAATGTTAAAAAAACTTATAGCAACAGAAATGCTGTATCAAGATCTAACTTTTGATGTACAAATAGCACAGAGCAAGACAGGTAGTTTAAATAAAAGGCTTTAGTTACTATTGTTTTTATTTAATACTCTTTTAACGTAGTAACACTGTATTCTGAGTTATTTATAAGTTACAAAGAATATAGTAACTCTGCATCTCTGATGCAAAACTAAGCAATAACAAGATGCATTAGAAGCTATTTGTCATAGTCAGTAAGTCCTTGAAAATGGAGTAAGTGCGAAGAATATCGAGAGTTAATGACAGAAGTGATCATTATAGGATCTGCAAAAATTATGTAAGCCTCTCCAGCCGTCAAACCTTGGATGCTGTATGTAAGTCGCTTAAAAATTTGCAAACCTTCCTTTTCTTTAACCAATAAGTGTTTAAGAAGTAGCGGATTTTGACCCTATTACTGCAAATAAAGTTGCAGTTACTGGAAAAAGTTCACATGCGTTTTCAATGGCGTAAATTATTTTATTTTCATCGTAGAGATATGACACCCAGACTATTCAACGAAGTTTTGTTTTCTGATTCAAATGGTGTATATAACGTATTTTTGACATTTTGGTCGGTTACGACGATTACGCTTTCCAGTGTCGATATGTAGATTTGGTCAGAAAACGAACATTTTACATGCTCTTTGACAATTCACACATCCGAAAACACGAAAATGACTATTTTGATAGCAGTCCCGAGTGCTATCCAGAAAAGTGATTTCTATAGTGACTATACCGTGCGCTCTGAACACATTTTTCTGTCAAAAGCGAGGGGGGGCTATTCTGAACGCAAAAAGCGACTATAGTCATTATAGCGTGTTGCTCTGAACCAGACCTATGAAATTCCAAGTACAAGTACCAGTACGTGGAAATATTTTAAGTACAAGTACAAGTCCCAGTACTTGTACTTAAAAAAATGTCAAGTACAAGTTTCGGTACTGGTACTGTTACTAGTACTTATGTACCAATGTACTTAAGTATTTTACAGGTCTGCTCTGAACAGACTCTTGTATCTAAAAAAAAAAAAGAGATAAATACGATATTATTATCCTCTGCCGATTAACCATTTATTTTTATGGGTTCTTTGCACTTTAATTAAATATACTTCAAAACTTCACAACTTCTCGAACCTCATTCACAAATAAAATGTTTTCATTATTTTCGATGCCGTCATTGGGTTAAAAACGGCTTAATGCCGCAGGCCATGTCAATGCCAATGCAAAATACAAAGCCGGTACTGGGCTTTGGCCTTTAGAGAACTGTTTTATTGCGTATAATAAAAAATAAAAAATAATAACTGTAAACGAAATCGTAATGCTAAATTTAATTAAGATTCGAATGAAATTGCATTGCAACGGAACTAGGAGTAGCTGGTTAGTCGGGAAGATAAAATTCTTTGGTATCTATAATTCGTTAAAGAGATTTTTTACAAAACTCCCAGATAACTATCCAAAATAGGTCAGTGGATAAAAAATTCTCTGATCATCAATTGTTTGGTAAACCTATGAAAAACGATCTTTCTTTCCTCTTTCTACAGACTAACACTTATGTAAATCCTACTATTATCAAGTTTTTTCGAAAAATCTACTAATAAAAACACAAAAAAATATGAGCTGGATTCGAAAAGTTCTTATATACACATACGCGAACAAAACAATCCGTGGTAAAGAAAGGGTTAAAAAAAAATGCTTTGTTCATTTACTGTAATTTACTCTGCAGACTTTTTGTGAATTCTACACCTCTTCCCAAATAAATACTCACTTATTAATATTTGCCATGGGTTTCATTCCCCTCTGTCCTTCAGTAATTGATAGCCAGACAAAATGACCATCTTCGACAATTTTAGCCATTTCTTCTCCAATGTATTTGTAAGTAAAGACTGCCGTAATATTTCCTGAAATTGTGAGATAATGTCATTAAAAATATTCAGTGAGGAACCTCACACACACACACACACACACACACACCATTCATACTAGTATTAATAAATTTGGAATATACACTTACGGTCTTTTTCATTAATTTTCATCTTTTCAAGACTAACGGATGATTCCTCGTTGTAAATAATTACTCCAACAGCTCGATGACGTGCTGCATTTTTAATTTTTTCTTCAAACGTACACATGCCTCGTTTGATAAGGGCAATCCAAGGTTTTCCAGGTCCTGGAAGTGAATATCCTTTAGTCCCCCTTAACGGAGGCCAGCAACCAGTGTGATCATCTACATCATTATCTGACGTAATATGAATTAACTGTCCTTGAACATTCATTATTCTTCCTTCTCCATATCTTGCCTTCTCCTCTGAAAAATGAACTTCCTTTCCATCGGTTGTGTTATAAGTGTAGTTAATATATGCCAGAACGTAGCTATCTACCACAACTTTTTCCTCTGCACCGGGAAGCTCCTTGATGTGTAGATATGTTCCAAGATCAGCTCGGGAACCGTTTACTGCTACTAACCAAATCGAACTCAATAAAATGCCTATAAGCGTCGTGACTAGAATTAGGGATGCCATTCTGTATAGTATTATCATAAGTTTGTTGTTGTTCTATGCAATGTGTGTGACTGTTGTTGTTGTTGCTTGTGAACTAATGAAATCCTTTTAATTAGTCGATGTTTATTTTATTTTTCCTCGACTCCTTCCTTCCCGTTCCGTTATTATTATAATAATTGTTGCATCAATGCCATTTCTTGAATATTATTCTGAATCGCTCAATTCAAAGAAATTTGAATGTTGCAACGTCTGAAAATTACATTTGAAATTGAATTAGAATTGATTGTTTTTGTTTTTTTTTTGTGTAAAAAAATAAATATTACAACTATAAATTATAAATAGAGATAAATTTTTGACATATTGAAAAATTTTGAAGTTTCTATAACGGTTGTAGTATGAGGTGATTTTGTGTCTATACAACATGCTGTGGGTTGTTGTACCAGCAGTTGTACAACGTTGCCTTCCAGCAATGCACATTGCATAGCCTTCTTATATAAGTAGAAATTAATGGGTGATAAGAACTGACATGTATATAAATGGATTGCTCGTTTCAAAAAATGCATCAAATCAAATGGCACCACTTGCATATTTCTATCTCTTTCCGTGAGTGCATACTTTCCCACTGAACTGTAACGATTGGGAACAAGAAATTGCTTGAAGTTCAGCGGTATTTCTAGAACTGGCAAATTGTTAATCAAAACTTTCCTACTAAAACAGCCTTAAAAAACAATTCCTTCGGCTCATAATTAAAATTTAATAATACAAAAATAGTCTCAAATACTTTTGTGATAAATTCGGTAAATCCCACTGACATGCATATGTATAAGTAAATTCCGAAATAATTTAAATATCGCGACAGTTTACAATAGTTGGTAGCATTGACAGTGAGAGCATACTTTCTGAAATCAAAACTGGTGCCACATGAAACAGGAAATCAGTCAGCCCATTTATATACATGTCAGTGCCAGTGTTACCGCAAGCCTAAAAATTTTCGGATCCAAATTGAAGGGGAAAAGGATCCAAATGTATCCCCTAAAAATTTAATTAAAAAATGATGATAAACATAAAAAATTACGAATAAAAATTTATTACAAAAAAACAAAGTTAACGATCACATTTTGATTATTTTTTATAATTAGTGAATAATAAAATAAGTAAAAAACGAGTTTTCAAACAAAACTGAGGCCAAGCTGCATGAAAAAGTAGAAAATAAACTTTTCTTCACACACAGAGGTGGACTCAGATTTTTTGATTGGGACATTTCTCTTGAATATTCTTTCTCTTCATGAATCAAATCACTTATTACCTCTGATTGATCATACTGAAATATATCGGTGATTGTCAGCGAATAAAATCTGAGTCCACCTCTGTGTGTGAAAAAAGTTTATTTTCTACTTTTTCATGCGGCTTGGCCTTAGTTTTGTTTGAAAACTCGTTTTTTTACTTATTTTTTTTCTGCCTTTTTTACGTTAACTAAATTGTTATTACGTGCTGCAAGGAGATATTTTAAAACAATTTTATGACGGCTGAAAAGACACTGATTTACTGAAGTTTCCCGATTTTCCATGCTTTCCACAGACTTTTCCTATTACTATGAAATTTTTTTTAAAAATTTACATAAATTTTCCTCGATTTTTCATGATTGTTGAAGAGAAAGTATTGACGGAAAAAAAATGATTCCGCGAAAATTCCGGAAAAATTTCCATAAAAATTGGAAAATTCTGCATTTTTCCTGAAACAGATTTATCACTAATAATATCGATGAAAATTTTTCCGATGATTTTTCCGCTTTTCCGGGTTTTCCATGGAATTTTTTACAAAAGCAACTTTATGCAACTCATTTCGCTCTACAACTTTGTCTTAGGTTGCAAAACGCTCAAACGCTTCCTTGGTCTGAAAAACTCCGGAACAGCGTTTTACATGAATTTTCCTCGATTTTTTCTGCAAGTTTTCACTATTGTCGGAGAAAAAGTAATGATGCCAGTTTATAGGGAACTTGATCCTGCATAATTGAGAAAACTTTTTTACCGGAAAATTTTTTCCGAAAAATCGGAAAACTCTGCATTTTTCCTGAAACGGATTTATCACTAATCAAATTTGTACCACATTTTTCAAATGATTTTTCCCGATTTTCCGAGTCATGGAAATTTTCGGTTCAAATTTTGATAGATTCAATTGTCACGCGACATGAACCTGTGTGCCAAATTTCAGCTCTCTGTGATGGCGAAAAGTGGGTCTACGAGAGTGTCGAAAATAGTAAAAAACAAATATACTGACAGGCAAATTTGTGTACGAGTTAAAGGGAATGGCCTCAATAAACAGCCGTGGAAAAAAATTTAACATTTTCCAATGACGGTTTGTTTTTATATAGTTGATTTGTCTTTGGGAGTCTAAATTATATCAGCCATGCAAAGGCAACACCAAGAAATATTATCAAAAAATATATGGGGCAATAGAAAAATTCTTTAAAATTTAAAAAGTAAAATTATAAAATTATAAACTTAAAATTAATTTAAAAATTTTGCGATATAACGGAAAATTTCTTCAATATTTAATAAACTTTCAACCACTAAAGTATGTGTCTGCTCTGAAAATATCGTAGTTTCCTACTTCAATGACTAAACGAAGCAACGATGCGGTTCTACTACATGAAGAAAAATGCTAAAGTTTGTCTACTTCATAGCCAAAACCCTCAAAAATACTTCCCAAGCCATGAAACAGAAATCTATATGTGTGCGTGCTAGTCCAATTCTCTAAAATGTCTCTTATATTGATTCTTATGGAAAAGTGACTAAACATTGATTTTATATAGGGGAAGGGAGGGTAAAATGACGAGTCAGGCATGATGACGGCATTAATGACGGGAATGATGACGAATCGTTAATTACATGCGATTGCCGGCCGATAGCACTAATTCTGTGATTTGTACAGGATTAAGCCGGCTCCGCGTGCACAGTTAAAGAGATACTAAAATCAGCAACCATCTGTTATTCATGCAAAGCGTCTCATGGGCTCACACGCAAGTTTATTGTTAAATTACGTTCGAAAAAGTTGTGTTATCATCAAATTTGGTGAGTCCCTGAAGTGTCCCAAGTGTTTTCTTAAATTAAATGCTTTTTGTTACTTGAATTAATAAAGTAAATTTCAAATAAAATTAATTGCAATATTTTTTACCACTTTAATTTATAAATGGTCGTTTCGGGTAAGTTGGCGAATTCAACACAAGCGGGCAAGATGACGAACTCGTTATCTCACCCGAATCGTTCACAAATTTTGCTGTGACCTTTTGTATTGAAATTGTATTGAAATTATATGGAAGAAGACGAGAACAATAATTTCGTGGCAGCAGAACTTTGAGTGATCTGTAATGACACTAGTAAAAATGAGATGTGCTATATCTGTTTAATATGTCGTAAATGGGTCCATACCACGTGCAGTTAGGCCACTCCAGCATAAGCGAAATGCAAAGCCTATGTATGGGAATTTTATATAATAAAATTATATATGTGAATTGATTTTGTTTTTCATTTCTTTTGTCCTGCGTCATCTTACGCGCAAGCGAGGATAAGATGACGAATTTGACATGAAGTCAAACAAATGAAAAAGCGATGCTATAAGTTTTTAATTTATGAAAATCAGAAAATTAGTAGTTGAAAGTAAGCCTACTAACAATTGCTCTAAATAAATAACTAAGACTTTAGGTCAAAGCCATTAGGATATAAAAATGATCAAAGCTTACTATCGTCATCTTACCTTCCTATCCACATAGGTAAATAGTCTTCCACTAAATTTAAGCTTCTCGAAGGCTACTTACTATATACATAGGTACCTTACTTAACAAAAATAGTTTTGATTAAAAAGTAACCTTTTGCATAAGTAGGAATTTATTTTTTTATATTTTCAATTGATTCCTACTCTCATTTGAAAAAATAAACAAAAAGTAGGTATATAGTGTTAAATTTTGTAGGATGGTTCGGAGCCCTTCGTGCTCGAGTCCGACTCGCATTTGGCCGGTTTTTATATATACAGGGTGTTTCCCCTTAGGAGGTTCATAGAGCGGGAGGTGATAGTACACACCTAGACGAACCAAAAATTTGTATAGCAGGGGGGGGGGGGGCAATATCAACCGTTTAGGAGTTACAGGGTGATTCATAAAAAAAGCTAGGTTTTCACAAAACACCCTGTATATTAAAAACTACAGGGCGTATGGTCACAGTTAAGGGCTCACTGTATGCAGAACTTCATGGGCTTTCCAACGACAGCTCAACCAGCCCCCCTCAGAAGTTATGAAGGGTCTAAACTATAAATTTCGGATTTTCTTTCGTTTTTTTTTTTACTTTGACCTCTATTATTTTTGCAAAAAGGTCGTTAACATAACTTTTTTTTATAAAAACTGTAAACTGCAGACTCTCCTCTTTAAGTTGACCTATTACATCCTATGTGTTAACTGTAGCCGTTAAACAGTTATTAACTCATAACCTATTCAGGTCACACCGAAAAAAGACGATATTTTTTAAAATGACGTGCTAAGGGAACAAATTATCGTTGAGAATAGGTTTGAAAATAGGTTTGAGAATAGGTTTAGAGCTAATAACTCTTAAAGGGCTTCAGATAGCATATTGGGTGTAATAGGTCATATTAAAGAGGAGAGTCTACAGTTTAAAGTTTTTATAAAAAAAAGTTATGCTAACGACCTTTTTGCAAAAATAATAGAGGTCAAAGTAAAAAAAAAGGAAAGAAAATCCGAAATTTCTAGTTTAGACCTTCATAACTTCTTAGGGGAGAGGGGTACGGGGCTGAGCTGTCGTTGGAAAGCCCATGAAGTTCTGCATACAGTGAGCCCTTAATTGTGACCATACGCCCTGTAGTTTTTAATATACAGGGTGTTTTATGAAAAACCTAGCATTTTTTATGAATCACCCTGTAACTCCTAAACGGTTGATATTGCCCCCCCCCCCCCCTGCCATACAATTTTTGGTTCGTCTAGGTGAGTACTAACACCTCCCGCTCTATGGACCTCCTAAGGGGAAACACCCTGTATAAAAACACAAGCTTCTAAATAAACGCCTTAGGTCCAAGCAACATTAAATAATAATAATTTTAATAATATTAATAATTAAATAATAAATTAAATAAGGGGACTTTTGGGACAGTCACCTATGTGGAGGTGGATAAGGCAAGTTTTGGAAAAGTTTTTAATTTCATGGTGCAATTTGAGAGGGAAAACGTGAGTTTTTTTTTCAGCCTAGATGTCATTCCAAACGATTCAGGACAACAACGAAAGGAGAGCAATTTGTTTAACTCGTTTTTTTTTTAAAGTGGATAAGGAGAGTTTTATAAAAAGTATTTATATGGGCAATTTGTGTGACCTCCTCCACCATTGAACTTCTGTGGTAGGCGATCAGAGATAACCATACTGATGAGACCACTCTGATCGCTGGGTCGAAAATTTCAATAATTTTTTTGCACTTAAATGCATTTTGTAAATTTATTGAAATTATCTTCTTCGTATAATTTCTTTTGGAAATGGCCTCCTCATATACCTTATTTAACAAAAAATAAAATAGTTAAAAAGTAACCTTACCATTTTACGCTCAGTCAACAACTCTAGCTGAGTAATAGTTGCAATAGTGTATGTCCGACCGTAGTCCGGAATCTGTACGCAGATTGATTCGAATTCATCGAACCACGGCACATTCACCACATATGAAATTATTTATCAGTTGAGAGTTTTTGTTTGGGGAATCGTAGTCAGATGGTTAAGATAAATTTTTTTTAAATAATTTGATTAGGAAAGATATAAAAATTTTGTTTCGGTTCGGAAGATAGGAAAGCAAGCTTAAGATTATCAGAAGACAATTTTTCTGTAAGAATAGTAGTTCAGGGCGCAGGAGCTATTCAAATCAAATTTTAATAGTTTTACATAAGAATACTGCAAATATTTTAGAATGTTAAGACTAAGTTAGAGCTCTCATGTAGTGGTGGTGAGGGGTTCTGTTTCACGGCTTTGGTAGTTTTTCTCGAGGTATTTGTCATAGTCTATCATTTTTGCTATATAATCCAAGATCGGTACTTATTTCTCAAAGAAATATTGACATTAAATCGATTTCTCGGAAAGATCCTGTTTGAATTTCTTTTCTGTAGCGCCATATTACATGAAGAAATCGGCACAGAAAAAATTTTCTTGAGCGCATTCCTTTTGTATAGGAACATGAATTCCTTGACTCTAGTATACCGCCCTTAAGTCCTGCCCCTTTGAGATTTATTACCCATTTTGGGTTCACTCATGTACCATGATTTCATACGATACTCGCATTTTAATCGAATTCTTTTCACAGTGCTATTTACCACAAAACGCAACAACAACAGATTCAACGAAGAGAACTGGATCTTAATTTTAAGCCTCAAATATATGTAGATGCGACTTTTCGTACAATTTTTGTAGTTTTTTTTTTTAATTTTATGCAAATAACCACAATTTACCTCAATTGTTTTAATTATAAGAATTTCACGTTGCCAAATATTTTCTCGTCAATTTAAATGAATTTTCAACGATGATGATGTTTTTAGTTTTAAGACTGAAATGAAACTTCTTAAATCCGACATCTTTTGTATCACAATTATAAAATAGAACGCAGAATTTTCTCAGGGTCTTAAAATTAATTAATTACTACTACTACTCATATCAGCACTCGAATATCGAATTTATAGCATTTGGAGAGTTTTCGTTCTAATAGAGAAAGTGATCTTTCCACATATTTCTCACGAGTTCAAGTGCATAGTCATATCATTGTTGCCGGTACCGCAAGCAAACTCTTGTTTATACTCTAAATTTTCTAGAGTATCGGCAATGATCAATTAAAACTTTTCATGTGATTTAACTTCGTTCCATATACTAATATCATTTATGGCTGGCTCTGAATTTAAAACCAAAATCAACACGTACTTGACACCCCATCAGATGTGTCAACAGAAATTAAATTACTGATCTTCACCATGTGTTTTCGACAAGAGTTCTCCAGTCCTGCTCATATAAGAAATAATTTTTTTACTGCCCGGGGGTATACTTTAGTACATATGTCAAAGTATAGCAATTCGAGCCTGGGGGACATATTCAAAAAAATTTTACGAGGACAAATAAGACAGAAAATTAAAAAAAAAAAACTCAGTAGGTATTATCTAGTAGTAGTTACCTAGACACTTAAAAATTATTCTCTAATTTTATTTTCAGCTAGATCTAGAGAATTTCGTTGAGATGAATTTTGTAAAGAATGTAAATAAAATTCGTCAACATTTATACCGCAAATAAACAATTCTTATGATGGTGGTGCTGATGATGATGATGATGATGATGATGATAAAAATGCTGACTTCAAATGTGTGAGTCTTACAAAGATATTTTCCTCTTCCATCAGACAAATTTTATTCATCCACCTGGGTTACATACACATCCGCAAACATTTGCGATCAGCTGCGATCGGCTGAAGCTAAAAATAGAACTTAAACAAGTTTTTAAAAGTTTCACCGTGGTTTATCTGCGCAATTTCAGATGAAAATGCCGCGATTTGATAACAGTCGATTGACACGGACTAAAACAACTAAAATAATTTTCACTGAGCCCCTGTCCTCTCTTAACTATGAAAATAGTCATATAATTTATGACTATCATAAAAATAGAATTTTTATGCTCTATTTATTACGAATACTTCACGATATGATCAATTTTAACTAACTTTCTTGTTGGATTTGACTATTTTCAGAATATGGGGGTGAGGCACCTCCATGCTTGTATAAGAGCGATAATTTTCTGATTCACAAAATCTGTGAACTGTTGGAAAATGTTGTTTCCTCTTGCTTTCTTTTTTTTCGTTTTTTTTTTGTATTACACAACTGCTCGATCAATTGATTACTATAGAACGAGACGTTCTAATTGATTTTGATTTTGAAATGCATGTCATGCTGTGTGCTCGGCAAAGCGCTGTTTGCTTGAAATCTGAATAAAGTCCGTCCAACGCATTACATATAGGTATATTTTATCGAGTCGAACTTTTACATAGACTAGCCAGCTTGAAAAAAAATTAACTCTTGGATTTAATTCACTTATTACAATTCACACTGTGCAAATTGCCAGAACAAAATTCTGTTTTATCACAGCGCGAACATGTATAGCGCTGTCCGATAATTTATGGAAATCTCTTGCAAACCTTGAGAATATTTAATGCGGAAATGATAAGATGGGTATGTATGCTTGATCCCAGTTTAGAAAAACATTCTGATCGAGAGAACAAGACCATTTTCAACAGGGAGCAAAATATTTTTGCATTCGCCATCTGTAGTCTAGTCACTCTATAAAGGTGTGTTCGCAATGAGAAAATATATTTATTGAATATCAAGCAGAAAATTGACGATGGGACTAGAATTTCAATTACCGTAACTTCCTTTTCTGCACGCACTTTAAATGCTAATCCCGATATTCGTTTAACATTTAATAAAAAAAAAAAAATAAAAAAAAAGTATGTTATTATATGGAAAAAGGGAAATACGATTTTTGTTAATTTAAAAGGCGTTTATAAAAAAATTGCAATACACAGCTATGAATGACATTATTAATCCGCCCATTTTTATACCCTAGATCAGGGCTTCTTAAACTTTTTTCATTCACGACTCCATTTATGATTGGGATTTTTTTCGTAACCCAAAAAAAGATATATATAAAAAATGGAATAGTTTGTAATGATTTATTGATTAGGTAACAATTATATACACTACTGATAAAAAAATTTCTTGATATTTGAAAAAAGTGTGTTAATAGCTTTGAAAGATATTCAGAATAGAAATGAATATTTTCAGGATAATGTACCATATCATACGGCGCGGAAGACTAAAATCTGGTTTCAAGAACACAACAATTTTCAACAACTGGCCTGCTCGAAGTCTGGATTTGTGTTCTATCGAAAATATCTGGTACCACATCAATAGGAAAATTCACAAAACTCATGTTCGCAATATTCACGAACTTTGAACAGTTGTTGAAAAGGGTTGGAACGAAAGTAGAAAATCTAATATCGTGTATTCCAAGAAGACTGGAGGACATAATAAAAAATAAAGGAGTAAATATAAAAACTAAGATAATATATGTTCTTGTTTTAATTCAAAGTTTTACGTGACCGGTTTCTTTATATTGAAACTTCGTGCCATTTTTACCATAATCATAAGATTTTTGAAATATTTTCCTCTGCTCACTTTTTTTCATCAGTAGTGTACATATGAAAAACTATAGTTTCAGAATTTGTTTAAAAACATACAAAACTGTAAAATTATATTTATTAAGCCCCCAAGATTTCGCTAAGCGACCCGTTTTGGGTCGCGACCCACAGTTTAAGAAGCTCTGCCCTAGATGATATCATACTAAGTCTGTCATTCCGCATAGCATTAAAAGTTATTTTGGTTTTTGCATTTCCTTATAGAGAGCTGAAACTCTGCACACGGGCTTAAAAAAAACAAGAAATTTAGGTTCGAAAATGGGGGTAACTCCTTCGTAGGGTTGCCATACAAAAATTTCATTTTCACTATATATTTGAGCACTGTCTGAGAACGCGTCAAAGTAGAGAGTTGAAATTTTGTACAGTGTTTTCATGAAAATAGTAAATATAATATATATATATATAATATATAATATATATAATATATAATATAGTTTCATTTTGTTATTATTGTTTGTTCACTTTTGGTCATTATCATTGTTTACATATGTATAATTTTTTTTTTTTTGTAAACTTAGTAGTCAGATCTTTGATGAAGTTCTAAATAAATAAATAAATAAATAAACAAGAGAAAAAGTTACAATTGGTCTAAGACCAATAATATTATACCTTAGATGAAAATAAAACTTAAAGTGAAAACCAAAAGTTTTGTATGGCAACACCAAGAAGGTGTTGTCCGATTTAGTTTGTTATTGAAATATTATTTACTATTTTTATCAAAAGGCTGTATACAAAATTTCAGGACTCTACGTCGACGAGCTTTCAGGCAGTGTCCAAATATATAGTGAAATACCAGTTTTGTATGGCAACACGAAGAAAGGGTTGCCCGATTTGGTCAATTTTTGAACTTGTATTTGCATTTTTTATGTAAACGCCGTCTACAAAATTTCAGCTCCCTACGTAGACGCTTTCTCAGGCATAGTCTAAATAAATATGTATATAGTGAAAAACGTAGGAGTTGTCCTTATTATGTATACTGTGAAAACAATCAGTCGTAGACGCTTTTATTGTACTGAAAAGTTCTTCAGAATATCAAATCCTAAGAAATTGGTTAGTAAGTAGACGTCAAGCCGGAATCGGGTGATAGACCAAATCATAACAGTTATCAGAAAAATATAAAAAAAAATCTAAGTCATGCATTTTTCAAATTATAGACATTTCTTTTGTTTTCGAGAAATGTACACCCTATGATGGTTTTTTAGCTCCTGTTGCTACAAATCTTTACTTTTTTCACTTGACTTAGATTTTTTTTTATATTTTTCTGGTAACTGTTATGATTTGGTCTATCACCCGATTCCGGCTTGATGTCGACCTACGGGACACCCTGTATAACATTTTTTCTGTCCGACGCACCGTTCTAGAAATATATGTGAAAACCCACTTCAAAACTCAAACTTGCACTGATGGGTGACCGTACGAAATTAAATTATTCATCTACCGAGCCCCTAGGGTATCATAAGAATTGGTCTTAGACAAATTCTAGCTTTTTGAGGCCAGCCCTTCCCTTTAACTCGTACACGACTTTGTCTATCTGTAGATTTCTTTTTTACTATTTTCGACACTCTCGTAGACCCACTTTTCGTCATCACAGCGAGCTGAAATTTGGCACACAGGTTCATGTTGCGTGACAATTGAATCTATCAATTTGAACCGGAAATTTCCATGGAACACCCGGAAAATCGGGAAACATCATTTGAATAGTTGGTACAAATTTGATTAGTGATAAATCCGTTTCAGGAAAAATGCAGAGTTTTCCGATTTTACCGAAAAATTTTTCCGGAATTTTCCGACTTTTCCGGTAAAAAAGTTTTCTAAATTATGCAGAATCAAGTTCCCTATCAACTGGCATCATTACTTTCTCTCCGACAATGGTGAAAAAATTGCAGAAAAAGTCGAGGAAAATTCATGTAAAACGCTTTTCCGGAGTTTTTCCGACCAAGCAAGCGTTTGAGTGTTTTGCAACCTAAGACAAAGTTGTAGAGCGAAATGAGTTGCATAAAGTTGCTTTTGTGGAAAACTCCATGGAAAACCCGGAAAAGCGGAAAAATCGTCGGAAAAATTTTCATCAATATGATTTGTGATAAATCTGTTTCAGGAAAAATGCAAAATTTTCCAATTTAGTTAACGTGAAAAAGGCAGAAAATAAAATGAGTAAAAAACGAGTTTTCAAACAAAACTGAGGCCAAGCCGCATGAAAAAGTAGAAAATAAACTTTTCTTCACACGCAGAGGTGGACTCAGATTTTATTCGCTGACAATCACCGATTTATTTCAGTATGATCAATCAGGAGGTAATAAGTGATTTGATTCATGAAGAGAAAGAATATTCATGAGAAATGTCCCAATTAAAAAATCTGAGTCCACCTCTGTGTGTGAAGAAAAGTTTATTTTCTACTTTTTCATGCGGCTTGGGCCTCAGTTTTGTTTGAAAACTCGTTTTTTACTATTTTATTTACTTGTTAAATGAAATTTCTAAGTGCTCTGCGCAAGACTGAAATTGAATTTCGACAACTACTAATGAGGAACGTTGCGATTATCTTTAGTTCTTTTTTAAACTTTTTCTACAATTCTACAATGAATTTAAAAGAATTATGTTAGCTTAGTTTTTCACAAACGTTATCGAGTGGCCGAAAATCCTGCTTAAGTTCTTAGAGAATTTCACTTGGTAAACTCCGAAGAGCTTAAATTTTATAAAAAGATGGTTATCCTTATTGGGTAAAAAAAATAAATATCTGGAAGAACGTTTTTGTAATTTTTATATACTATCCCTTTTGTTCACTATTTTCGAGTTTGTGGGAGAGAGTTATCCTTAACAAAGCAAGAGGATGAAAACCTTCAGTAGGTAGTCAAAAGACCTATCTTTTAACTAATTTATAGTTTACATTTTTTCTGTTTTTCGATTGTTTTATAAGTCTTCATTTTAAATTACTTTCGCGTATGATCAATTATTTCTAAGAGCACGGATTTATAGCAAAAAAAAAAAAATATTTTGAAAACCAATTTAGAAAAAAGATCCAAATTTTTATTTTCCCCCCCTTTTTGCGGAACAGAAATTTGCACAGAAATGCCATAGATTACAATTTTATCAATTTTATTTCTAATCTATTCAATTTTCTTTTCAAACTCTCCAATTAGTTTCATTATTTTGGTTGTGCGCCCATCCACCGGACATCGGTATCAGAATGCAGGGGAATGTCCATTTTTCATACAATTTTAGGCCCGACATCAACAGACATGAGAGATGTCTTAAACGATGCATTATGATACTCTGAACATATTTTATTAACAATGATTATTTCAATTAAGGGGGGAAAGCTTTGGGGCAATCGGATATAGCTTGAGCGTCTTTCTTGAGGGAAAAAAGGGACTATTCTACTTGTCGTGATTGCGCGGAATTGGTGAGTCGTGAAAAATTACTTCCGATGAGAAAAATGTTAACAACAGAGCACTAATAGTCATGAAAGAAAGAAACACAAAAAAATATTGCGAAATGTAGTAGATGGGGTGTATGTGACCCAAGTGCATGAAAATGGGTTTTCCGGTTGCAAAAACGTCCCGAGACGATAGTATTCGGAGAGACCTTTAATTTGTTATGCAACATGACGTATTAGAACGCCCCCCCCCCCCCCCCCCCCCCAGTTTCCGTAGAAAAGTTTCCTTCTACCAATTGTAGCTGGTAATGAGCGCGAACAGTAAAAGCCATTTTCCGGTCGGACATAACCCTATCGAGTTAGAGCCGATCTAAGGTCCTAGGTCCTCGATAATATGTTCACAGTATAATAATGCATCGTTTAAGATATCTCTTATGTCTGTTGATGTCGGGCCTAGAGTGGGTATTCCCCTTTTAAGAGTGGTTAATCGTTATGTTCACCTGCCAATTTGTTGCATTGTTTTTATTGTAATTTTTCCAAATTTTCGTAGTAAACGATTTCTTTATGTTTTGTTACAGATAACCTTGAGTCGGGCAAAAATTTGGAAGGTAAGTAAGTGTGATACAAAATTAAATAATAATACTTTAGGCATCCTTTATTGCGTTTGAGAATACTACATGAATACTATTGTGTCCCCAAAAATTTCTTCTCAAATTAACAAAACAGGTAAAAATTTCAGATTTTTCGACTTACTTAAATCTTCACTCTCCCATAATTTGTTTTTTTTTAATTATTCGGGGGGGGGGGTGTTATTGTCCGGAAATTGGTCTTCTTTGATTTGCTAATAAAAAAAAGAAAAAAGGATTTAGTTGTTCCAATACATGAGGTGGACCCTTATGTGTTCGATAGTTACAAGCACTTGCGCGGAATATCTTTGAAACTGTAGCTATACTCTTTTTTAGAGTAAGCTCGTTATGACATTTTCACCCAAATGCATATAAAAGGTTTTCACGTCTCTATTCATTTGGGGTTCTTGGGTTAACATTTTATGTACATTGGAATAGTCAGAAAGAAGTCGTTAAAAAGTTAATTATTATTTAACAGCAAGTGAAAATGACAAATCTGAGAGAAAAAAACATTTCAAATTCGATTTGACATTTCTTACAAAAAATACTCCGATTTTTTCCTTGAGTAAGTTTAGACTAAAAATTTAAAAAGGAGTGGAGTAGAATATACGTCGTTTAGGAGGTAGAAGGATTTGGGATAAGATAAGATGAGAAATAAGATAAAAAGTTATAAGCTGTATAGTGAAGAAAGTACTGTGAACACACAGAAGGACTACTGACTTACACTTAGCACGATTACGGTCAGCATATTCAGATTAGATTTAATGTGACGAATGTTTTCTATTAGGCTTTAAATTCCTTATAATTCCAACCTTAAAAATAGCTGTAATGTAGTCACTCTAATATAATCGTACTAATGCCTTCCATACCCCCCCTAACCAATTAATTCGGTACTTTATTTTATGGTGTCAAAAGTGCACGTGCAAGGGTTATTCCGGTTTGTTTTCAAGTATCTATGCATAATGTAGAAAGCCAAAAGCAATAAATCACAAAATAACTAAGTCTTCCCAGAATGGGGTATTAAATGCAGCTCATATTGCCCTCAAAGTCCACACTGCATACGTAGAGCGTATATAGCGCAGCGCTTTATGTTAATTGCATTTTCAAAACAACTGATCAATACGACGAGCTCTACCTCCCGGCGGCATAGTCCGACTGCGTCCTTATGTGGACAAACGTCTTAAAATATTTTGAAAACGTGACGTTTCTCAATTATTGTTGTTGTTTTCTTTTTCTATTTTTTTTCTCGATTTTTTTTTCTAGCTTAAAGCTACTTAAATGCTGGCATTCCTATAAATGATTTACCTTTATGAATCTTTTTTTTTAATGTCGGGCAATGCAAATGGGACATGGGTATGAAGCCTTACCCGCGCGGTATATAGCTTCACACGTTTATTTAGTTCGCCAGTTAAGTCGAGAGGGGGGGGGGGCTCTCTAATGAGATTTGCTAAATTTATTTTCACCTTAATTCACGTGCGTGCATACCATGTTCCGGACGGACTTCACTGGTCGTTCTGATCTATACTACAAAGTGTAAGTGGTATTTCCAGAACCAATATACATAATCGACTTGAACTTGACTGTAAGTCGGCAAACGAAAATCAAGAAAAAAAAATCTTTGTTCTCACTTTTCATGGTCATATAACAACTATCTATAGAAGGAAGATTTAAATGATTCAACCGTCCACCTGAAGGCCGTTTACTTGCTTAATTACCTACATATTGAGCCAGCGCTGGTCCATATTTACTTCTATCGCGCGGCAAGTTTCTCAACTTTTGTTTTGAATATTTAGAACTAGATTATAGTAGCACCCAAGTTCCGGAAATCAAGAACATATTTAACCAGATGACTTCAGAGCGTCAACCATGTTCTTAGATTACTGGTAGAATGGCTATACACATAGTGGTTGTGTGATGACGTCTTTATTGCTATCTATTCTATAAAGAATATTTTTCTGGTTCTTTTTTTTATTCGACCCATAAATCTTACTTACGTAAAAGCGTAAAAGTTGTCAGTATGTCCGTTGCTTACTGTTTTATCAATTCACCGGTTATTTTCACCTTCACTTGCGAAATTATTTACACACCAGAGACTGAAGGTTTCAACTTTGTGAGCTTTTAATTACGACCGCGATTAACTGATGAAAACTTGTCGTGTAATTCTCATACACTCGAAGCTTATAATGATATTTGTGAAAAATATCTATACAGACACACTCTTCTATATAGCATTTGCTCGGATAGATATTATAAAGTTTCATTAGCCTCAAATTATGTCTGCTGTTGCTGACAATCGTTTTAGAAGCATTGGGTTGAAGTCAAACATTATGCTCGTCACAGGTAACCAGAAGACAAAAGAAAAAAAAATTCAAATTTTTGGGTAAATGAAGAGTGAAGTGTCGCAATAAGGAAATCTTGTAAAACTTGTTTAAAAAAAACTTCGATATCTTTCACAATACAAATCCATGTTGTGTGAATTTTGTTTTTTTTTCGTTCATTTAGATAACAACAAACAAAAAACAAAAAAACTAAGGAAGTAGAAATATTGCAATAAAATATAAAGCTGCTCCTCAATACAACAAAAATGGTTGAACGCCATTTATTATTATTATCAGGAGGAAGAAATTCATTCTAGATTAGATACGTATTGCATATATGTAAAAGTTTATGAAGTCGTAAATTGGAATTTATCAAATGCCCCGTATAAATTTAAATTTATACAAAAGCTACCAACGTTACGCTCAAAGGGCATTTTGGTATATTTTTTCATTCCGTTTGTAACGCATATAAATAAAAAATGGATTGAACACCCACACGCATAATATTAAATGTTATTTTGATTTTTGCACGTCCGTCCGAAAATATTTCTACCTGTTTATCTGTCTGTACTCACGATAATTCGCGAACGCGCGTTCACTTAGAGATCTGAAATTTGGTATATACGGACTTAAAAAAAAAATGCAGATTTTAATTCGAAAATTAGACAAATCCGGTAACTCCTTCGTATGGTTGGCTTAGAGCTGAAAATTGGATCCGGATTTGCTAATATCCGGATACCCGGATCTGCGAACTATCCGATTCCTGAGATCCGGATCCGAACTGTTCGGATCCAGATCCGAACTATCCGGATCCAGATCCGAGCTAATCCGGATCCGGACTAAGCAAAAAAGCTTCAAAATTGTGTTTTTTCATTGAGAAAATGAGAATATCATGAAATTTATATTTTCCCAATGGAACAATGAAATCTGAGGGAAATTTTGACCTTTTTTTGCTTAGTCTGGATCCGGATAGTTCGGATCCGCATCCGGATAGTTTGGATCCGGATTCGGATAGGTGGGATCCGAATAGGTGGGATCCGAATAATAGGATCCGGATTATCCGTATACCCGGATTTGAGGAATCGGATCCTAATTATCTCGGATAATCCGGATAGTAAATTATCCGGATACTTCCAGCTCTAGGCATACATAATTTTCATGCACATTGATTGAGAACGGTTCGACGTAGAGAGTTGACATTTTTATAAAAATTGTAAATACAAGTTCACAAATGGACTAACTCGGGCAACTCCTTCTTAGTGTTGCCATACAAAAATTGCAGTTTTTTACATACATATACTGTGAGCACGATCAGTCTGAGGCGTTTATATACATAGTACCCTTGCGTATAGAACTATTTATATAGTGCTTGCGAAACGCTATTTGACTTATAGTACCTTCGTTGTGCTGTAGAGGCGCTACTACTGCAGAGCAGACGTAGCCAAAGGTTAAGCCAGCAATGCCTCGCTCCAATATAAAATCCACGATGGCTGGACCTGGGGCCAGACTCTCTTTTGTTACGTTTTGTGACGGTATCTTGGTACCTTGGAATTTCAAATTGAGTTACATAAGTATTCACTGCAAATCCTGGCTATATTTAAAAAAAAACAAATTACGGAAATCCTTGCAATTCTTACAGAGGAACATGGAATTTTTTGTCTCAAAATCTCTAAAAATGATCAATTTGGTCGTCTTTCAGTACAGAAGAGATGCTGTATTTTTTTTTTTTTAATATACACGGTAAAGCTTGTGTAGGATGAAATCGCATCTACATTTTGTCCGCTAATTAAATATATAATTAATTTTTGAATCCGATAAACAGTTTTGGAGATAACTGTAAAAGAAGTGTAGCAGTCCTTTTTAAAGTGAACAAATGGCCGTTTTTGGTACAAAAATTGACATATTTTCATCTCATCATTGCGAAGAACTGGTAAGTCCTGAAAATTCACTTCCCATGACAAAAATGTTCACAACGGAGTACCTACTAATGGATGTGAAACAAAGAACGGAAGAAATATATGCAAAATATGGGAACTGGGGTGTATATGACCCTAGTGCAAAGAAAAAAAAAACGATTTCGGCTATCAAAAGTCAGCTATCACGTTAAAACGATCAAAGAAAATCTACACCACTCAATTACCCTCTCCTCCCTCTTTAATTTGGTATCAAACATGACGTTCTTTGGACAACCCCCAACCCCCAAAACACCCTCTCCCCAAAAATTGTTCATCTATATTTTTGTACTCTAAACCCTTTATCCATCAGAAAAAAACCCCAATACTCTACAGCCCTCCCACACAGAGTTGGGCGCCCGTGCGACAACAAAATTTACCACCGAGGCCGCTCAAATCTGCAAATTACCGTTAATCGAAATAAAATATCGCCTATAATACCCATGCGTACTTAATAACCAAAGTGAACTCTTATTGTTTTTTATTGGGTTTACAGGTCCTGAGCTTACCCCTACGAATCATTGCAGATCCTGATCAAAAAATAAATAAGGATAAGTAGAGACAGAGGCGAACAAAATAGGAAATTTTCCGTGTTTTTTAGACCGAAAGAGGTAATCTCATATACTTTTGTCTTTTGCATGAATGGGGAAAAGAACTTGGCTATGCATTATTGTAGCGCGACTGAGACAACGAGTTAAAAACAAAAATTGCGTAAACGTAGAATTACCCGAATGATAAAATCTTCTTGAATACCTTCAAAATTATTTCAAACTATTCATAATAATGTACATTGGGTAACCCTACCTCTATTTGGCAAGAAAAAAATAAATTTCGCAATAAACAACGAACTAAAAGGCTGAAGTCACATTTTCCGTAATTTCAGTTTCAGTATGGTATGACACAGTTTTACTGAATCTCAAAACTGAATTTTAGATTGCCCAGTGGCGTAGAGGTTTTCATTGCATAAAGATCTAACTAGCATTGTTAGTCGTAGAATTTGTTGGAGTTGTTACACAAAAGAACGCCTCATACATTTTCATAGAAGATTTAAATGAAGCGAGTTCATAAGCGCATACTCTCCTACGTCATGGAAAAAATATGCGTGTAGTTAACAATGTTGCAGTGATATCTTACGAGGGTTTCTTTGCTTTTATTATATATTTTATCCAAAGCCATGTGTACGAAGAAACCGAATTTATTTCCAGTCAACACTATTTTTCTACACAAATGTATGTTTTGTAGTTTATGCGGATCTGCGTTTATGAACTCGATCGTAATCATATGAAAAATTAAAAAACATTTATTTTAGTGATCAAACATATCAAATTATTGATCATATAAGTTATGTTAGGCCGTGTATACCGTGTATTTTATCTAGGCTATTGGTTACAGTCACAAGCACTACGCCAGTGAATGCACCCATTGATAATAATTGGTATATTTTTAGTTTAGTTACCTTCTTCTTTCTAAAACGGGATCAAGAAACCTTAGTAAATCTGAAAAGATGTACTTTTTCCTTTTGATAAAAGGAGACCCACTTTTAACTTTATTTTCTTCTTGTTTTTCTTGCTTGTAGTAGTCCCTAATATTATTCCATTTTTTCTTTAGATCTGAAACTAAAAAACATTCATGTTTAACTTTAGGTTTCTGGCCACAGGAATAAGTTTCAATGCCTTGCAATATCAGTTTCGTATGGGAAGAACAACAATTTCTGAAATAATTAAGGAAACTTGCGAAATTTTATGGGATGTTTTACAACCAACAGAAATGATACCACCTACGGAAGAGCAATGGCATTAGATTTCTTAGGGGTTTCAAAACAGGAGTGACTTTTCACATTGCTTGGGAGCCATTGACGGAAAGCACATCCGGATACAATGTCCTCATTTAAGTGGCTTTCAATATCACAACTATAAACACTTCAACTCTATTGTTCTGATGGCAGTTGTCGATAGCAATTATCGGTTTATCTCAATAGACGTAGGATCATACGGCAGAGAAGGCGACAATAAAGTTTTTCGGGAAAGTACTTTCGGCCAGTTATTATATACAAAGCGTCTCAATATTCCTGAGCCACAAGCTTTATCAAATGCACCTCATATTAAACTTCCTTTTGTATTCATTGGGGATGAAGCATTTCTTTTACACGAAAATTTACTAAGACCTTATGCTCGAGCAAATCTGAATAATTCCAGAAGAATTTTTAATTATCGGCTGAGTAGAGCACGAAGATTTGTAGAATGCGCTTTCGGTATTCTAAGCAATAAATGGCGAGTTTTCCACTCACCTATGTATATTAGTGAGTCCAAAGTTCGCTGTTATAATTACCAAAGTTGCTTGTGTACTTCACAACTTTGTACGCTCCAGAGATGGGTATAATTTCCGGGACACTCTTACATGTGATCTAGACAATTTTTCCACAGAAAAAAGTGGAAGTACTCTCAGTGGTAGAAGTGTCAGAGAAAAGTTTGAAAATTACTTTATGTCACCACAGGGTAAAATTAAATGGCAAGATCAATATGAACATTAACCACTTGTATATAGCATTGGCTTGAAAAATTTTTCTCGAAACACAATGTATTTTACAGTAAATACATCAATAAAAAAATATCAGCTTACTCTGTTTTTTTTTCTCCTCGGAACTTAAGTCACTCCATGCCTCAATCACTTCCGTACCAACTTCGTCCCAAGCTTTATCCTTAATATCCCTACGTATATAGTTTTGACACTTCGTATTCCACAAACACTCACTCTTTTTTAATACCGCAATAAATTTCTCCGTGTCGAACATTTTTACAAAATCTTCTGAACTTATAACACGCAAATTACCCACGCCACTGACAATTCACCAAAATCTTAAAAACAGAAAAATGTGACAGCATTCATAAGTCACAATGCTTTATTTTATCGATATCAGTAAACTGAAAACTGAAAAATCGGAAGGGCTCACTGATTTTTTTCAGCTAAACTGAATTTCAGAGAACTGTGACATGGCTCATTTGATTGCGTGTATTTCGGTTTTCTTACATTCAGTTCTGAATTTCTGGAATTCAGTATACTGAAATTCCGGATAATGTGACATCTGCCAAAGGAGATGTAAAATGTCTGTCAAATAAAATTCCCCGAATCCAGCAAAACAAATGTAACAGAAAAACGTGCTGTTCACATATCATGGGATTACACCAACAAACATTAGAATTCCTGCGAAAAACATTGGGACAATTTCAGAAAACCCTGTTTCATAAAAACGCGGGAACATTTTATGAGCGTAAAATCGGAAAACTCCGCTTTCACATTGAGGGGAAAAACAACCACCTCGTCCGGGGTTTTTCCTCTTGTATTTATGATTTGATTTTAGAATCGTTAAAAATAAAAATTCTTAAAATTCTTAAAATTCTTCTATTCTCCATCTTTAACCAATTCTAACAAGTGTGGGTTCGATTCCCGCCCGGGGAAAAATAAATAAAATTGAATTTACAATTTATTTGTACGCTTTCATTGTTACTGGTTTAGTAGGCTAGTTACGAATTAAGAAATACAAGAGGAAAATCATTTGTATCGTTAGCTCAGCGATAAGAGCAGTCGCTCGGCAAGCCGAAGGTCCCGGTTTCACAACCCAGACGAGGCGGTTGTTTTTCCTCTTTCCTTTGATTTTAGAATCATTAAAAATAAAAGTTCTTAAAGTTCATCTATTCTCCTTCAAAGGTTATGTTATGCATCTGGTGGGATCAGAAGGGTGTCCTTTATCATGAATTCCTCAAACCGTCCGAAATCATCTCTGGGGATCGTGACCGACTGCAGCAAATACTTTTGAATCGAACTTTGAAGAAACAAGGAAAAAATCTAGAATTGGTCTAACAATAAGACCAATTCTTATGATACCCTCTAGCTAGATGAATGTTCGTTTGTATTTTGGTATGGTCACTTATCTGCGCAAGTTTGATTTTTGAATACATAGGTATTTAGGACGGTTCGTCGAATAGCAAAAATTATTATAACCAATTTTATAGGATTTCATATTCTGAAGAACTTTTCAGTACATTAAAACCGTATAGGATCATTTTCACAGGATACGTAAAAATCTTAAATTTTTATATGGCAACACCAAGATTGCCCGATTTAGTCCATTTTTAAAATTATGTTTACTATTTTTATGAAAACACTATGTACAAAATTTCAATTCTCTACGTTGACGCGTTTTAGGCAGTGTCCAAATATTTAGTGAAAAATGAAATTTTTGTATGGCAACCCTACGAAGGAGTTTACTACCTGAAAGATGGGAAAATAAAAATTTTGTATTTCATTTTTCAAATACCCCCAATACTTATTTATACCTATTTCTTGCGCTTTATATATTTCTAGGAATTATGAGGAAGGACTCACCTATTTTATTTGATGCATTTCACATCTACATAAATCTAAGGTTTTCATAGAATTTCAATTTAAATGTCAGTTCGTTCTTATAACAAAATAAATTCAGGTTTGAGAGAATTTGGCATCATGATAGCACGAAGAGTAAGCTTGATTGATTATTTCTCTACATTAAAAAAGTTAGTACAGTTAGATACCTCCCTACCTACCTACCCGACATTGATTTGCAGGATGAATAAATTACATATTTTTCTAACGATGTGCGTTTCTAAACTCTAAAAATGTTATTTATTTTCGAAGACAGACCCAGCTACTGTGTTAGGTGCACCTAATTTTTCATTGTACAATTTCATTTGAGTTTAGAGAAAGTTGTCTCTTGAATAGACGTTGAGATGATTCAGATTTACAAAAAAAAGGTGTTAATAAATTAGAAAAACTGTTTCGTCTGCAGACCTAATTATCATAAATAGAAAAAAAAAACATCGCAAAAAATATTTAGCATTTTTGTATAGATACCTAGGTACGTACATTAATTTATTGGTCATCGCCATATTAATTCGATTCGGCTAAAAATCTTCAACTGTCCAATGAATAAAAATAAACCCATCCCCAAACCCAACCCACAATATAAATAAAACAAAACTTACCTTTGTTTCCTCCACTGACAGCAGGTAGGTAATTGGCTTTTGGCACTGGTTATTAATTCCAAAGAAATATAATCTGTCGATTGGACACTGTTAATTTAAGCGCACCTTTTTAGTTGTAGTAATTAAGGCAAACCGCACTTGACAGGGGTCACTGTTTTTCAAAAACAAACAAAAAAACCCCCAATTCTCGATTTATAAGTACTTTTATCTCTCGGGGAAAAATTCCAAGATGTTTGTCTAGTTCGTCGCACTTCCGTTTTTTAAAAGCATCTCAGACTTACAAACACGCAAGAAAGAGATGGTAATCTATCAAAACAGCTGTGGAGTTGATTCTAACAAGTCGCAGAGATTTGCATCTTTTCTACTTCAAAATTCGATTTTTTTTTTTTGGACGAAGTTCACTTTTTTTTTTTAGATCGATTCACCTGAAGTAATTGAATTAATTACCGTAAGGATGAACTATGAACTTATTATTAGCCTGGATATGAGTGAGTGCTTGCTAGATGACAGTGTTATCCCGAGAACAGTATCCTTATCGATTTTTCACAACTGAAGGCAAGCAAGCAAGCAGTACAGAGAGCACTCCCAAAATTGTGTTTAGTAGTAGTTCACTGCACTGACACGGTACTGGTGATGTGATTTGATTGTATGAATTCGAGTCGTCGATGTTTAAAAATATTTTCTTGTTTTCCTATGTTGGACTATTTTCTGCTTGCGGGTGGTGGCGAAAATTCTGCTGTGTTGTGATGCACTAAAATTTCTCCTGGTTTGCTGCCAAGCCAAAACAATCCGCTAAATTGAAAACAAGAAAACGAAATTGTCCAAAAGAACTGAAGCTCTGAAGGAAACTGAACTGCTGCTGTTTTTCTTTTTTTTCTTGAACGAAAAACCCCCGAAACGAAACGACTATGTATGTAGATAAAATTCGGTTGAAGTTGTTTCACACTTTCACAGTTAGAAAATAGAAATAATAACAACACTGAGCCGCACTGACGTTCTTAAGATAAATTTATCTTTCTTTTTCACCCTTTTCTATGAAAATCTCAGTCTTCTCAGCACCTTTTCATTGTTTTCGTTGTCATTCGTTTCGGAGCGAATTTCAAGTTGAACTGATTGACGACTCGATCGGCATGATTGGATCTATTTGAACCCAATTATCTCGCGAATGTCTCTAATTCAATTATATTGGTGCCAGTGACTTAAAAAAAAAAAAAACAATTGTCAACAAAATACCTCTCTACCTACTACCTATGTATGTATCTACTACAAAATGATTTTACAGCTCCTCGCAGGCCTCAGCTGATATCAGGTTCACCACAGGTATATATCAGCAAAGCAAAAAAATCGTAAAGAATGCTCGTCTTCGTCGTCCCCGCACTTCGAGTATAAACCGACGAATCTGAAGACCGATTGCTGGTGGCTGTTTATGATGCTTTGCTCGTCACGATTGACAGTGGGGATGGGAAGGTGGACATGAGTATGAACTCACGTTGAGCGAAAGCATTCAATCGTAAGTTGAGTGAGTTTGTGGACTGTAAGCCATGGTGAGTTCGAGTTTTCTGGGTCTAATATGCTTCAAAAGCTTTTTTAGTGCTTTTAATTAAATCAAAAGCTCATATAAATTCCGTTAATTCTGTTTATTTGTGTACCCTAAAGACGAATTGGTACACATTCTCTAAGTGCCTGCGGGAAGCTAATCAATCACCTAACATTTGTTTGTTTTCTGTCATGTCCAATGCCCATCATCTTGGAAGTTAAAGAGAATTAATATGTCGAATTCTTTTCAACGAGTTCTACACCGGTGGAGTGCAGCTTTACATGTTTTTGTTTTTTGTAATACAACAACAAAAACACGTAAAACTGCACTGCACCGGTTCGTGTAGAAGAACTTGTTGAAAAGAATTCGACATTAATTTTCTTCATCTATCGTGATTATACCTAAAAAACAGTAGGAGATACAAGTAAAAAAGCTAGAATTGGTCTAATTCTTATGATACCCTATTAAATTTCATATGGCCACCGATCTATGCAAGTTTTTGAAGTGGTTTTCGCATATATTTCTAGAACGGTTTGTCGGACAGAAAAAATGATAATAACCAATTTTATAGAATTTCTTATTCTGAAGAAGTTTTTAGTACAATAAAAATGTCTTGGACTGATCGTTTTCACAGTATACGTAAAAAATCAAAATTTTTATATGGCAACACCAAGAAGGAGTTGCCCGATTTAGTCCAATTTTGATTTTTTTTTTGTTAGTACAATGAAAACACCATGTACCAAATTTCAGCTCTCCATATCGATGCGTTCTTAGGCAGTGTCCAAATATATAGTGGAAAACGAAAGTTTTGTATGGCAACCCCACGAAGGAGTTGCCTGATTTGTCTCATTTTTAAACTTAATTTTACTTTTTTTTTAATGTCCGTGTACAAAATTTCAGCTCTCTTAGTATACGCGTTCTCGAGTTATCGTGCGCACAGATAGACTGACGGCCGGACGGACATGCAAAAATCAAAATAACTGTAATATTATGCGTGGGTGTTCAATCCATTTTGCTCTACCATCATTATTTCGAGATGATTCAAACGGAATGACAAACTAAGTATGTATACCATTTCATCTAGGGTACAAAAAGGCGATTCATCTAGGGTATAAAAAGGCAATACCGCCCTGCAGCGGCTATTGTGCTGTTGGCGTTTATAATTTCAGTAAAACATGCCCACGCACTACAGAAAATGAGTATTCGAACACAACAAAAATTGGAAAATTATTCAGAACGAACTCTACTGGTGGCGACACCTTGCTTTTCTCAGAGGACAACGTAAAAGTAAAAGTCCTTGCTACTATGTTCATGCATTCAAAGCTTTTTCCATGAACTTGGTGCCTGTATAGACTAATGTGGAACATGTGGAACTTTGGCAATAAAACCAAGTGTTGATTAGAAGCACAGGGTGCTCAACAATATATATATATATGTTTTTTTGAGAGGAGACCGACCGTTATCTATTTTTTTTTAAAAAACTATTACATGGCATTAATGGCATTCATGTGTTATTTGTTTATGGTAAATATTTTTCTATTTTATTGCGGGTAGTTTTTTAGAAAGTTAATTCAAACTTTGAAATTTTTCTATTGTTTCACAGTCAAAGCTTAAGTTACATGACTGGCTTAAGCTAAGCTTAGGCTTAAGCTTCAGTTATCTATAGTTATCGGTTGTTAGCATTACACAATCAACTGTCAATTGCTGCCATCTGGCAAGTGCAAAAGTTTGTTTTTAATTCCAAGATTTTAGGAAGAAAGTGACAAAAAATGGAGTATTTATCTGATGGGGAAAACATGACTGACTAGGAAATGCCCAAAGTGTTATGCGAGAAAAAAATTATAAGAATGGCGACGACAACATTTTGCTGGATGGGATACGTCGCTTTTTATACTTGGTTTAGGTTGTAGAAACATTCTGCAACAATCAGTACGTTGACATGAATACTTGATTACTTGTCTTGAAATCCACTTGAAACTCAAGTAGTGCTTTTGGTTGAATTAATTCCAATTACTTACCATGAAGTTTTCTTGAAATAATATTCAAATACTGAAATGAATGCATTGAATGCGCTTTTACATGATAATTTGATTACTTCAAGTATACTTCAAGTGGAGACAACTTACAAGTTGTCTCAGCTTAAAGAATTCATGTACTGAATAATTTAGGATTTGATGTCATCCCAGATAAAACGACAAACTTTCCTTTTACTTTCGCTTAGTTTTTAATAATTTAGTAATTTTCTTTTAAAATATTTACAATTACGCAAAGCTGACAACATAAAATCTTTCATCTGCATTTTAACTAAGCCTCAGCTATCACAGTACCTACTGTGAAACGGAGTAGGCATAAGCTCGGGACTTAAGCTTAGCAAAGCTCTGGTTTAAGCTTGGACTATGGACATAATACAATGATTAAAGGCCAAAACACAGTGTGAGCTGAAGGCCGCTAAACACTCTCAAGCAAATCTTGCGACTTGTGAATGGCCCAGTCGTTTGATATGCATGACCGTGTGTAGTGTATGGGAACTTGAGTGTAGAGAGCACGAGTGAAATCGGCCGAAACTATTACGTACAAGCAAAACTTATGACTTTGCTATGGAAATGAGCTAGACAAAATCAGATGTTAACTTTTGCCTCCACTTGCAACGAATTTTGTTCAAACTTTAATTCAATCCTATAGCAAAGTTGTCAGGTTTGCTTGTACACAATTGTTTCGTCAGATTTCATTCATGGCAGACTACAGTCTCAGCTAAAGCTCCGACTTGCGCTACACATGCTCATGTAAATCATACAGCATGGCCCAGTCATATGATTTGCTTGAGCGTATGTAGCGGCCTTTAGACGATTTCGACCCAGCCGACTTTTAAGTAGTTTGATTGTGGTGATTTTCTAGAATTTTTAGTAGAACACAATGTCAGCGTTGAGAACTTTTATATCCTCACTGTCATTTTTTTTCTTCTAGATTTCTATGTATAATCCCACAATTTTAATTTATACTTTTATTGAGAAGACATTTTCGAATTCACAAAAAAAAAAACAACTACTGGCTGTAAACACCTAAAATCATGTTCATCTGTAAATTGGATTCTTACGTCATTTGGAGACAAATGTCACAAATTTGTTCATCTCAATTTTCAATCGTTCTTACCAAAGTGAAACAGATTTTCTTCCGCAAGAGCATGATTTCGCAAAGCTGTGCGTAACATTCGAAATTCAAACTGCCCCAACCCCCCTCCTGAATAAATTGAAACGAAAGTGTGTGTATAGTGAATGGCCAACCTATTGAGAAGGTTGTGTGGCGCGCTTCGCTTTCGGGTCATGACCCCTGTGCCCCCCCCCCCCCCGCTCCGTATACGCGCCTGGCAAGAGCGTTATCTCGCAAAGCTCTGCGTAACATTCGAAATTCAAACTGCCCCAACCCCCTCCTGAATAAATTGAAACGAAAGTGTGTGTATAGTGAATGGCCAACCTATTCAGAATTTACCTGGGTTAATTGCAATTTTGTTAAAGGCTAAAATCAATAACGCAAATTTTAATTATATTTTTTAATAATTCCACTTTATTTCTCTTTTTTTCATTCAATTGTATTTAACAGTAAATGCTTATATATGTAAATATGACGTATATTGTTGCAACTAAAAGAGGTGATCCACTTAAATAGGAAGAAATATGAAAAAAGTAATAAAAACAAATCTCACAAACAGAACATATTTCTTCTTCTTCTCCTTTATCTTCTTCTTCACTATTTACTCTACCAAATTCACAATATTTTTACCTCTAAGACCTTTTATTACGTGATAAAATTTTTTTAAAATTTATTTTTCTTTACACGTTTTTCTTTTCTCTCCTATCTCTTTTAAATATCTTTCAAACTAAATATACACCTGGATTCGAAGAATGTTGCCATCATACTTTATATTTTGTAGATTGACATTTATTATAAATAATAATATAATAATAATAATATTTATTCATCTAGTAACAATAATTGTAAAAAAACAAAAATCTTTACGCTAGTTGTTCTTCTAGAAAGGTTTCGCGTCTTTTATCTTTTCGAACCCACACTGCTCCGTTTTTTCTTTTCTTTTATCATTATGTGTGTGTTTTGCATAAATTAATTTTAATTTTATTACAATAATTAGGTTTCTGATGAAATTATTTTGCAATTACTTAATTGTTTGTTGGCAAATGTGTGTTTTTTTTTGAAATTAGAATTATTTTTAACGGATTCGACTGCTATAGTCATAGGTAGTATAGGAAAACGGTGTAAACAGGTGTAAAAATTTACTCAGGTAGGTTTTTCTTCTTCTTTCTCTTTTAAGATCAGTGTATGTTCGTTCTCAAGTTGCTCTGTATGATTTTCTACTACTTTTGTGTTAAATACATACTTTTATAATTGTCTGTTATTTTTGTTGTCTATTATTTATCGATTTGTCGCAATTCAATATAAATATAAAGTGTCTGAAATTTTTGATACCCTGTTGTTGAAGTTATTAGTTTTATTAATTTATTTATTTTTTGTTTTCTTTTTTTGTTTATTAATATATCTTCATGTTTGCTTCGCCTTCAGATACATATACAGTTCGTTGCAAAGAGTGACCTGTATATATACAACTACATGTCATGTGTGTAGCCTCCAATATTTGGTATGTAGGAAGTTTTATATAGTAAGATTACAGGTCTCCTATGCATTTTTTTTTGTATTTATTTTATTTTTGTGCTCTTTACATAATTTTTTTATATAACTTGGTTGGGCGATAACATTTCATGTTTCGATTTATTTGTACATTTGGGTCTTCAGCGTATACACTATTCACGGAATTTCATTATATTAAATAAATAAATAAATTGTGTTTACATTATACATTACATAGAAAATTGCCTAAAAATTATTTATATATATATATTTATCTCGTACATGATGATTTGCATCGTTCTGATTTCGCTTTTAAATCTTTTTTTTTCTTTTCCTTTTTTTGAGAATTATACATTAATTATATTCGTTATTAAAATTTCTGTCGTATTTACCTCATAATCTTGGATTTTATTCTAAGAAAAAAATAACTTAAAAACAGCCATGAATTCTACCAACGATTAAGTAAATTTTGATTATATCCAAAATATTTACAGATTTTCTTTCTTCTTCTTCTCTTACTATATAGATCCAATTAGCTATAATTTGTCGAAATATTTTTTTAAAAAATTTTTCTTACATTTTAAACATTTTTATTTTATTCGTATAAGTACACAAGAAAAATTAATTATACTTATTTAAACTATTTGTAAAAACTTGTTTTTTTTTGTACATAATTTACGCAATATTTTTTCACTAATGATCCAAACATTATTTTTTGTTTTTTTTTTTAAATTAACTCTTTGCCGACACTAGAAATATTTTACATATAAAAATGGGCTGTGTGGATTTTGTATTTATTGTTTACTTAAAATGATTTCAATTAAATATATTCTACAAGATGAGAATAATTTTATTGTACGCAGTATTTTATGTAGGATTACAGTGTTTGTTTTTATGCAAAAGTTCAGTTAATTTTGTTTCAATAAAAATTTTTAAAATTATTTAAAAATTTATATAAAATTTTCACAATTAAATAATATTTCTTAGGCTTAAAAAAAACGTAAACAATTTCAGTTTGTTTGAGATAGAGGCCGGAAATATGACCTCTTAGAACTGTGATCCAAAAGAACTTTTCTGGCTATTATTCTTGCTTGGGTTATTCTTGGAATGTGAAAGGCAAGGTTTACTTAAGCTCAACATTTGTTACTCGAAGCATAATCTGTGATTACACAATCAAAATATAGAAAACGCGAATCCTGAATGAAAAATTCTTCCCAATAAATTTATTTTTTTGGGTACCAACGTTGCTACCTCAGTTTTCTTGGCACGCACCGTGGCGACCCTACAGAACTTTTACCACGTAGAGCTGCCTCCAAATGAGCATTGAAAGCGGAATGTCCACTTTTCATACAACTTTAGGCCCGACACCTTCAGACATGACAGATGTCTTAAACGATGCATTATGATATTCTGAACATATTTTGTTAACAATGATTATTTCAATTAAGGGTGAAAGCTTTGGCGATCGGATGTAGCTTGAGCGCCTTTCTTGAGTGAAAAAGTGGACTTTTCTACTTGTCGTGATTGCGCGGAATTGGTGAATCGTGGAAAATTACTTCCGATGAAAAAATTTTTAACAACAGAGCACTAATAGCCATGGAAGAAAGAAACGCAAAAAAATATTGCGAAATGTAGTAGCTGGGGTGTATGTGACCCAAGTGCATGAAAATAGGTTTTCCGGCAGCAAAAACGTCCCGAGAAAGTTTTCTGAATCATAGAAAAAGTACACCATCCGATAGTACTCGGCGAGACCGTTAATTTGATATCCCAGTTGCCGTATTGGAACCACCCACCCCCGGCGAGGGTTCCTACCACCCTCCCTGGAAGTATGCAGAGAACATTTTTCTTCCACGAATGAACTGAGGCGAACTGTGAACCCATTCCCCGACCAAATATATCCCTACCGCGTTAGAGCCGATCAAAGGTGCGATAGTCTAGTACCTCAGATCGAATAAAAAATGGTACTAGATTATCTAAAATGTACTAGATAAAACTTTGCCCCTCTCTTCCAAGCTTTCCCCCGCTTAATCGCAATAAGCAGTGTTAATAAAATATGTTCATAATACATCGTGTAAGACATCTCTCAAATCTGGAGGTGTCGGGCCTAAAATAGGCATTTCCATTTTCTGAAGAAAAGTTTTTGAGTAAATTCTTAAGAAAAATTCAATGGTCCAAGGAAAATTTTTTGAGTAAATTCTTAAGAAAAACTCAATGGTCCAAGAAAAGTTTTTGAGTAAATTCTTAAGAAAAACTCAATGGGCCATTTGTTTTTTTTTTTAATATTATATACAAATATTTGCGACATAGACGCAAATATTTTCAAAATTTTCATTAGAAAATCATCTTTATCGGTTGGAGCTTTTCTTCTTGTGGTCGTACAGCTTTTTAGATTGTGGACAGTTTGATTTTTAGGAGAGGCCAGCTTTACTTTTCTTTCTTACTTTCATATTATCCAGCTATCAAAATATACCGAAAATATCTCCCTTAGGAATTTATTGCAAAATATTGTTAAGTTACTCAATTTAGTACGCAGGCGTTTGATTTTCTCCTTCCATTTTTTTGTTGCTTCCCAAACGGTTTAAAACTTATGTCTTATAGGTACTCGGTACGATTTGTGTGAATTGCATGCGCAAAGTCTTTTCCTATGAGGAGGGAATAATCTATCTAATAAATTGCAATGAATGCGGGATTATATCTATAATCTACTACATAAACCATGACTTGATCATATGCAAATATTGTAAACAGAATTAGAACTCATTTCAAAACGATTAAAATACTTATTTCCTGAGA
This sequence comes from Dioctria linearis, assembly GCA_963930735.1. Classification (NCBI taxonomy): domain Eukaryota; kingdom Metazoa; phylum Arthropoda; class Insecta; order Diptera; family Asilidae; genus Dioctria; species Dioctria linearis. The sequence goes on along the minus strand of OZ005740.1, from coordinate 1,188,612 downwards.
AACTATAGTAATAGAATTGACAGCATTTTAATTGTTAATAAAAAATATGTTTGAAATTTGGCAACACTGCTACTAAATTTTCAAAAGGAACTTTTTGTATTTTTCAGTAGTAAAATATGCCTACTCGTTTATGGAAAGTTACTTGAGTTTTACACGAATACATATGTGGTAGTAGTGGACATTTTATAGCTCCAAAAGACTGCAAACAAAACCGCACACACACACACAGATTTATAAGTACAGTGCAAAAAAACGGATAGAAAAACCAAAATTTTGATTTTAAGTAAAAAAAAAAATTTTTTTTTCTGTTATTTTGATATAAATCTAATAATTATCACCACGTGTTTTTCTTATTTCTGGTTACGTTTACTGTCATGAAATTGCCTTTTTTTCTTTTACGTTTATTAATAAAACAAAGAAATATTTTTCAAAAAAAAAAAAAATTTTCTTTTTGATTTTGAATGAATTTTTTGTTTTGTTTTGACGAGATTGCGTTTGCCCTTAAAATAAGACACAGACGTACACTGATTTACAAATTTCTTTATGTGCGTCTTTAAAAATAAATGTTTTTTTTGCGAGTGTCGATTCCCATTTTAGTTTTTCAAAATTTATTCAGGCTTATAACTAAGGATTTTTTTTTTAAATGATTACTCTCTTTCACTTGAGAATAGTAGTACTGTACATATACTATCTCACTATTTTATTACACATTATTATTTTACTATAATTTATTAATTATTTTTGAGTGTTGTTTTATTTTTTGGTTTTTCTCCTTTTTTAATTTTTTATTTAATTTTTGTTTTTTTGTATAAACCAATGAAAACTATAGAATTATTCAATTATATAAATTCGAATTATCCTTACGACATTATGCAGATAAAAAGTAGTATGTGCAAAAAAAAAAAAAAAAAAAAAAGGATTCACTCTACAATTGCCTATACTTATATATTTTCAGTTAATTCCTGCGTGATTGTGGGTGAGACTAAAGTATAAGTCAATACTTTGTAGTATATGCATGTATATATGTTTTATGTAGTAAGGACATTTTTATGAATCTTTTCCAGAGTTGCACTAAAAATTATTCTGCACAGAGGTAGACAAAATGTGATTTTCCATTTTCCCAAAGTATAGGTGTATACCTAAGTGGTAGAAATATTAAATTTCTACCGGGAACATCTATAAATTTTTGTATGTATGTATGTATTGTCGCATTATATACCTGTCAATTTCTAGCAATATATGTATATGTAAAATCTAGCAAATAAACTTTTTGTATGATAAGAACATTAATTTTATTCTACACTTTTTGAATGTGTATTTTTTTTTTAATGCTAATCTATACTTAATTTTGCTTATTTTTCAATTTAGTTTTATTTATTTTTACACAATATTTTATCCGCTTATATAGTAATTAGTAATTATATAGTCTTTTTACAAGCTCCCTACTTATAGATACAATAATAATATTTTTTTTGTGATATACCCTGTATTGATTTTTGTTGTGTGTGTGTGTTTATTTTTTTTTCTATCTTCTTCTTTTCTAAAAAAAGATCAAAGAAAATTTTCTACAGATTTTTAGATTAAAAGATTTTCTATTTAGTGCAACTCAAGACGCATTTTTATGTATATTTCGGTGTAGATGCAGTTGAGAAAGGGGTGGTTATCTAGGCGGAACTCATTAATTAAAATCTAATTAATAAAAAAAGAATTAGTATAAAAAAAAATTTCGATTTTAATTATTTTAATTAATAAAATTAAAGTAGTTCTGAATTTTTCAATATGATTGCGCAACTCATAATTATTATTATGAACATAAAACCCTTTTGTGCATAAGATAAAAATATGATTTTGGCATAGTTAGACAAATATCCTCGATACACGGGAACTTGGAATGGAATGAATATTTATCTCGAACGATCATTCATTCATTTGAAGTATGACAATTTGATAAACAGAGGATTATTTTAAAATTATCATCTGTGTGTCATTAAATAAAACAGCAAGTTAGGATCGCGTAATCAGGACATAAGCTGCAGTTTACCTGTTAGGACTCAATGCCTACTGACCCTGATAATATCAATAGCTTTAAAAACCTGGAATATTAAAGGGGGGGGGGGCTGTTATTTGGGCTATATCTATATAAGCAATTCACCAAACATTTTGAAACTTTTGAATTCTTGAAAGTAGTTGTTTCAAACGCAACACGATACATAAAAGCAATTTTTTTTAGTGAGCCCAACTCATCCCCTTTAAAAATTAAAAATAAAATATTTTATAATCTTTGACTGCCGAAATGTGCATGTCAACATATCGTACCGTGTAGGGTAATATTCGTCACACATTCATCATTCTTAAGCGAACTCTATTCAGGAAAAGATAACAGTTAACAATTATAGCAGGTCCTGATTGCGTTCCTGCCATGATGTTGGACATCATCTTTGACAGTGTGTGGAGAAAAAGCTTTCATGTGTGACACACTAAGTTGGACAACATGTTCGCCGTGTATGGGCCGCTTAAAAATCAAACTAATATGATTTTCGTCGAACCGCTTGATATTCTGCGTATCACACCGCAAACAGGCACACACACACGGTCAAATCTGCGTTGCGTGACAACATCGTTGTCCTACTTGAGTTGGCCAACATGCGTGACCGTGTATATTAATAAATTTCTACGTCATTGCGTTTTCGAGAGTAACGTCTCTGACAGACGGACAAACGGACAGGTTCCGTTTTTTCTTTTTTTTGTACGGAACCCTAAAGGGCACCAAAACCACACTCTTAAGCAAATCATACTGGGCCATGCATGGCCTAGTCGAATGATTTGCACGAGCGTTTGTAGCGCAATTCGGAGCTTGAGTTGAGACTGAAGTCTGCCATGAATAAAATCGGACGAAACTATTGCGGACAAGCAAACCTGTCGACTTTGCTATAGAAACGAATTAGATTTTGAATAAAATTCGTTGCGAGTGGAGGCAAAATTTAATATCCGATTTTGTCTAGTTCAATTCTAGTCGTAAGTTTTACACAATAGTTTCGGCCAATTTCATATGCATGCTCTCTCAACTCTAGTTCCTATACGCTACACATGCTCATGCATATCAAACGATTGGGCCATGTACAAGTCGCAAGATTTGCTTGAGCGTGTGTATCGGCCTTAAAATCCAGAAATTATTGTCAAAAAACAGTCACATCCTGGAGAATGAATGACAAATTTTATGTTGGAAATTTTCATTGCATTCCGTAGAATTAGGGAATCGAATGAAGCTTTATGTCGATTTCCATGCGACTTCAGTGCAACGCCAGTGGTGCCGTTTTTCTAGCAGAGCAGCGCTGAAATTGTTCAGTGGGAAACTTTTATAGCAGAAGTGCAACACTGACTTGCACTGAACTTCCCCTACTTTTCACTGGATATTTTCTTGGTGTTACAATTTGAAGTTGGATTGTCATCTGTTCTGCCAAAGTAGGTATACTGTCGAGATAATTTGTTAACTATTTGAGTTAAATGATTTGTTTTAGGTAATTTGCATAAAGTTTAAGAAGGAATTTGTTTCTATATATCCGTGAACAACAATTATTACCTTTGCGAGTTCCGTATGTATAATACATTTGTACACAAACACAAGGAATATGACAGAAATTTGTTCGATAGGCTTCAGTGTTCCACTACCAGAAGAAGTGCAACACTGATTTGGTCCCATCGAAATCGACATTAGATTCATTTGAATTTCAATCGTGCTGACATACCGAAAAATGGATGATCATCCCTAGTAAAAAAATGCTCATCAGTTTCGAAATCCCTCTTCCTCGCTCGGGGGGAATCCGGTTTTTTTGCATATGAAAGGCCAATATGTGTAGATAATTTCCCTAGTACATATAATTGATGTCAAATGTAAAAAAAACATAGTATTTGGGGTATATGTGACCCAAGGTAGGTAAACATTTTTAGGGAAAAAAGTAAAAAAAGGGGTAAAGGGGTTAAAATAAAGCTGACCGAAAAAAAACTATACCATGAGATAGTACTCACCGAGAGCTTTAATTTGATATACAACATGTGCCCCCCAAAAAAAATTGTCATGCCCCTCTTAAAAGTAAAAAATGGCACCAATGGAAAAAAAAGTTGTTCTACGAATTGTAGCTGTTGGTCGTCCAGTGGTAACGGTGAAAACCGTTCCTCGATTGGACTTAATTTACGGAAGTTATGCAAGTATGTTTTTTGCATCTAGTACTACAATAGGGAAACTCGAAATTTAGTAGTAGAGCAAAAGTCTAAATGGGGATCGATAGAGGAGGGGTAAAAGTATTTTTTAAGATGTTCCGAAAAATTTCACATGCTTATAGGGGGAGGGGGCCGATTAAGTGTTTTTGTTCTATACAATTTCAAAAAAGGGAATCAGTTTTAAAAAGCCCTGATTTTTTCATAAAGTTTAAGTATACCCATGACTATGCTGCGAGGTCAAATAAGAAAGTTAAAGTGTATTGAACTTTGAAACTAATTAAATTCCCCCCTCCCCGAAAAAAAAAATTAAAAAAAAAAAACATAGTACCCTAATGCACCCGGAATTGAAATATCTGAAATATCTGTGTAAGAGGAAAATTTTTCCGATCAAATTTAAAGGGTTAAAAAGGATCCCCCAATTTTAGACGTTTGTATGGAGCGAAAAAACGCGACCCCCCCCCCCCCCCCGGAACCCCTTCCCCGTGGAGTATAGCCCCGTCAGCAGCTTTCATTTAAGCCTTCAAACTTCCCGATCCGACATCTCCTCCGCCCGCTATAACCGTTCAAAGTTCGAAATTTCACCCCTTCCCCCGCCGAGGGGGAGTAATTTAATTAGGAAAAATATTTTAAAATCTAAATCGAAAATGCGCGAATAATCAGAATATGCCAATGTAAAATGAAATGATCGTGCGATATTATAATTGAACTAATTTATATGTCAATAGGATCATTATGAATTTATTGATGATAATAGCAGTGAGAATTTCCGTTATTTCATCATGAATTGACTGATGACTGAGTATTTTCATTATGTAAACAAGAACTCATGGAATTGCTCTTGAGTGATCATGGAAAAGCTCAACATGTTGAAGAAAAGTCAATAATGAGTTCAGTCCCGGACCCAGAACGGATTTCATCATTACTTTCATCTAACGACTCATGATGAACTCATCGATGAAATAATCAGATAATTTTTAATAAGGATCATTCCTTTTTATTGTTCATTCCTTATTCTTATGTATAACGAGGGTATACACGGGAGTATAGATATGATATATAGTAAACTCATACCACAGGAAACAAGAAGCAGTGAACAAGTGTGCCAGCAGTTTTTCTTCTCTATATATAAAATATAGAATCTCAGGACGTTTTAGATTTAATTCTTATCGCAGATTTAAATTATAATTGCCGTAAAGGATGCGATATATTTTAGGGATTCTAGACTTAACAGTTGTCGCAAGTATTGGACGAATGGAATTCCGAAAAACTTCATTACTCGATTTTTGTTTGTAAATTTTGCATAGGCATCGGTATACTTTAAAAGATCACAAACCATAAAGAAAATTAGATTATTTTTGGCAGCGGCGCCATGTAACAGCCGAAATGATAGGTACTTGTATACTTTTGTGAATTTCTCAATACCGATATACACTAGAGCAATGATGCATATATGTAAAAAAAAGTATTTTTTGAGTCCAGCCCGTCCCTTTAACTCGTACACGAATTTGTCTGCCTGTATATTTCTTTTTTACTATTTTCGACACTCTCGTAGACCCACTTTTCGTCATCACAGCGAGCTGAAATTTGGCACACAAGTTCATGTCGCGTGACAATTGAATCTATCAAAATTTGAACCGGAAATTTCCGTGGAAAACCCGGAAAATCGGGAAAAATCATTTGAAAATTTGGTACATATTTGATTTGTGATAAATCCGTTTCAGGAAAAATGCAGTTTTCCGATTTTTCCGAAAAAAATTTCCGGAATTTTTCGACTTTTCCGGAAAGTTTCCGGTAAAAAAGTTTTCTAAATTATGCAAGATCAAGTTCCCTATCAACTGGCATCATTATTTTCTCTCTGACAATGGTGAAAACTTGAAGAAAAAATCGAGGAAAATTCATGTAAAACGCTTTTCCGGAGTTTTTCCGACCAAGGAAGCGTTTGAGCGTTTTGCAACCTAAGACAAAGTTGTAGAGCGAAAAGCGGAAAAATCATTGGAAAAATTTTCATCGATATGATTAGTGATAAATCTTTTTCAGGAAAAGTGCAGAATTTTCCAATTTTTCTGGAATTTCCGACTTTTCCGGAAAATTTTCCGACAAAAAAGTTTTATAAGCTATGCGGAATCATTTTTTTCCGTCCTACTGACATCAATACTTTCTCTTCAACAATTATGAAAACTTGCATGAAAAATCGAGGAAAATTCATGTAAATTTTTAAAAAAAAATTCATACTAATAGGAAAAGTCTGTGGAAAACATGGAAAATCGGGAAAATTCAGTAAATCAGTGTCTTTTCAGCCGTCATAAAATTGTTTTAAAATATCTCCATGCCGGACGTAATAACAATTTAGTTAACGTGAAAAAAGGCAGAAAATAAAATGAGTAAAAAACGAGTTTTCAAACAAAACTGAGGCCAAGCGCATGAAAAAAATTAGAAAATAAACTTTTCTTCACACACAGAGGTGGACTTAGATTTTATTCGCTGACAATCAGCGATATATTTCAGTATTATCAATCGTAATAAGTGATTTGATTCATGAAGAGAAAGAAAGTTCAAGAGAGTTCAAGTGTCCCAATCAAAAAATCTGAGTCCGCCTCTGTGTGTGAAGAAAAGTTTATTTTCTACTTTTTCATGCGGCTTGGCCTCAGTTTTGTTTGAAAACTTGTTTTTACTTATTTTATTAATTACTTATATATATATATATACTCTCAAGCATTTTCTATTTGAACTAAAACTTCCAATGGCTATACATACACAGCAGTTACTGAGAAAACTACAAAAAATGACGTTTCAAAAAATCAAATAGGTGCCTTTTTCTTCTAACATCTGTATGTTGAATATTTTGTTTTTTGTGCACAAAAAATCTCGCAAGAAAAAGCTACCATATTACATGTTATAATAGTCAATGTAAAACTTCTGTCAGTTATCATCAATACTAACGAAATTCGTTGTCAAAAGTCCTGCACGGAATTTCATATCAGGCAACACAAAACCAATTTTCTCAGCTGACCTTAAGTCTACAGTTGGAAGCCTCGCTTTGCTCAATATTTGTAAATTTGCTGTCTCAAGCCTATTTCCCTCAATAGATTTTTTTAGTTTCGTTAATTTTTTTCTGTCAACATTTTTTTGAAGAATGGATCGACAAATTTAATAAAAATTTATGATAAATTATCTCCGTCCGGAATGTGAGATGAGTTTTCGCAAAAATGTCAAAATTACAATGACAACATCAAACCTGAATATGTTAATTTTTGAAAAACTACGATATGAATATTTGGAGAATTTCTGAAAATTTGAAAACCAAACTGTTTTGAGTTTCATTTCTATTCGTTATTTCGGTATAGGTGAAATGAATTTTTAAATAAACAATAAAATAAAAATTCCATACATGCTCAAATTAACAGAAGTCGACGCAAGTATCTTCCGAAAACAGGATTTTGTAACTTTTTTAAAATTTATGGTGCTGATCGAAATGAAAGGAATTTGTTTTTTGTCATAACATTATGCAAATCTACCTGTTTTCGTTTGTCTCTCATATATTGAAAGATGTTATTGGTGGGGACGGTGATCAATGAATTTAGCCATCAAATATGAAAAATTATCACAATCCACTGAATTAATTAACACAAATTTTATTATTGTTAATTTAAATGAAATTTGTATAAAAAAAAAAAACTAAAAGAAAAACAAAAAAAAACAAATAACAAATTAAATTTTTCAAACAATTTTATTCCACATAGATGAATTCGTAGGGAAGCAAAAGGAGGCGTCCCAGCGCAGGTGGTGTTTCTTAAAAATAAACTAAACAAGAATAAAGTTGAAAAACGCCTAACTAAAATTATAAACATAATATTAAACTTAAAGCACCATTCGTAAAGGAGTGTGTATCTCAATATTGCCTTATTGTTTTATTTATATACCTATATATATATATATACATATATATGTACATATTACATAAAAGAAAGTCCTTTTCTTGCGAATAATTCTATTACAATTAAAAATTACTTCACAGCTAGCTACGAAATATATAGGAATTTTCGTTTGTACAAGGGGAAAACTAGAAGAAAGCTTTTAAATATTCGCCTAACTCTACTAAGTATATTTGTCCGCAGGTTCCGTTTTGGAAAAAAAAAATAAAATAAATCAATTTCTTTAATTAAGTATAACAAAAATTTTTTTGTATAAAGTCTATCTTACGTACACTATGAAAAATATTGCGTGCGAGGAGGCGCCAAGCACATCCTTTCGCTGAGAGGATCCGAACAAACCTAGCCCCCGAAAAGTAGGTAATTTGTTGAAGTCTTATCTCTGCATAATTTTGGGAATAAATAATTCAACTGCTTTCGTAAATAAAATAAAACAAAAAAAAAATACAAAACAAAAACTAACAAGATTTGCTTGGGTTTCATTGGACGCCCAAAAAACAATTGTTCTTATAAAATCTGCGACATTGTTCAGGTGCGCGAAGATCCCTCCTAAATTGTAGTCTCGTTTCGACGTTTTCGTTTTGTGCGCTTAACTTTTCGTCGAGAAAATAGGTGTGGGAAAAAGATCGGGTTTGACACCCAATCTTGCCAAAAATTTCAATCTTGCCCGTTTTGTTGTAGCATCTCTCGACGATCTTCACGGTTCAATGCCAAAGGCTGTGGAAATTCATCGTCGAGAGAATGTTTAGACCGATCCGATTTGCAATCTTCATCGATGTTCATATGCATAGAAGGCTGATGTCTTTCTGGAGGTAATAGATTCAACATGCCTAGAGGTAGACCAGGAAATCCGCCCGGAAAATCGGGATAGAATCCAGGTGGAAATGGATTAAATATTGGATTAGGACTTGATAGTAAATCAGGTTCGGAGCTTGAACTTCGTTGCATTGGTCCTTCGAGATCTTTCATATCTTTGGTCCGATTTTCGTTGATGCCCTTATTGTTATTGTTATTATTGCTGTTTGTCATTCCCATAGTAAGAAGTTCAATTGGTGGCCCACTAATACAATCTTTTCGTAATTGTTCTAGCTTTAGGCTTTTTCCATATTTCCCACGAACATACATTAGCAGAGAATTGTAAGGAATTCCAAATATTCTTGATGCCTGACTTGTAGTCATTTTTTTATTCCATACATGTTGGAGAGCTTCTGTTAATTCAGCATTTGTCCATGATCTAGGTGGACCGCCTCGGGGAGCTGAATGTTGTCCTTTCGGCCGCGACACTGTAAAAGAGAAAATCTCAAGTTATAAAATATAATTTGGAAATTTTAATTTGTTTTTCGTATTTCTTTTGTAATTCAATGGAAGAAAAGTTTTCTTTTGTCAAAGCGTTTTTTTTTCTTAAATCAAATAAAAAAAAAAAAGTGGAAAGTGCACAACTAATGCGAGTTCAATGCAACTTTCCAGTTAACGCGCGTTAATTTTTGTTTGACGCGGGATTTGCACCGGATAAAGTTCGTCGCTTGATTAATTTCTATTCCGTGTCGCCTCCAGATCACTTTGCTTACCCTGAAAACTGTAAATCGCTTGACTTAATTCCTTTTCAATAATTTCTCGCCTTTGTCGGTCTCCCCACAGTTACCCCTTGGCCGACAAAGTTTTTTCTTTAATTTGTCATGTCCATTGATGCCGATCACCTGGTCACGGTTCCATGTAAGAACGAAGACCACATGTGTCATGCACGAGTAAGCGCTTCACCAGCAGGAGAGAAGTGTTTAATATGCGCACGCATACATTTTCATGTAGAACCAATTGAACAGGTGAGTAGTGAACTGGTGACTATATATATATCGTGTCGTGGTTTCTTATCTTTTGTATAGATACCTTTCTAGGCATATCCAATTTCGATCTCGCACTTGACTTAACATGGTAACAGAAAATGATCTTAAAACACGACAAGTGATCAATGAGAATTTTTCGGGATGAGATTAATTCACAATATTCTAACGCACCCTGAGTTAATAATTTTTCAGTTATAATCTACTGCAGCTGATATATGTATGTGAAAAGATGTGTCTAAAAAGGCACTTCTCACAAAAACTCGATCATATTCAGTTAATTCTTAAAAACAGACCCCCGATCAACAAGTGGCCGCTGTCTATCCTATATAATCAAACGCTAACATATCCTCCATAACTAGGAGAATTGCTGCTCTAATTTTTTCGAAGGAGTTTGACATGACATTCTATCTTTCTACCCATACTCAGCACTAGTAACCTGCATTTTCTGCCTCATACAACCTGGGAATTTTCAAGGGGAAAATAAATCAGCACCTCTCTAACCCACATCGTTTTAACAGTTGCTATTTGTTGCTCAAAACAGAAATTGTAAATTTTACGTTATCTAGTCAGAATGCGAAGCCCTTTGGAAACCGTAATCAATAATTACCCTATCACCTACTTTAACCCTTTGCACTCCGTTGTCGCCGCAGCGGCGACATCTAAAAGAAACATTGTTTTTTTATTTAAATAAATATATTTTTTTACCATTTTTTGTGGGTGTGTTCGTCTCGATTTCGCACATCATTTAATGGTGTTGGTTTTTAGGACAGTGGCTCGCATCCGGCGGGGCAGGAATGCAAAGTTTCAACTTCTTTTGCTTATAACTCCTTATCGAAAACACTCATTAAGGACTTAAATGAAAGCTACCATCGGGGGCTACAAGTGGTCGCTGAGAGGTGGTTAGGGTGGGGTCGCTGGTAGGCGAGGGCGCGGAAGGGAGAGAGCCTAAATCTCAATTTTTCGTTCTATACATGTACAAAAAAGTTTGCAGGGGTAATCTCCGAAGACACCCATCTGATTTACTTGATTTCAAAGCGGTTTTTAGATAATCGCCTAGAAGGACAAGTAGGGTACTACGTTTTTTGATTTTGTTGGAGGGGGAGGGGAAACGGTGGGGGTATTTTGTTTTACGCTTATAATTCAGCCATGTCACCTCGGACCATAGCTGTGTGGTTACTCAAAATCCAATTTGTACTAGGTTTTCCGAAAACGTACTAGAAGAACTGTTTACCCCTCTGCAGGGAGCAAAGTATACTTTCTAAACTTTTTCTAAAACCGCCATAATTCTTTGTTTTCACTTTTCCTTCGATCTCCATACCCACTTTTTTTAGTACGTTACTTTTTTTTCTAAATTAGGTACTAGATTTTTGCACGGTAAATCACCTATAACTTGGTAGAGTTAAGGCCGATTGGAAAATCGATTCCACTGTTCATCTCAACTTCGTGCCAGCTACAATTCGTTGAAGACGTTTTTTTTACAGCGGGTACTTTAAGGGTGCGGGTTAGGTACCCCCGGAGGGGGTCCTTTCAATTTGGCATATCGCATATCAAATGAAAGGTCTGACTGAGTATATCGAGTGGGTTTTTTTTTTCCAATTAAAAAACGTTTTTCCGCCTAAGAACCCATTTTCATACAGCTGGGTCCCCTTCCCCCAAGTTCCTACATTTCGCATATATTTCATCAGTTCTTTCTTTTAACGGCATTAGTGCACTGCTGTGAACATTTTTTTCATGGGAAGTTTTTTCTCCGACGTATCAGTTCTTAACAATCATGAATGGAAAAAACATCAAATTTTTCACTCAAAAGACGGCCATTTTTCTCCTTCAAAAGGACGCAGTTTTTTTCTTTTTCTATTATCTGAAAAACTATTTATCGTATACGCAGAAACTAAATACATTTACACGTTGAGCCCAGTAAATTTTCCAAGAAAAACTTGAGGTCTTCCCTACATCAGGTCGAGGCATCGTTGATTTTATATTGGATCGAGGCATTGTTGTTTGCCTCGAATATGCATAAAATTTATAAAGAGAAAATTTCCAGCAAATTTTTCACTCAAAAAATAATCAAAAGGAATTTTTGAAATCTTAGTATATTTAGCTGAATTATGGGGTGGAGATGGATTTATACACTTATACACACTTAAATATAATAGAATAGCGTGTTTTAGGGCCTGAAAAAAATTCCAGATGTTTACTGGGCGGGAAGGGAGGGGGACTAAATTTGACTAATCTAAGTCATTTTCAAATATGTATTTTTTTAATGCAGTTTGAGTACCAACATGCCTATGCGGCGAGGTGAAATGGCTTAGCTAAGCGGCCAGAGTAAAATAGCCGTTATTTCCTCCATTCCCCCCGATCGAAAAACGTAGTATATAATCGACGCAAGATGTAAAATTAGGAGAACGGTTTTCAGTAAAATTAAATCGGTTTCTTTTTGTGGGAGCTTCAGGGTTTTCCGTTTTTGCATATGTATGGTGGAAAACATCGTGATTCCGACATTAATGTACACCCCGCCCCCTTCCCACCGATGGACTTGAAATTCATATCAATGATAGCCCCCGCTTACACCTCCCGATAAAATGGATAGGCGAAAAGAAGCGCGCAAACAAGAAGTATGTAAACACCAAATTTGGTAAAAGTGTTTTTTTCGAAATTACCCCCTCCATTTTCGAAATCGAAAGTACCCTATGGAACAATAAATTAAGTTGTGAGTCCAATCACATAAGAATCATAGTTTGTTGGTTAAAAACCGTAGGAGGAGATAGATTTCAACGAAAAGACGAAGTGGGTTGGGGTGAAGAAATAGCTTTATTTTAATCTCGTGTTTACGAAGAACCGTTACGTCGCCGAGATTTGCTACTCAAACAGAGAACGAACAGAGAACGCAAGAAGAATATATATATATATATATGTGCAAAATTAAGGAATGGGGGGGGGGGTGTATATGACCCAAGTATCAAAAACTCCTTTTTTAACAGTAAAAACGTTTGTATGAAGTTTACAGAATCAAAACAAGATCCTCTCCACTCGATTACACTCTTTTCCCTCTTTAATTTGATACTCCAAACGCCCCATTTCGGACAACCCCCGGGGTACATCCCCCCCCCCCGCATACAAACACCAAGACAAATTTTTCTTCATCTATCTTCTTCTACCGAATACCACAAATTCAACTAAAAAACCGCATTCCTCTATGGCCATTCCACGTTAAGTTATTTTTTTTATGAATTTTTAAATCACCGTATTCCGTAAAATCACGAAGTACTATTATTAACAATATCTATTTTCGTTCAGTGCTTCTATATTTTTTTGTAAAAGATATAAAGCATTATGCTTCATTTGGCATTTATATCAGAAAAATCGGTTGCTTTGTTCTCGATATATGATTTTTTGAAAATGACGTTTTATTGTAAAATCACGTAGTTTCTAACCTCTCTAGCGGGGAGGTGGGGCATGGTAATGGGAAACAAAAATATACGTGTCAGCTATTTTAGTATGCTATACAAACTGTAAAAGTTTCATCCAAATCTGGCGTTATAAGCTCACATTCAACACATACAAAAGCTCGACGACATACGAACGATCAAATTTCGGAGTAGCTGGTAGCCCATAGTAAAAATGGTTCGGAGTGCTAAGGGTTAAACATCGATTTAATCGGCCTCTTCAACTGATTAAGATTACCGGGTTCTCTCTATGACGTTTAAATGTCACTCCTGTAACCCAAAACATTGTCAGGATGATTTTGCTACCACCCTTTGTTTTTCCATTTCTCACCTAATTTCCTCAAAATTGGATGTGCTAACAGTCTTCAGACTATTTACAATCTTAACCAAGAAAAGTGGAAGTCGTGTTTCATCCAGATCAATGCCACACACATACAACTAATTATCCATTCGCGCAGGCTCGCAAAAGAAGAGCACAGTTTTTCAATAATATACTGAAACAGTAATATGCCAATGCACCCCCGTTCCCGTCTTATTATGCGATTAGAAATGAGCTCTCCTTCTATCCAGAATGGTACACAAATGGCCACCACAATAGACAAAAAAAAAGAAACCATCGCGCTACATCGTGCAATAATCTGGATCTAAGGAGAGCAAGCACATGGGTGTGTGAATGCCTGGAAAAATGCAGAATGAGATTAAACCATTATCTGATGTGAGCTGATAACCTTTTCAGGTGGAGTTCCCAAGTCATGATTACCCCCTACGAGAGAGCATGTATCGAAGTCATCGAGCGACGACGATTCCTTCGTGAATATGCAAAACAAACGGCATTTTCCGACAAAACAATGAGCGACGGCGGCGGGATAAACAGCGAAATGGAAACTTTTTTGTTTTAATTTTCAAGCCTCAATTATTAAGTCATACTTAGCTGGATTGGTGCGCGACAAATATGCAATTTCAGAATCTGTAAATTGCTCTTTAAGTGGTTGTCGTAGTTGCTTTTGTTGTTGTTGATTGTCAGGCAAGAGATTTTTACGCTATCGGTATCAAGCTATCTTCTGCTCTTATAGGAAATGTTTGTTGCTATAGATCTGCACTTTATCTTTCCTGATATATTCCCACGTCCATGTTTTCATTTACCGTTTGTCATAATAGTTACTAGTTCAAATGTCCAAGTGGGTCCATTTAACTTGATCTTATCGGCTTTAGAGTGTCATTGCAACAATCAAAACTCAAAGAGATGATCTTTGTCTTATGGATGTGTATATAGACTCCCCTTTTCCACTTTCGAAATTGAAAAAAAATAAAAAAAACAATGCCAGAAAGCCTTTAAAACACCAACAAGAAACGGAAATTGTTACAAAAACAAAAAAAAAAAACAAAAAAAAACAGCCTTAATCCAGTGGTCGGTCGACGAGATTACAAGACCTAATCCGAGAGGTATAAGGTATTATTGCGGTGATCACTGATCGATCTGGTTCGGTAGAGTTTTCCATTAGCGTGCTGTGGCCCAGTAAGATTAAACTCCAGGTGCGATATGCATAGGTGATCAACGATCAATGAGGGAATTACCACTGTGCCTCTGTCGGTGATATGTATCAGATCTGATCTGCTGTTGTACAAGTCGAGCGGAACACATTTCACGCAAGCATTTTTTAAGGGCGTTAAAATTAAGAGTCAAGCTGCGAATGCGATGGGAAACATGTAATATGGCTTGAGTCAATCCTTTTTTTTTTTTTTTTGGCCAACTCATGTGCGAAACGGTTCGTTTTAGTTAAAAATTTTTTTTTTTCTAATTTACTTACTCTTCTTTTTCAAAAAAGACGGATGATCATTCGGTAGTCCTCTTGGATCGGACATCTCCATCAGTGGATTGTACAATTTTCCAGGATCCATACCAGGCGGAAATAGACCTAAGGGTGAATCCAAGCCGAACACTGTTCAGAGAAATACAAAAATTTCAATTAGTGATTGAAAAAAATAATTTTTAACGTGATCTCATAATATAGAAAAATTGTTGCCTAAACATCATATGTATTACGGTAAAAAGCTTAGTATTAAGTTTGATGGTAACTGATACGAAGAAAACTGTATATAGAGATTGAATAAGTCACCCCACCTGAGAAGGTCCAGCTGTTGAGAAATTGAAAATTTTATAAGATTTACTCAAAGCTCTGAAGAAATGATCTTTAAATCGAACAAATTGTGGTCTGTCTGGGTCGTGATGGATTCCATCGCGGAGGTCGTTCTTTCGCTTTTCATTAAACAATAAGTCAAGATCTGAGCTCAAACAATGAAAGGTGTATATATGTAGAAATGTTGATTTGTGGGCGCGATCTGCGCATATGTCAGCGGGATCTTCCAACAATATCCAATTCATCTTCATGTGACCCCCTTAAAAGTGAAAATGTTTTGTCGGAGGCTCTCGGTATTAATGCCAGCAAAGCTACTTCTTCTTACAATACTTTGCTGCGATTAGAAATCAAAGGTGCTGAACATGAAGAGGGTAACTCTTTGCATAGCGAGAGCGAGTCCATCAGGTAACCTCGTGAAAGGGGGATGAGTTTTTTAGTTGGTCTGGCGCGATAGTGTATAACCTAATCGCCGCCCCGGGCATTCAATTGTTCTCTCAAGAAGTTCAGTGGGTTTGTCGATCTATTTGCGGTCGAGGCGCTTTGTAAATTTAATATTTTACAATACTTTCGCTATTAGTGCTGCAGAGGAATTTCTGGATACCTCTGGAAAAACAAAACAAATTCTCATTTTGCAGACTCCACATGTGGATGCAGGCATATCTTAAATATACCACTCGACTACATACATACAATTCAAAAATGAAAAATTGCCAACAGAGTAAACTGCTAATAACCTTCCACTTTAAACTAACGAGGCATTGCTGCTATATATATAGCTTGGGGTAACGATATCCACCACCATAAACGGGTAAATCAAAGCGCACAGGATTCAAGAGTTCCATCCACCGTGCATAGATTTTACTTGGATCCGTTGAGAAAACGAAACTCCACAGCCTGAATTCGTTCTTTAAGGAGTGCGGAGATTTATTTATTTTATTTTATTTTTTGCTGCCACCAGGTCCCCATCTGGGCCTGAACCTCCTGTGCGGGCGGTGAGCGGCGTGCATGTGTGTTTTTCCTCAAGTTGCATTCAGAAATCAAATCAAACAAACCTCACGGTGACATTTTCGCTTTTTTAAAGTTGGAATGGGTGGCAGGAAAGAAGAGCCTTCGGGTATGTATAGGCGGTGTAGTTCGTGGGGGGATAGGAGGAATAAAACAAACGCATAAACTCATATACTCGCTTCAGATAAATACTAGATAGATAGATAGATAGACAGACAGACAGACAGACAGACAGACAAACAAACAGACAAACGCATATGCAGTCATTATTGGATTCTGAAACTACGTTTTTGATGGAGCTTTTGCGGCTAAAGGAAATTATCACAGGGAGCAATGGGTCCGCACGGGTGCATATTGGGTTGGGTGACACAGTCTTCCTTACTGCTACTACCCTCTGAATTTGCTTATTTTTCGGTGAGAGAGAGAAGAAACCTTCTCTACCAGTTTTTCTTTCCCCTTAAAAATAAAGAAAAAGTACACTACCGTCTTTCACTTTTTTTGTTTTTTTGTTTTTTTTTGGATTTTCCTCTTTTCCGCCTGTTTTTCTTCCCATATAAATATTCCAAGGAAAAGTGCAGCTCGCGCTTCGTTCCTTCGAGGAAAGTTTTCTTAATGATTTGCTCTATCTCCTTCGTCTTCTTCCACTTTTTAATGTTATTTTTTTTTTTATTTTTTATTTCATCAAATGGTGAGTGTTTTTAAATATCTGTGTATAGATATGAGTGTGTGACATGCCTCAAGGGTGGTTTTCCTTACAATATTTATCTTTCGTTTAGGTCGTCGGGTTGGAAAGGAAAAGTCAAGTCAAAAATGCTCTGTAACTGAACGATTTATTTTTGAACTTGAAGGTATGCAGAAGGCTTTAAAGGTGGGTCCTAACACAAGGCGGTAGGATTTAGGTTAGAATCAGTTTTTCATAATTTGACATAATATTTTGTTGCCACAGTTATATCTACTATACACGTTCGTTGGAGGAAATTTGGGATTTTGAAAAGCTTCAAATCAGATTTGTTTTGTCGTATGTGTATATGGGGAATAGTATTGAAAGCTGCGATTCAGTGTAAGCACATTGCTGTTTGGATGTTGTTTTTTAACCGGCTTCAATCTAGAAATCCTAATTGCATCTGAATGGAGCTTTAAAACTGGCTGAATCCAAATTGTTTTGTTTAATATTCACACTAATTTTTCGGTGAAAGTGAAGAGATAGTAGTGACAAAGAAGAAAGAACTAAGGAGGACCATATGGATGGATATTGATGAAACAAAAGACAGGGTATGCCTATCTCGTCCAATTGGAAGACCCAGAACCGTTTTTAGAAAAGAAATGAAGCCGTTCTAATTGAAAGCTTCTGAATTCAAGCAGGTGCTTGAGATCCCATCCCACTCAATATCGTACGAGGGATTACAGAAGTTCATTAAGTAAGTCACTAAATATTGTTGAGGACTGGTGCACCCGTCATGATATGACAGTGAACCCAACAAAGTGCAGCTTGGTGCTCTTCTTTAGAAGACGTAAGCTGGGGTACTTTGTTCTTCCAAAGCTTTTTGGACACACTCTGCAACTCTCTCCTCATGTCAAGCACTTTGGAGTCTTCCTTGACTCGAAGCTGACATGGGGATTGCATGTAGAGGAAAAAGTTAATGCCACTATGAGGGTCTCCACTCAATGCAGGAGAACCTTTGGCTGCACATGGGGCATGAGATCGAGGGTTGTGCATTGGATGTACACTCATGCTCACATATGCCTCCTGTGTATGGTGGCCGAGGACGCTTGTGGGGACTGTGATCCGGAAGCTGGCGAGCCTGCAAAGGCTTGCCTGCTTGGGAATTACGGGCTCCATGCGATCTACAACTACTGCGGCTATTGAGGTTTTACTCAATCTGCCACCCCTGGATCTTGTCATTCAGGCAGAGGCCAAAAGGGCTGTGTTCAGATTGCGCTTATGGGGATGTTGGGAGGGCGGCTGGGCTGGCTCTTCTCATTGCTCTAAGGAATATCGGCTGGACTTGGAAAACCCTATGGCCGGTATGCCATGGGATGCGATGGTACCTGAGGTTTGTTTCGGGCGTCGCTTCTATGTAAGCTTTCCTGCAAGGGAATCGTGGACTGAGGGAGGTGCCTTATCGTGCCTTCCCCGGTCTTCACCGACGGCTCTTTCACTAATGAGGGAGCTGGGGCAGGTGTCTATTTTCCTGAGCCTGATTTTGGAATGGAGTACTCACTTGGAAAACACACCACTGTCTTCCAGGCTGAAGTCTTCGCCATCTCCATGGCAGCGAAGTTAGCCCTTGATATGCAAATCAAGGGGAAAGATATCGCTATCCTTTCGGATAGTCAGGCAGCCTTGATGGCTCTGAATGGCCCTCGGATAACGTCTAAGATACTGGGGGACTGCAGGTCGTCAGTGGATTAGTTGTGTTTTCACAACAATGTGTCCCTCCTGTGGGTTCCTGGTCACATGGGGATCATGGGGAATGAAAGGACTGACCTTTTAGCTAGGGCTGGCTCCGATTCTCCGTTCCTCGGACCGGAGCCCGCCGTAGGCGTTGCCACCTCGAATATCGGGTCTCTCATCAAAGCGGATGTTCATAGGAAACATCAGGAGAGATGGGAGAACCTGAGCGCTTGTAGGGGTACAAAACTGTTTCTTGAAGGAAACAATGTAGAACCGTGGTTGGCATCATCACCGGCCACAGCTCACTTCACGCTCATCTAACAAGGATGGGAGTTGTTGACAGCCCTGAGTGTCTGTCTTGGATGGAGGGAGAGCTTGAGACAACCGAACACTTGTGTGAGTGTCCGGCCTTCGATCGGAGCAGACTGGATACCCTAGGGTCTCCCCTGCTGTCTGTGGATGAGCTGAAAAACCTTTCTCACCAAGACCTGATGCGCTTCATTAAGAGGACAGGAAGGTTTTGGTGAATGGGATTCAGGATAGTACAATGGGCCGCTATGGCCTCCGTGCTTGGGATGGGTATCTCCTGTTCCCCATGTTTTCAAAAAAAAAACAAAAAAAAAGACACTAAAAGTTTACAGACTCAAAGCAATAATGATGTGGTTTTGCCTATAGAAGCAGCATAAGCCATAAGCCTAAAGGCCATACTGGACCAGCTTTCGTAAGACTGTAACGGTTTCGTAGATATGGAGTGATGGAGTGAACACCTTGGAAGCTTTAAAGAAAATTATGCGTGAATCTTTGTAATATGTAAGTCCTACAATAGAGAAGTCTTTGCCCTTTCCGATAGGAATTACAACCGCCAAGGTATCACCTCTCTCTCTCTCTCTGGAGTTGTAGCGCTTTAAATATAAATTTTGTTTTTCCAAATGGTTGATATGGACCCCCTGCCATACAATTTTTTGTTTGCCTATGTGAGTACTATCACCTTCCGCTCTATGGACCACCATGAAGGAAGCACCCTGTATACTTGTCAAACTCTATCTTTCTCGGGTTAGTAGTGCTTTAAATTCACAAAGTACAAAAAGAAACTAGCAATAATACCCGTCGCGTACAAACATTTGTGAATAGGTACTTGTGTCGAATCCTAAAATCAATAAAGCAAAAAACATTCGACTTCGTGAGCTGTCAAAGCCAAACATAGAACAGGAAGATATCATTATTAGCTGAAGCCTCGGGAAATCCTGGAGTGAATTTAAGGCAGTCCAGACGAACAGCATTCGACGTAGATGGGAGGAGAGGGCGTTTCTTTTCCAACCTTTAAACACAGCTATAAACAAGCTTTCGAGATCATTTCATCTATAATTTGTACTAAAAGGGGGTGGGGTCTAAAAATCATATCTTGATAAAAAAATCACAAAAATCCAAAAAATAATTATCAGAATACTTACTATGAGGTGGTGTCAGAGTTAAAGCTGATGACATACCAGGAAATGGCAGTGGTGACGGCGGATGTGGTGGACCATCTGGAGCATTGAAATGGGACGGCAGGCTCATCGGAGAACTGGGAGTGAAATCTTTATTCATTCGATTCGAATTGTCCTCCATCCTATCATGTCCATGTATATGATGTGAATTTCCCATACTCAATATACTTCCAGCTACCATTTGTTGCTGGTGATGATGATGTTGTGCAGCGGCTGCCGCAGCTGCAGCGGCCATTGATAAATCCATTTGTTCCATTGCAAACGGACTATCACTATCTATTCGTCCTTCCATTGATTCACTCTTCATACTTTGGCTATCACCGCCTCGCACATTTATGTGTGAGTGATGAAATGGATTCGGGGACCTTGTCACTGACGGTGGTTTATTCAAATGTCGAATATCCTTCAAGGACAATACAATTCGGCTATTGTTATTGTTGTTGTTGTTATTGTTGTTATTATTATTATTGTTGTTGCTGTTATTGTTGTTATTATTACTTGATTCTTCATTTTGAGATTCATCGTGCTGATCTTTCTTTGTACAAAGATTTTCAGGACCCTCGGAAATTTCTAACTGTTTTTCAGTGTCATTTTCCTGAATATTATTGTCACTGTCTAAGTTACTTAACAAAGGTCGCTGCGATTCATCGCTTTTTAATTTCTCTTCATTCTGACCATTTTCCAATTTAATTTCTGTTCCATTCGATGATGGGGGAGGAGATGCTGACTTACTTAAATCATGTGGAGCACATTCCCCTGATCGTCGCCTTGGACGAGCTTGCTTTCGTCTAGGCATTGGAGATGTACACAAATCTGGATTACTCATGTGTCTACTATGATTGTTATCAGAAAATACATGTGATGGTAGCAGAAGCTTAGAGTTTGAGGTCACCATTGTTGGAGATTCATCATCATAACTGGAACATCGCCCCAAATCTGATGGAACCATAGATGTATCCATAATTCCAAAATCATCTGGAGAAGCAGCTGGTGTTGGAGTATTGCCAGGAACTGAATTCTCTACTAATCCTCGGACTTGTAATGATTCACCAGCTTGAATTAAAGTCTGTAGTCTTTCTTGTGGTACACTTATTTCACCTCTGTACATAAAATCAACAATCGCCTGAACAACCCAACCGCGAAAATCTTTCAAAACTATCACGGGATGCTTGCATGGAGTTTCTGAGAATACACGCTGGAAAAATGGAGAGCACGCAGATAATACCATTTTATGGGCACGTATACTTGTCTCGGCACATACTAAAGTAACATCGACTAAAGTTTTGGTCTGTAGTAGGGTGTCGAACGCTCGTAGAATATGATTCTGGTGATTATTCCACCGCAAACTGTAGTGATCCTGTGTCGTTGACGACATGATTGCAGGTACTTCGTCTTTTTGATTTTTCAGCAGCATCAGCAGCTTATAATTTTCAATAGCTGAGGCTCTAAATGAAGCCCGAAGTTCTTAAGATTTCATAGCGCTCCATGAACGGCTGAAAAGAAGAAGGAGAAATGCAAAACGTTAGACAATTGCTGAAAGTAGTAGGTATATAGCAAGAGGAAGAGATAAATTTAACACTCAAAATCAAGGACACTCACAAATCTCTGTAACACTTGGGAAAACACTCTCACTCGGCTATAAATATTCTTTAACTTATCATGAAAATCGCTAAGCAATCAAGGGAACGTGTCCCAGGATCATGGTCCCCATCTAAACTGTATACTGAGTATGGAATCGCTCTGCAACTAATTAACAAAATGATTATGCATGTATGGAGCTGGGGCTCTTTTCTTGTCACACAGAACACCCTTGAAAAACCTACCGTATACCGACGACCCTTTCACTTTGGAAGGATTTTCCCAAATATATAACTACACGTTGCTGCCTTGACGGGAATCTGGCTGTCTTTGGCGATGTTTCCGTTCCTGATTTACTCTGTTGATTTATCGCGAAACAATGGCACAAATTTCAGATGCCGTCTTGCCTTCGTGTGGATGCCCCTCTGTCTTTGCATTCAGGAAATGTTTTAAACGTTGTTGTGCAATTCTCGGAGCTTTTATTGTTCCTCACTTTAAAGTGACATATCGATGCTTACTGATCCCCAAATGCACGTCGTATAGGGAGGAGGATACTCTACATATAAATGCGTTAGCCACTATACTCTATATAATATGGAAACATGCACTTCGAATAGGAGATGCTCACGTATACTTTTACATAGAACCTTCGAATATCATCTGAAGTTAGGAACTTACTCTGTCCTTAGAATATTTGAAGGGAAACAGGAAGAATTTCTACCGTTTTTTTTTGTTTTTGTACTTATCCCATATTCTGGAAGAATATTTTTAAGTCACTATTTATTCAAAAAGTCTTGTTATGGTGCGGTATTGAAAATGTTTTCATTACCTTTTATGGAGTGGGCTGCTTTCATAGTTATTCCAACTATTTCTAGTACTGTTTTTGAGCAAAAAACCTGAGAATAATCCCTGTGCACTTCGTGGAATTATTAAATCTTGTTTACCAAAAGTTTTTGCGCCTCAAATAGAAGTGTCTAAAAGATTGTTGTTGAATGAAGAATTGCTTTAGACTTTCTAATCTGTTTTCGATATTTTTTAGTTATGAAGTTTGCACTATCACACCTAATCTAGGTATTGTTGGAGCTCACTAGAGATATCTACATGTATTGAGCAGTGGTGGGAGTTATTCTTGAGTGACAGGGGTCCAGGGACGTATTTTCAAGGACGAGGGTATTCATTCAGAATTTGCTGATGTAATTTATGCATGTTTCAAATGTGTAGTTGAAATCTTTTCAACTTCCATTTTCACTTCTACTTTCTCACTCTCTCCCTCTCTCTATTTGGAATTTAATCGAATATTAGATTCCAACTATAAATTCCTTTCTTCCGTTTTATATTTAAGGAGAAAATCAGTACAGTAATACAGGGATGATGTTGGCTGTAATGCTGATCAAATTAACCTGGGGTCTGTTTTTATAACTGGGATCACTAAGTTATGTTACATGACCTGCCAAGACATACATGGAGTTTTGGACGGTTTATTGCGATATCATATCAGAGACATTTCGTTGGGTCGTCAATTGACGGATGACGGAATCAGCTGCACCTGTTTGTCAAGTTCATTTCTTCTTGCAAATCGTGAAAAAAGAATTTTCATAGCACATTAACCCTTTTTTAGCTAAACCGGAGCACTGCATAATAATGGCCGAATATTCACGACTTCTTTTTTACCCAAAGAATGGAAGTCGTTGTAGATGTTCTTTTCAGCAAAACAGTGGTCGTTTTTGGGATTTATTTCGGACCATAGCTACCTTAAGATTACACAAATACATATGTATGTAGATCTCTGGTTGACTAGCTGAATTAAAGCTATTTATATTTTAACTAATTCCAGGGGCCTTCTTACTGCAAAATTTGGCTATGGACAGAGCTGGGCAAGTACCAAAGAAAAAGTACTTAAGTACAAGTACAAGTACCGTAGGCCTGAGTACTTCAGCGTAAGTACAAGTACCGCATGTATACGAAAAGTACTTGTAACTAAGTATTAAGTCTATAAAAAGTACTGAGTACTTTTTGAAGTACTTTTTAAAGTACTTTTTTAGAATCTTTGTACGTTGGCAGTAATATAAAGAAGTTTCTTATAGAGTTCAGTTAATAGATATTAATAAATAAATACCTTTTGAAAACAATACTATGTATAGTAACCAGTGGCTACTATTTATAGTTTTTTATAGTTTTCAGCGCTGTGCAGGTAGAGTAAAACTTTCACCTCTCATTGCTACACTCATAGAAACTATTAAAGGTCCGCCCAAGCACACATTGTCGCCTCTAAAAATGCATAACAATTCTAAGGAAAAAATTTCCAGTAAATTTCTAAGAAAAAATTCAGGCCTTCCCTACATCAGGTCGAGGCATCGTTGATTTTATATTGGAGCGAGGCATTGCTTGCTTACCCTTGGTTATGTCCACTGACGAATATAATATGGACTGCTCTTACTTTTCTATTTCACCTGGGCACAATTGCTTGTGTCAAAAAGAGTTCTTACGTCAGTGCCAACATTGAAAAAATCATTGGTGGGAAGTTGAAAAAGTGAGCACGCAGCTCGAAAAGTGATTTTAATAAAACATTTAGAATTTCCTCTATGCGCATCTAATGAATATATTGTCTTAGGTAAAACAGTTTTATCGCAGTAATATCCCTAAAGGATTAATTTAAAATCATGTATTTGGACGAATCCACTAATTTATTTGTTGTTTTCAGTTCTCTCTCAGTTGGTACTTGGCGCTCAGACCGAAAGTCAGCAATATAGAAGTGAGCCCACTTTCTGCAGTGTATTTCTGTGAACGCAGACAGTCCATATTATACATGTCAGTGATTATGTCATCAAGTTGAGGCATCGTCGATTTCATATTCGAGCGAGACGTTACTGGTTACTTGCCCAGTCTTGTTTGTATGTTATTAGTTTGTCTAAGGTTCTGTCTTGATGTGTGAGTGCGGCACATGCTTTGGCAGTTCTTTGCGTGCTTTAAAACTCAACAAAAAAGCAGTTGCGCTAGAGACTGTGTTTTCTTTTCTACGAAGAGTTAGATATTTGTAGGTACTTAATAGACTCAGAAATACTTAAGTAAAAATCTTGGTACTTAAGTAAGTACAAAACTAAGTCTTAAGTACAAGTAAATAGAAGCAAGTACTTATGTTCAAGTACTAAGTAGGGGCATTAAAAAAGAATTGAGTAATAAGTTTTAAGTAACGAAAATGTACTTTAAGTAGTACTTAAGTCTTTTTTTACTTAAGTATTGCCCAGCTCTGGCTATGGAACAGTGTGACTATGGTTAGAAATTCTCTAGAAATTTTATATGTACCTTTTTGTATCTTGGTTAGGATCGCGAGTGACCTTATTTATAAAGGGCTTCCCACGAAACTAAAGTACTAGAAACTTACGTACATAGAATAAGCACAAGTCAAAGATTATACAGAAAGCCATCACAACAATTTGGATACGCCAAAGACTGTATGGCAACAAATTGGTTTTTAATTCCAAATAGTAGGTATATTGGCTGTATCCCTTAGTCCTATATTCACTTATGTATGGTGGATTAAATCACGGGAGAGACAGTGAAATGTAGATTTGCTCTAGCTCATCCTCTTGTCGTTTATATCTTAACAAAACTACTTTGCTTTTAGTGCTAGTTAAATTTTTTTTAGCGTTCCAAAAGACTCATTGTTTCCGCTAAGGTCTTAGACACAAAAAGTCCAAGACCTAAAAGAATTTTTAGATCTTACAAAGAGGTTTCCGATCGGTAAATACATAAAAAATACCAGATACGTAGACCTGTACAAATTAAGGTCGAGATAATCCAAAAATTGTTGATAAGGGGTTCACATGAGTGTATCAGATTCAGTCTTTAAATTCTATACAGGAAGCTGATGCTTTTGAAACAGAACTTGAGCTTTTGTCTGTTTTTTTGAGGCCAGCCCGTCCCTTTAACTCGTACACGAATTTGTCTGTCTATTTATTTATATATTTCTTTTTTACTATTTTCGACACTCTCGTAGACCCACTTTTCGTCATGACAGCGAGCTGAAAATTGGCTCACAGGTTCATGTCGCGTGACAATTGAATCTATCAAAATTTGAACCAGAAATTTCCATGGAAAACCCGGAAAATCTGGAAAAATCATTTGAAAATTTGGTACAAATTTGATTAGTGATAAATCCGTTTCAGGAAAAATGCAGAGTTTTCCGAAAAAAATTTCCGGAATTTTCCGACTTATTCGGAAAATTTTGCGGTAAAAAAGTTTCCTAAATTATGCAGGATCAAGTTCCCTATCAACTGGCATCATTACTTTCTCTCCGACAATGGTGATAGCTTGAAAAAATCGAGGAAAATTCATGTAAAACGCTTTTCCGGAGTTTTTCCGACCAAGGAAGCGTTTGAGCGTTTTGAAACCTAAGACAAAGTTGTAGAGCGAAATGAGTTGCATAAAGTAGCTTCTGTGGAAAACTCCATGGAATAGCCGGAAAAGCGGGAAAATCATCGGAAAAATTTTCATCGATATGATTATTGATAAATCTGTTTCCAATTTTTCTGGAAAATTTTCCGAAAATTTCCGGAATTTTCCGACTTTTCCGAAAAATTTTCCGGCAAAAAAGTTTTATAAGCTATGCGGAATCATTTTTTTCCGTCCTACTGACATCAATACTTCCTCTTCAACAATCATGAAAACTTGCATGAAAAAACGAGGGAAATTCATGTAAAATTTTTAAAAAAATTTTCATAGTAATAGGAAAAGTCTGTGGAAAACATGGAAAATCGGGAAAATTCAGTAAATCAGTGTCTTTTCAGCCGTCATAAAATTGTTTTAAAATATCTCCATGCAGCACGTAATAACAATTTAGTTAACATGAAAAAGGCAGAAAATAAAATAAGTAAAAAACGAGTTTCAAACAAAACTGAGGCCAAGCAGCATGAAAAAGTAGAAAATAAACTTTTCTTCACACACAGAGGTGGACTCAGATTTTATTCGCTGACAATCACCGATATATTTCAGTATGATCAATCAGGAGGTAATAAGTGATTTGATTCATGCAGGGAAAGAATATTCATGAGAAATGTCCCAATTAAAAAATCTGAGTCCACCTCTGTGTGTGAAGAAAAGTTTATTTTCTACTTTTTCATGCGGCTTGGCCTCAGTTTTATTTGAAAACTCGTTTTTTACTTATTTTGTTTATAAATTAAAACCTGTTAAATAATAAATCGTTTTCATATGGGGCGTCGTAAAATTGCAGGATAAAACTGAATCTGTCTCCTGAAAAATTAGAGGCGAATGATGATGAGAATGAGTAATTCAACAGTTATGTGGATAACAAGAACTGAGATAAGTTGAATTTTCATTTCTAAGACAATCTACTATAGAGAATTTAGTATTCATCAAGAAGATGCCTAAATAGTTCGGGCTAATAGAGGGCTATTCCTGTAGACATAGTCCTCTACCAGGCCGATAGGTCTAGTCTTATATAGACTGTATAGAAATGCTTGTGTGAGTTTATGCTACGCCAGGCATATAAATAAAATACAAACTAAACAGCAGAGGCCAGAGTATGGAGCCTTGTGGATCGTCAAACTAATTTAATTATTGAAATTAATGATAAGTGATCCTCAACATATATTTATTGCGTGCGCACATTTATAAAAGGCTATGTATGTTAGTTCATTGGTTATTTAGATCAGTTTCATTCATCTAATGGATCCGTTGTACGTCAAATTAATTGGCAATCTAAATCTAATGTAGTGAGAAATTGAATATTCCAAGTAGGTTCTACCCCCCCCCCCCCCCCCCTCCTTTATGACTTCACGTATAATTTTTCATTAAATTTAAGTCAATCATAAATTTGATATTTTTAAAACTCAGTTTTTTTATGAAATAACTGATCTGAAAACTTCTTAAAAATTTTGAATTGAAATGGCACTGGCTGAGATTTATTGTTTTCGTCTTATCAGAGAAGAATACACTCCTACAGAGCTTAACTGTTCGAATTGAATAATTGTTCAGGCCCTGTACGTGGTTTTTACGAAAATCTTAGATTAAAGGTAGAACGAAAAAACGCGTCACAGTCAACAGAGTAAAACATGAAATCATGTGCATGATGGCTTGTAATTGACTACCCCATAAGGGTGTCAATTACGTTAACGATGTACAACAGCCAGCTTTGTGATATTCAGAACGAATATAAGTAATAAATTTCACAGGAATGAAACGTAAGAAAAATGGTAGTCAATGCAGTACAACGGCCCGTAAAAAGTAACCAGATAACTCTCAAGAAGCAATGTCACAATGGTACAGCAATTAAGAATAGCTCATCAGTTAGTTGGTCAAAACTTTTCCTGAACGTTGAACGTGAAAAAATCTATATGATACGAATGGTCAACTTGTACAAATTAATATTTTAATGAAAGGTATGAAAAAATTATCATTATTAAGTTAGTCGCCACCATTGATACGTACGTTCTGTCTAAATTTCTGGAAACACATTCAACAAATTCTATAAACACAGCATTGAAGACCTAAATTTTTTCGGAAGACTGAACGAATGTTATTTGGAAAATTACAAACAAGAACGATCTATGTAATTAACAGCAACAACTGAAGGGGAATCTATATTCAAAGCCCATCACGTGTAAATTTAAGGTTAACTCAAGCCGACCAAGGAATTAGAGGACATCAATCTGGGTTTTGAGGAAGAATATTCTTGTTTTGATCTGATCAGTATTTTGGACATCATCGCTGATCAGTGGAGAACATAATTTTCGTAAACCGATTCGAGAGATACGATATTTGAGGGACTTAAAAGGAGAGGGATACTTTGTTAAAAATTGCGATAAGGGCATAAATGCAAACTAGATATACCCAAAATGTTTGTGACAAAGGGATATAACTATTTTATTGCAGCCATTATTTTAACGACTTATAAGTAGGCATTTTTAATCAGAGGTACTTCTTACAGGTAAAGTGGGGTACAAGTCATTGCAGGTGATTAAATTATTAACTTTTTAATAAAGCAAAAATCATCCAACATTATTTTAACCACATCAAAAAGTTCTTAAGATATGCGGCTTACTTCTAGAATAATTATAATAAAATTAAGACTTTACACAGAATTTAGGGTATCCAACCAACTTTAAAGTATTTTAAGGGGTTACATGGGTTTCGAAAGTTAAAGAAAAAGGCACCTTTTTTTATCTAATTGTATAATATGTCTAGAATATTTTCCCAAAAATTCAAGTCAATCGGAGTAAAAGTCTAGAAGAGAGAGGCTTTGGAAATAATGTATCCTCATTAGGCTAGACCGGCCGGGACCGATGCAAGTATATATGGAGGCAGCTGCTTGGCTATTGTTTGTCTTTTTCTAATGGTCACCTTATGGTCACTTTATTTTAATATGCCCTAGACATTGCAGCTGCAGCACGATCTATTGAGCTGGAATCGATGATTCTATGTAAATTAAAAAAGTTTTTTAAGGTTTTTTCTAAAAACACTATTTTTGAACTCTGTGGAAATGACTTATCAAAAACTGATGCATCGATCATATTGAAATTTTGCAAATTTCTTCAATATATGATTGACTAGTGACTGAACGATGGTTTTTCTTTTTTTTCGATTATAACTAATTTTACAAGCCATACGTAGTGTAAATTGTACTAAAAATTGTACTTTTTTGTATACAACTCTACTAAAAATTCAAATAAATCTTTTTTTTTAAATCCTTCGTTCATTCATGAGCTATACTAATCTACTAACAGAAAAAATTAGTTTTTTTTTAATTTGAGATAAGGCTATCATTTGTTATTCTGACCACCACGAGAGCACGTTTTTTTTTGTGAGGTTTCCAGGTCCCACGTGCAGAATTTTCGAAATTTGTGAATGAAAATTTTATGAAATATTCATTAAGTATTGGTCTTTTATATGCTTAAAATTTTGAATTAAAGAATTTATTTATTATTTAAGCAAAAAAAAATGAGAAAATATGCAATTTTGTTAGCCTTCGAAAACCATGTAACCCCTTAACTCAAAATTGTGAAAAATGTACTGGTACGCCTTTGTTTTTAACCCCCTTCATTTTATATAATAAATTTTCCCTAATGGAAACCGTAAATGTAATTTTGTTAGTTTTATTAATAATGCTATTGGGATTTCACTCGAAAGCACCACAGCTATATATGAGCCGTTTATTTTAAAAGTGGCGCAAGTCCATTTTTTCTTACGACGAAATATTGAAATATTTTTTTGTTTAAATTAATTTAAAAAAATAATTTAAAAATATTTACAGGATCTCATAATGAGCTTTTGTGTGTTTTGAAGTTAAAGATAATGTAAATGTAAAGAATTCTGAAGAAAATAGAAATACTATACCCAAATGGACGTGCACCACTTTCAAAATAAACGGCTCATATATAAACATAGATTATGCTGATTATAGCTGCCTTACACTTGCTACATTCAGAGTCCCAAAATTTTGATTGAAAATGTCCGTACCTGCAGAAAATATGTAGCCCACAGTTGATGAGAGTCTCAAAATACATAAGAAAATAAGAAAAATTTCGTTTAAAATAAATTCTAGCTACAACCCTAGCCAAAAAGTGTATTATTATTATTTCTACATAATTAAGGCCAATTGTATTATAACTACATGTAGAGATAGGTGTAAAAATAGTATAAACAAAGATAGCTTGGGTATACTCTACAACTAATAGTGTAACATAAAAACAACTACTAAGTAAAATTATACAGAAAAAGAGGAAAAAATAAAATGAAAATAAAAAATACATTTAAAGTGAACTTATAACGGCATATATGTAGGTACAAATTAGAAAGAAAAGAAACAATTTAACTTGTACGCAAATGTTCAAATAATAAATTCTTGAACCATATACTAACGCTTTGCAATATCAGGGGTATGCTATTCCAGGTTCTGATAATCCGAGCAAAATACTGCTTCTCAGTGATCGATAAGTTAGCACCAGATATAGATACTACGTGCAAATTGGGAGAAACGAACTTTTTCATATAAATAAGTAGGTCTGCCAGAGGAGATAACACAATTAAGAAATAGACTATCTTTAAACGGAAGATATGATTGGAGGGGACATCCACGGATGGTCCTGGCAAGGTCTGAAATATGGTTGAAATACCTTAAGTATACCGAGCAATATTTAATTTACGTAGGTAAATAGAATCAGATTTGATTCAAATTTCGCTGGCATAAGTAAAAAGAGGTACTATTAGTGACTTCGCCAGCATCATCCTATTGGAAAATGAATTGTAGGAGGTGGAAAAAGAGAGCTTACGCAGACATCCATACACCTTAGAGATACCATTAAAAATATGATTGGACCAAAAAAGTGTATTGTTGATAATAATTCCTAGATTCACTACTTTTTCACGATAAGGTAAGATGACACTATTAAGTACAACACGACGCACTGACGACAAATCCAGTCTATACCTTCAGGTTAAAATTACTTTTAATTTAATTGGATTCAAACGAAACTTATTCGGAATACACAAATTAAAGTGATCGACAGCATCTTCAATTAAGCCGACTGACCTTGACACGTAAATTTGTAAGTCATCAGCATATAAGTGATATTGAGTGATATTGAGCATTGAGAATAATGCTCGGCAGATCATTTATGAATAGGGAAAATAATAGTGGACCTAGTATCGAGCCTTAAGGTACCCCACTAATATTTGGTAAAAAGGTAGAAGAATTTCCATTAAATGTGATTTGCTGATACCGACGACCAAAAAGATAGGACTGAATGAGATTGGATGCCGAGCTTGAAATATTAAAATTAGTTACTATAGTTTGTTGATAAGTAGAGAGAGATCTATGGAATTAAATTCTTTTGAAAAGTCTAACAGAACAAGAACAGTTATCATGTCACTATCTAATGCCAAACGAAAGTCATCAGTGGCTTTCAATAAAGCAGCTGTACAGCTGTGTTTGCACTGAAAACCAGACAGAAACTTATTCAAATAATTTTATTGAGTTCAC
Source organism: Dioctria linearis (assembly GCA_963930735.1). Taxonomy (NCBI): domain Eukaryota; kingdom Metazoa; phylum Arthropoda; class Insecta; order Diptera; family Asilidae; genus Dioctria; species Dioctria linearis. The sequence continues at coordinate 1,156,581 of OZ005740.1, read as the reverse complement.
AATAGTCCATAATTTGCAAACGAAAGAGTTTTTCGAGAATCTTGAACAGGAACGGCAGTATCGCAATAGATCGGTATTCAGTGGCGTACCTAATAAATTTGACTTTATTGAGAAAAGTGCGTTAAACACTTCCTCCTGCGTGACGCAAGCAAAAGAAAATGTATTATTGGTAGCTGCCGTCATGCTATATTCCGCGATAGTAGATGGAGCGGGTGGATCCCCGAACTGGAAGTAAGAAAATTCAAGTTTAATTCATTCGGGTCAACGTAACTCTTGCATTCCAAAGTTCGCCCAACTCCAGTCACTCTCAAATTGCGCCATTGCTCCTTTGAACGTAGTTTCGTATCAAATTTCAATCGAAAGTAGTTCTTCTTAGATTTTTTTTTATTTCAATAGTCGATTACGAGAATTTTGCAGAATTTTTCAGAAGTTCTAAGTCGCTTCCATCAATGTTTGAATTCGTGCGGTAAACCTTTGGCTACCGCAAGGTTAGACTACTTTTCGTTCTGAGGGGAACATGTATCTCAAAAAGGGTATTGCAGTAAATACTTATACATGAAGTAATTAATATGTTCACCACCACTGCTCATGGAATAGATCATTGCCCAATAATAGGCGTAGGCATCAATAAATAGAGCATAAATGTTAATAGCTTTAAAATCTCGGAAGCTGATGGTAGAGACACAAGGATCGCGCTATCGTTTCAAGTCATACGTTAGGAACATTAGGTCATGTTTGGAAAATTTGTATTTTGAATTGAGCTGAAAAAAAAAATTCTTCAGATACGAATAAAACTAAAAAAGGCCTTGGTATATAATAAAAAATATTGAAAAAGACTGCTTAAAAATCCGCACTAAAAAATAGAAAATAATTTTTCCCTTCACTTCTATTTTTTAGTGCGGATTTTGAAAAAGTCTTGTTTAAAAGTTTTTTTTAAACTTTTTCTCTTTTAGTATTAAATTATTGCTAAAAAATTTAAAATTTTCAGTACAAGATACAAATTTTGCAAAAACAGTTACGAAAAAATGTTCATTAAATTGATTTCGTTCTCATAGACCCTTCTACATATATACACCACCTGAGTGGAAAGTCATGAAGTCCAATCCAAGTATTTAAAAAAAAAAAAATACCTATGCCTTTTTAAACAAGTGACAATAACTAAAATCTGTAGGGTGCTTCAAAAGTTATCGTAAATTATCTCTACAAGAGTTTACGAATAACTTTAAATGGATTTATACCTCCAAAATGTAGGGAAGAGTAATTTTCTACTCAATTCTACTTCAGGAACAGATTGGCATACTTTTGTATACTTTCGAAAGAGGGTGATAACTAGAAGGAAATCTTATAACAAACAAAACTGTAGTTGAACAGGTATGGGAGGCTTTTAATTCAAATTACTTTACATTATAATTCTGGTTATAAATATTTCTAAATACTTAAATCCGTGGAATAGTAAAAGCTACGTACAATTCTGCGGTATTAAGGCAGAACCTGAAATGTCAAAAAATTTATCAATTGCGGGGTGTCTAATATCCGATTTTTTTTTATAGCTATGTACATTTTGTAGGACTATCAGACCCATATTGGGCTTTGTCATCGTATTCTTCGCCATAGTTTATACCTACATTTAGGCATTAAAAACTAAAAAAAAATCAGGTTAGGTTTATGAGGTTCTGCCTTAGTACCAGGGACTTTATGTAAGTAAAGTTGGTACGTAAAACTCCTATTAAGCAAACTCAACGTAGGATTAAATTTTGTATTGAAACGAGGTTACAACATTTTTAAATTTAGTAGAAAAAAAATATTTTGAGATTTGCTAAATCCATACCTAAATATAACACAAGAAAGTAGAAATCTGCTGTTTAGGTACGTTTACTCCTCTGTCACTGGCCGATAGAATCCACACAAGGTTTTTTTTTCTCAACGCTTTATCACTGATAACTATAGAAAAATTTCTTTTTTTTTTAGGTTTAAATTTCACTTAATTATTGCACTTTTCCAAGAATTTTTGTAAATCGTTGCACACATTGTTGGTTGGTCGGCACTTGTCTCGGAAATAATATTTCACACACAAAATCGCCTTAAAATTATTCTTACTATTTTTACTCACACGTAAATTTCACATGAACTGTGCGGTACTAATTATGGGATCACTCGGAGAACAGATCTGGGCAGCTATGTGGCCCTAACTGATTTAGACATTCTCACAGAAGGTATACACTTACAGAGAGTATGTATATGGTATATTGTAAATCACCCTATACGTACCAGGATTGATGAATGGATGGATGATATGGATGCCTGTACAACACAACAGTTATATACGGCTCACTCAAATATGAACCTATGTGGGTCTTCACACGCATTAGATCACTCTACGAGTGCACAGGTAAATTGTCATTGAAAAACGAGAAAATGAAAATCTCCAGGAAATTGTGACAAGTTATGTGCACACACGGTCAGTGCATATGCACCGTTATTTATGATCCTTTTATGGTTCGGGTCATTATTTTTTCATGTTCGAATGAAGTAACATGTGCAGTTCTCAAAAAGACCTCAGCAGGTATCTTTATGACCTTTAAGGAACAGGTAATTCGGCTTGAATTTGTTTTGTGTTTTTTTTTTTTTAATATCCTTGGAATTCTGCAGCAGTACAAAGAGAAAGAAGAAGAAGTTTTTTCAAGTCACTCACTACTATTGATATAAATATGACAATGACTCAACAACAACAGACAAACTTTTTTTTATAAATTGAGCCACTGAACTTCGATAATTCGAACACTGAACTTTTTTTTGCACACTCAAATTATTATCAACAAATGTAAAACTCTTTTGCACTACACTTTTTTTTCACTGGAAGGACCTCAATCATGATAATTCAAAATTATTATTATTATTGTTGTTGTTGTTTTTGTTTGTTTTTTTGTTTTTTTTTATTTATATGCCTTTTACAGTTGAAGGACTCTTCACCTTAATATGTTATTAACGATCGTTCATCTTACGTAAGCGCCGTGTGACTGACTTAGACCGACTGAAGGAACAGAAATTACCGTCCGTATATCATCATTCACAGCCAAGTAAAACTTTGAAGCTTTGAGGACGACAGCAAACGGTATATTCCATAACCCATTCCCTTTTTTTGCACATTAAGTATGTTGTGTTCTCCTCACGTATACAGTCGCAACCCATATGTTTATCACTCAGTTTTAAGGATAAATATCTACGCATCACACTTGCCGAACACACACCCGCGCGCATGCATGACGAATGCGAAGGTTTTGCTGTTCGAATGAGAAACGGCACATTATTTTGTGCCTATATTCGAAACAAAACTGGAATCATCAGTTCGGCTATATGGAACGAACCGAAGGAACTGGCTGCCTACATACAGTCCTCCCCCAGAATACTATACTCCACCTTTACGAAATATTTCGATGGTTGGCGAAGAGAGCGCGCCAAAAGACGTCGTCATCATTTAATACACAAAACAATCCTTGGCTATCGAATACAGTTATATATATATATACAGCTAACTGTATATCATGCTGGCAGAGTAAATCACATCACAACATGTGGAGGAGAAAACATCCTAGTTGCTCCCCCTCTGCAAGGTCGGCAATGGCAATAGTCTCATCCTGCCACCCATTCGCTCATTCATTGCGGTATGCATTGCATATATGTATGTATGCATGTAGGTTAGGTATAACTATACTCTCAGCACGTATGTCCTGATCCTGAGGTCCTGACTCCTTGGATATAGTTTCAAAACAGAGCAGCAGAGGGGAAATGGTATTTTATGTAGGCCGTAAATATAAAACCAACCCTATACCCGAGTGAGAAGTATAAAAGTAAAACGATTGCGCATAAAAATTCCTTAAGCAAAGCAGGCTAATATATGCTACCAGTACCACTTCGTAATTCGGGTTTAGAACCCCTTCACATATGACTTTTTCACCAGTCCCCTAACTCCAGATTTGATTCCAACTTTGACTTTATACCCCATAGGAAATGAGCGGATTGTAAATTGCGCATATTCCAAATTTCAGGGGAAAATGTGAAGGCAGAGAGGAAAAGGACGTGGCAAGGATTAGATGGAAAAGTCATAGAAACAGACAGAATCTCTAATGGGCATACATACACGTGGTTATAAGGAGATGGACGTAGTACCTAGGTTTTGCGGGGGATGAATCTTTAATTTTGTAAGAGCACACGGTGGGTGCGGTGCGGTGGAATAGAACTCCTTCAAAGAAAATGTAAATTTCTTTGCGATTTAAATGGTTTTTGTGTCCTTTTGTAAATTAGACAGACACTTGGGAATAATTATAGTGGGTTGCGTAATATGGCGCAAGGAAGAGAAAGATCAGCATTTTTTTACGAGCTATTGTGGGTCGCGGATCAGGAGAACAAACGAGAAGGGGATCACGCAGAGTTTTTGGATATTTAGAAATCGCTTTTGAAGATCCATCCTTACTACCATGTCTATCACTCCATCAGAACAACTGTTTAACATTCGTAAAGTGCTCGATACGTGCCACCTATTCTTGCTGTACAGATTAGAAGGTACCTATACCTACATAATGAGGCCTTTAAGTCGGGATGTCACACTCTGACTAACCTTAAATGGCGGCTTCTGAGGAAAAAAGTGAAAGAATAAAATACAAAAATCAAAGGAACCCGAAGAGACTTTCCATACATTCCTTTTTTAACGATTTTCTACTATACGAGACAGGGAAGACGAAGAATAACCCAGCATGCAAGGTGATACGCGGATGATCATCATATTCCCGCCAAGATAAAGTTTTTCGCGCGGAAGATTATCCTTCTTATTGCGGACATCACGTTCTTCGGGAAGGAATGTATCCCGAATGCAAAATTTCTTGATGAATTTCGAATCATTTGGTAGATACCTTCCAATCATTGCGCTGATGTCTCATCACATTTTTCCCAGTAAAACTTCTTACGCCCAACTTGTCTCTTTATAGTTTTACACCATCACTACCGACCGACCCTATCCGTTATATAAAAAGAATAATTCGCTTCTGTGACACATACAAAGTACGTCACGAACAGCTGCTGAAGGTTTTTTTTTTTTCATAACACTGATTTCATCCAAATCACAATGACAATTTCGTAGGCGACTGTAATTAAAAGAAAATAAACAAAACTCACTCTTTCCACTATTTTTTAGGGTATTGAAATCCACACCATTTCCATGGACCATCGCTCACCCCTTAAAAAGCGACTGACTGCTTTCTTCCTCCAATTTAGCTTAATGTGGAGGAATCTGAGAGGATGTAGGTAGGCACCCCACCCCACGAAATCTTAATTTTCTCCACAAATCATTTGTTTTTCATTTTACCGTTTAACTTATCCTCGACGAATTGGAGAATTTAAAAAAGAAGTTTTTCTTTAATAATTTTTTATTAAAAAAAAAAATAAAATAAAAAAGGAAAAGGGAATTTCCTTAAAACATCATTTAAGACGGGGAGCTAGAAAGGCTCTCTCGCATAAATTTCTTATATGACTTTTTATGTTGCGTTCAGTTTTATCCTGGCCCTGCTGCACGTGTTATTCTCGTTCTTTTCGTTGGTAAATTCTAAACAAAATCTTTATAACGACAGAAAGTTCGCTCTATTTTCGCTTAGGAAAAGCTTAGCATGAGGGGAATATAAATTTCCCCTCTTGGAGCAAATTTCCATGCTCCGGGTATCGTCCGCTCTTCCTACTTCCACCCGATTTTCCATCAGTGAGCAATTTTCAGGATCAAAGAACCTCTGTTCAGTCAACTAAAGGACACTATCAAATTCGGAACTGGACAACTAATCAGCGGACCGCCGAAGTGCCCACAGTCCACTTTTACTATAGGTTCGTCGTTCGCTGTTCGGGCTGGTTTATAGTTCACGCGTGTAGGATAAATCCTATCGTCCTCTGGTGCTGCTCATGAGTTCGTATTTGCGTGTGTTAGTTACGAATATGTGCACGAGCACGAGTGGGTGACATCCTTTCTTGCTCTCTTATCAGGATATGTGGATGTGGGGTGGTTGCTTGCTGCTGCTTTGTTTTTTCGGCTGTGTTGTTGTTCTCACTGTTTTCCGATTTTGTTTTTTTTTTTTTTTCATTCTTCTGCTCATTTCGAATAATTATCGCGCGCTCTGTGGAGTGTGGACGGTGTATATACATATGTATGTATGTATAGTAAATCGAGGTAACAACAACAAAAACAACAACAACACTCTTTAAGAACCACATACATACATATATATATACATTGCCATGCCAAGGATTCGACTATCTCGTTCTAGCTAATGTTGTTGGATCCAAAGGATCCGCCACCCATTTTCGAATGAGTGAATTTTATTTATACTGATGTACTCGCACATTGGGATGGATGAGAAAGGATGATACGAAGGAATTTTTATTTCTTTCGAGTTACTCTTTACATCACCCATCTTAAGGATTTCGGGGGCCCCATATAAGAAGAGGAGCTGGTTGCTCGCAACCCGAAAGGCGGCAGCTCAAATGGGTGGCGTGGCGGGTGGCCGGCGGTGGGAGTTGTGCTGTTGTTTCGTTTTTTGTTTACATAAGTGAAAAGTGAAAGTATGTGTTCACCATGTGAAAAAGGAAGAACATTTTATATATGAATACATGGCACATAGGGGATGGAACAGAGTATACACTCGTCACCGTTCGTTCGTCGTTCTCCTGCCAAGTAAGTGCCAAGCTATAGCTGCTATCTCGGGGTGTATGAGCTCGCTTATTGGGGAATCGGTTCCAACACGGCTGTTCTGGGCGGGTAAGGAATGTGTGTGTTTTAATTTATCATTTTGGTGACTCTAATGAGCAAGAGAAAGGGATAGCAGGTCGCTTGAAGCAAACAACCTACATATAATACTAAAACTGTTTCAATTCGCAAATAAAATAGTGAGAAGATCGGGGGAATCGTTCACAATTGGCAGTTAAAATGGGATACCTATAGTGGAAATATATAATCCAACTAGAGGTATATCTTATACACACAGCCTGAACTGTTATATCCGTCAGCCCTTTTTCACATATACCCTAACCTAACTTATGTAGATAGGTATACCTTCTTCCGCTGTAATCCATTAGTATGTAACCAAACCAAACCAAAACTAAAATAATTCAGATGAAATCTGCAGTTATAAAATATTTTCAACTCATTCTGCTCTCATATGTGGGAATTTCATCCATACGTGGGCGGTCAGGTCATTGTTTTCACACGAGTTCTTGAATTTTTTGGCGTTGAGATTATTTTCCCACACTTAACACCAATCCTATTCAGATGGCGCAGTTTTTCACACATTTCCATATTTTTCTCTCCTTCAATTTTGAACTTTTTCTTGAGTTTTGTTAATGACCCACTGAGAGAGATCAAGGAAAAAATTTCGATTGTAGACAGTGTGGATGGAGGTGAATTGAAGAACTTCGGTTGAACTTAAAGAAGAAGGGATCTTGGTAAAAATTCGAGCGCATATCTGATCTTATCTGATTCATCTGGAAATCTCTGTCCGCAGTCTAACGGCAGAAGTTTTAGATTCATTTCTATATTATGCCATGATGTTTTTTTCTCTCTCTCTCTCCATCAAAATGCAGTCCATTTTTGCTGCTATATACATATTTATAGCTAGCTAACAGCTTATCTAGAAGAAAGTTGATTGGACATTACAAGTGACTTGTTATTCTGCAGGCAGCCCTGGGATAAGAGGAGACGACGGACCATGGAGCCTATATACGAAAAACGAACATAGTCTCTCTCTCTCTGAAAAAGTCGTGCACGCATTTCTTCTGCTTTAAATTAGCTATGAGAATGGGTCAGTGATTAATTACCTGGGAATCTTTGTATAAGCAAGCTTAGCATTTCGACAAGCTTAACAATAACTAAATAACCTCTACGTGTAGTGCTGCTTATACATATTTAGATGCGATATAGTGGGTCCGGATGCGGGATGAGTTGAGTAAGTAGGTACAGTTGCTACCTGCGGACGACTAGGTGTTGTTTCTATATGGTGGCGACTTGTAAGTTGTTATAGACCAAGATCAATCATTTATATCCATCATATAGTGACAATCACTAGGCGTTCGTCTGTACGAGATAAGCTATAAGTAAACACATTAACCAAACTTGTTACGATGGATAAGAAGAGATATCGATGGATGAGGGACTAGATATGTCTCAGTCTTAACTCTAAGACAGAAAAAAAAAAACAAATCAGCTACTTGTATAATTTTGAGCGTAATAAATTATTCTATTCCATTGAAGTTATGATTCTGTTACAATTTTAACACATTTCAGGGTACTCGTGGTGATGCAATTTTGGAATTTAGCGATAGAATAATTTTCCCAACAATTTTTGTGAATATAATTTAAAATATTTTTGATAGAACCTCTAAATTGCATTGTTTAACTTGAATTTTATGTTGTAACTTTACAGTTAGTGTTGCTTCGCCTAAATGCTGGATTAGAGAATATTTTCGTGTTATATCAAAATGTTTTGTAGGAATAAAATTGCTTGATCTAAATTTGTATAGGTCGAATTAAGGTATCAAATTAAAAAAAAAAAAAAATTATCACCATGTCCCATATGGTTGTGAGGTACATATTGTTGCAAGCTAGAGTTAGGTTTTTTTGGCTAGATTGGTATGCAGACGAAATTGCTGATTGTTACCATGTTGATAAATATTTCTGGTATTGCAGGTACTGACACCGTAAATACCATATCAGTGAATAACCGCGGTGAAAACATTCTTAGTATTTGTCACATAAATGCTCGGAACCTGCGCTCAAATTTTGAAGAATTTGTACATATGTTTTAACTCCTTTGAATTTTGATGTAATTTGCATTAGTCAGTCCTGGCTTTTTGATGGCGTAAACGATCAAGTAGTAGCTCTGGGAAGTTATCAGATTTTTAGAAATGATCGTCGCTACTCTGCAGGCGGCGGTGAGTAGCCATCTATCTTCGAAAAAGTTTAAACGGGCAGATAATCTCCTCTTCAGATGGCATAAGCCCTCACGTCGAGCTCTTGTTTCTTGAATTAACGCTGTGTTATGATAAATTACTGTTAGCCTGTGTTTATAAACCTCCAAGATTTTTTCTTCAATGGACGCTTTTTATGATACGCTCATGCTCTTCTCAAGCCAATATTCGTCTACTATCTTACTTGGCGATTTTAATATAGATTTGCTGGGGCAGATAACAGCCCAAAACGTGGCTTCCTTAACTTCATCAATGGATCAGATCTTGACGTAGTTAATTGTTGTCCCACACGTTACCATCCACTCGGTAGTTCGTTACTTGACGACGTCATAATTACAAATCGAATCGATCTTCTGGTTGATCACTACCAATTTCCATTGCCAGAGGGATATCTGATCATGTAGCAGTATGTGCACGCTTTTCTTTTCCTGTCAAACGAAACAGTTTGCGTGTGGTGTTCAGGGAATTTAAAAACATTGACATTGAAGGACTAACTAGTAGCATTGAGACCGTCTCCTTTAATTCTATCTATGAAACATCAGATGTTGATATTCAAGTTGACCACTTTAATGCTATAGTAGTATCCTTGTATAACGAGTTTGTCCCTATTAAATCCAGATTACTCGTATTGAACGTATTGAAAACCTCATGTGTGAGCGAGATTATGCGTATGAACTCTGGGAAACCTATAAAATGGACCTCTTTTTTGGAAAAATTTCAAATATCTCCGAAATAAAACTATCCAAGCGATTCGCACAGCTAACCGTGATTTTTGTTTTTGGAAACTTGACCCTGCGCTTCCCCCGCGAACTCTTTGGAAAAACATCAGAGAGATATTGGAGTTAAAAAATCATCGGCCTATTGCAACATTGACCCCGATTTATTAAATGAGTTTTTCGTGCATGGACCTTGTTTCAATGGTGCTGTTAAGTCTGTGGAGGAATTATGCATTGAACTAAATTTTGATGGTTTCGCATTTAATACGATCACTCCCTATGATGTTATACTTGCCATTAAATCTATTATCATTCCTCGTATTATTAGATTTTTCTAAGGCGTTTGACAGTGTAAATATTAACGTATTATGTAGTAAACTTAAAACACGGTTCCGTTTTAGCAGTTCTGCAGTTAATTTAATTTTTTCTTATCTTTCGGATAGGTTCCAAAAGGTTATGAATGCTTCCAGATATAGACCTACCTTCTCAGGTGTTCCACAGGGGTCAATTCTCGGTCCGTTGCTTTTCTTATTATACATTAATGATTTACCTGAAGTAATCCGTTGTGGCAATATCCAGCTGTATGCCGATGATGTTCAGCTTACTTTATCTGCTCCTGCTACTTGTATGAAAGATGTTGTAGACCTGATGAACTGTGAACTTGCTAAGGTGTCTCGCTGGGCTATTGAAATGCATCGAAATCCCAAGCAATCCTGATTTATCTAAAAAGCTTCGACTTAAACAACTTTCCCCCAATAAGACTAGGTGATGCCATCATACCTTATTCAGAGTCTGTCAATAATCTTGGTGTTGTCTTCAATCGCACACTTACCTGGGACCTACAAACTAACAAAGTGATAGGAAGGGTGTATAGGTACACTTCGTAAGCTGTGGTTTTTTGCAAAATTCGCTCCACAGGATGTCCGAACTCGTTTGATTATCACTCTAATTCTGCCGGTTATACTGTATGGTAGTGCAGTATACTGCAAGACCGACAATATTAGTAGAAGGAAATTAAATGTGACTTTTAACTCCTGTGCGCGATACATTTTTAATCTGAGTCGTTTTGATCATATTTATATTTGATTACCTTGATTATTACTTTGATTATCATGTGACTGTTATGCTCTTTAAGATAATTAGATCCCTGATTGCACCTGATTTCTTGTCCAGTAAACTTCAGCAGCTCAGATCATCGAGAAACTGCCAACTTGTCATTCCTCGCAGTAATTGCAGACAGAGCGATAGATCTTTTTTCGTTTACGGTGTCAGGATTTGGAACTCCCTGCCGACCAATATTAAACAATCCGTAACTATCAGCGATTTCAAAATTAATGCCTTCAATTTTTTCTCTGACTATGGCTGAGTATTTACACATCTTTGCTGCCATAAGCCTCTAACCATGTCATGTTGTTGCGCGATTTAATTTAATGCCTATCTTCAATGCTTGTAATATAATGCTTTTTCATTTTTGTATCTTCTTTTTTTTCTTCTCTTTTTTCTTTTTTCACCTTCCTTTTTATATATAATAATTTCTATAATAATTGCCACAGCCAATCATTTCACTTATTCAACTTACTTTTAATATTACTTTAATATATTTTTTTTGTTACTTTCCTTCCAGGAGTTATTACATACATGCAAAAGAGCGAAAGCTCAGATGTAAATTTAATTAATTAATAAATTAGAATTTGAATTTGAATATGTAGGTACAGAAGAAATGAAAGCTCATATTACTTCACTCGCAGTTTTATCTCATACATTTGCAATAAAAGTTTTGACTAAAGTTGTGTTTGGAGTCAGTTTTTTATTGGCTTATTTCCAATTTCGAAAAAAAAAGTCAATAGATATTTTCGTTTGCTAAATCACTAGAAAGTTGACTCGAAGTGTTCACAATTTTATGTGACTTCTATAATGATCGTAATAGACCTACTTGCTTTTCTAAATAGAAAAATTTAGTATATGTACTAAACTAAATCTATTCCATTTTTTCATTTGCTCAACTTTAACAAAGAAAAAAGCTAAAATTTGTCTAAGACTAGTTCTTACGATACTCCAGATGAATGCCCGTACGCAATTTCGTATGCTCATTCCTCTGTGCAAGTTTAACGGTTCAAGTGGTTTTTCGCACCTTTTTCTAGATCGGTTCGATGGTCAGTAAAAATTATTATAGCCAATTTCATTGAATTTCATATTCTGAAGAACTTTTCAGTACAATAAGTACGTCTAGGACTGATCTTTTTCACAGTATACGTAAAACTCCTAAATTTTTATATGGCAACACAAAGAAGGGGTTACCAGATTTGGTCCATATTTGAAAGTTTATTTACTATTTTTATCAAAGATCCGGGTACAAAATTTCAGCTTTCTACATCGCCACGTTCTCAGGCATTGTCTAAGTATATAGTGAAAAACGAAATTTTTGTATGGCAACCCTACGAACTTAAATCTACAATTATTTAAAAAATGCCATATGCAAATTTCAGAACGCGTTCTGGAGCTATCGTGCGGACAGACGGACGGACAAAATATCTTTTGATATTTTGCGTGGGTGTCCAATCGATTTTGCTTTACTAGCATTATTTCTAGGTATGTGTTACAAACTAAATGACAAACTTTTATGATTTAATCTAGGGTATAAAAATGATTATAAGTTTTGGTGTTCAATTTTGTCTAGTTTGTTATAGGTAAAAGTTTGTGCATACCAACTCGATTTAGGCTTTCTACCATTTTATATTTATGGTATGTAGTTATAAGTGACTGTGACACATTATGAGGTAGTTTTAGTTGAGTATTACCATGATTGTTTACATGCAGAGTTAAAAGAGATTGAGTCGAGATTGAGATGAGTTTTCGACTCGTGGTTTTGAGCACGCAGGGTTGAGAGATTGACTTGAGAACGGGTCGAACTATAGTTGAAAAGACTCACAATAAATATACAACCTAATAAAACTTTCGAGTAAAGAGCAAACAAATTAAATTCTAACCGTTAGCTGTCAAACTCGACTACTCAATCCGCCAGCCAACTCGAGTCACATATATATGGAATTGAACCCGAGTTGAACCATGGTTCAACCTGAGACAACTTACAACTATTTGTGCAAAACTCCATATAAACCCGGAACACCTTTTGAAAACTCTTTAATTTTTTATTCAACCAAAGAAAGCTTATGTGGCATAATACAGCAAGAGAGAGAGAGAGAGAGAGAGAGAGAGAGAGAGAGAGAGAGAGAGAGAGAGAGAATATGTAGAGTTTTCTATTAGAGAGCCATTAGCTCGTTTTAGTTGGACCGCGTTTTGTGAGGTTTTGCACATTTAGATGTAAGTTGTCTCAGATTCAACCCTGCATGTAAACATTGTATGTATATGACGAAGAGACACTGAATGATGAAATTGAAACCATTCTATATTTTTGTTAAAAACTTGTTATCTCTGTGACCAATAATCTCCCTGAATTACAGACGAAATTCGTCAGGTGATGACCGATTTCGTATATATTCGGGGGATAAGCTAAATCCACTCCAATATGCAATGCAAAAAGAGATGTGAAATAATAATAATGTCCGTCACTGGAACAGGGCCAGGAACTACTTTAAGTAACTTGCAATCTGCAAGTTCATCAAATTACTTACGACTTCTTTATTATGTCGCTGAAGTCACTTCTAATACAACTTTTCTCTTCCTACAGTTTTCGAAGTAATCCTAGAATATACTATATGGACAGAGGATATACTATCAGTTTGGTAGTCATGTTACCGGCCGGGTCTGATATCCGTAAGGCTCTTGCAAATGACTACTTAAAGGTAGATTTTGGTAAAGTTTTTGATTTAGTGAGGAACCTAAAATTGGTTTTCAAACTAGATTTGGTAAAGATTTTCTTCGTTGGAGTCGTTGAGTATGGATAGTCGCTTTCCTTGCAAATGGGCAGCATATTATAAAGAAGGAGGATTTCATATCTATTCTAATGTCACTCTTCGCTGGTGTACCTTAAGGATCGGTCTTAGGCCCTATTCTCTTTTCCCTCTATATAAATGGGGCCTTCTATTCTGAATAATGCTCTGTACTGTAGTATGCCGATGACACTCACGTGTACCTTATCAAGTCCATGCGTTTGTTCGAAGATCATATATGTTGCTTGCACTGTGTGATGTAATTGTAATGTAATTGTAGTGCTTCTCAATTAGAGCCTCATCCTTTATGTTCAAGTATTTCTGAAAAATAATTTTCTATTAAAGGCAATTCTTCTCAGTGGCCTTCAGAATAGGGAGGATAGGATAAGAAAGACCAATAATTTATGCTTTGGAAAGCTCAAATAACCAGTAGCGCACCCAGAATTTTCCTGAAGGGGGGGGGGGGGGGTCATATGTGTCCCAAGTCTAAAAGGGGTCGAAAAGAAAAAATAGGGCTTTAAAGTTGCATTCTGAGCCCTTAAGAACTTTTTTTTTGAAGATACTGAATTTCAAGTTTTATTTTCTAAAATCTTTACATGGACTATAAAGCCACTGTTTGCTTTATCTTCAATAGATTAATAATAATTTCATAAATAATGAAACACTTTTAGATATTTATTTACATTTCACGCAATTTGTGCCGTTTTTACAAAATTTTAAAAAGAAACCTAAGGCCCGACGATGCACACATCAGTTTTTCGGATGTGAAAACAAAAATACGTATTAAAAATTGCGTATTTCACAAGTTATAGCATTTTTAGATTTGGAAAAAAATGCTGTACTGGACTTCTTTAAAAGTTTCCATATTTTGCTATTTTTATGCTAAAAATAAAGAAACATGACTCATTTGAAAATTATGCTGCATTCACACCGGACGTTTTAATCATGCTTTAATGATTTATCAGAGCTGCTGATTAAATATTTTTGTTTTACTGGGTGTGAATGGAAAGAGGGATTGATATGCGTAGAAATTTATGTAACGGTCTGATTGAATCAAGACTGAAGAATGATTAAAACGTACGGTGTGAATACAGGTCTTAAGATTTCAAGCTATGTAAGGAAGACGTATATTTTTAAATTTATTAATTTTTTTCCTACCTTATATTATCCAATAAAACATATCAAAATTTAGACTTGAGCCCTTAACAGGATCAGGGAGTCAAAAAATCATGAAAGCCTCATCAATCATGTATTTCCTCATAATAAATTAGTTAGTTAGTTTCTTGCCAATTTCATGGTGGTGCAAGTTAAAAATAACTAACCCTCGGGGGGGGGGGCGTCCGGTCAGCTTTGTCGTTTGTGGCGCCCATGAAAATAACTATTCCATAAATTCTTAACATAGATCATACTATGTATAAATATAGAAGCTACCTGGGACACTTTAAAACACCTTCCGCTGTCAGGATCGTTTTTTAAAAAAATCTCCATGGCTTCGTCAATCAATCAAACACATCGCTTTGGAAATTTGTTTGGAGGTTAAATTTTGTTCTTCGGAGATTTCTATTGAACGGTCACTGTCATCTTCTTCATTAGCAAATTGCAATTCCAGTTGCAATAGTTCTTCATTAGACAATTCTTGGTTGTGCGAGGTTAGCAATTCATTTATGTCAGTCTCCTCCATACCTTCAAAATTAGACTCTCTAGCTAAATTAGAAATTTCATATTCTGTGAACACATTCAGGCCATATTTTGCGCCAAACACCATTCATGCAAGATGGTTTAACCTCCTCCCACGAATCGGAAATAATTTCTATGGCTTTCACAATGTTGAACTTTTTCCAAAACTCTAGCATGGTAGGCTTATCTTTTCCATCAGTCTCACTTAAAAGAGGGTTTAAATGTTCGTCGAAGGTAATAACTTTTAAAAGTCGATATTACTCCTTGATCCATCGGCTGAATAATTACTGATGTCATATTATGCGGCAAAAATACAAATTTCACGTTTTCTGACAACTCATCAACATAAACTGGGTGGCCAGGAGCATTGTCTACTAGGACCAAAGCCTTCAAGTTTAACTTTTCCTTGTTGCAATAAGCTTTAATTTCTGGAATAACACAAGTTGAAACCCAGTTTTGAAATAATGATGCTGTCATCCATGGTTTTTTGTTTGCTCGCCAGTAGACAGGAAGCAAAGAATCGAACAACCTTTCAAAGCTCTTGGATTTTCGGATTGATAAATGAGAAATGGTTTAAATTTGAAATCACCATTTGCATTACCACCAAGAAGAAGAGTCAGTCTATCCTTGCTAGCTTTAAATCCTGGCGCAGATATTTCTGTTTTAGATATGAAAGTTCTGTTAGGTATAGACGTTTCCAAAATAACCCAGTCTCGTCAACATTAAAGACTTGTTTCGGATCATAGCCACTTTCATGAATTAACGCTTTTAACTCTGTCGGGTAGCGCCTTTAAGAGCAATGCTGTGCAGATTTGCTCGAACCTTGAATCTCTCAAACCAGCCCTGACTAGCTTCAAATGTTTCATTCTTGTCTGTATTACTACCACTAGCATTATCGTTGGATACTGCTTTACTTTTTATCTCATCAAATAAGCTTTTTGCTTTCGTCTGAATTACCATTTTGCCTTAATGGTATTCTCTGCGCAACTTGATTTTCAATCCAAATAGAAAGCAAGGACTCCATTTCGATCATCAAAGCACTCCTTGTACGGGTCATCGTTTTAGCATCTAATGATGTTGCAGATTTTGCAGCCTCTGTTATTTTATCCCCATCTCGATCTCTAATAGTTCTGACAGTTGTTGCAGCCAGACCAACAGCCTTTGCTATCTCCACAGCCTTCTTTCCCTTATCAAATCGTCGCAGAATATCTAATTTCGTCTCCAAGCTGATAGTTTATTTTTTTATTTTTGGTAATTCTACCAGCAGCGCCCTTTCCAGAAAAAACCCGTAAAAATTTATAGGAATTTATTATTCTCTTTTAAAAAAAGGCGCAACACACTAATTGTAACTGAACTCTAAAATTAGCAAAACAAAGTGAAAATAAAACTTTATTAAAATTGCGTTGATTTTCAGTTAGAAAGGGAATCCCCGAGTTTTAATGGCATGCCGCAATTAGAAACAAAAGTCGTGCCATCTTTTAGAAAAAAAAAGAAAGAAAATTTCAAAAAATTAAAGACTCGAACCCAAAACAACGCAACTTCGAAAATCTAACGAGGCACAGTGAAAATTAGTACTAATTCAGCAGCGACGCAACTTCGAAAAAACGCAAAACGAGATATTGGTGTACAATTTTCCTAAGAGAAAGGGAATCCCCGAGTTTTGATGGCATGCTGCAATTAGAAACAAAAGTTGTGCCATCTTTTAGAAAAAAAAGAAAATTTCAAAAAATTAAAGACTCGAACCCAAAACAACGCAAAATTAGTACTAATTCAGCAGCGACGAAACTTCGAAAAAACGCAAAACGAAACGACGCAAAGCGAGATATTGGTGTACAATTTTCCTAAGATAAATTTCCCGAGAAAAAATTCTTCTAACAGCAATTTATCAGAAAGCACTTCCCCCTATTCTTATGATCATTCGAATTATTTTTGAATAACGGGAATATGAGTTCTAATTAGCATTAAAAAAAAACGTTGTTATTATATTTAGCAAATTCCTCGTTAAGGAAATTGATTTTCAGAAAATTTGTAACAATCACTTTTCTCTTGATGGTACCAAAAATTTTTTTTTTGCTATTCATTTGCGTTTTTATTTTATTTCAACGAAATTTCTTAAATTGCTCTTTACACTTTCTTGAATCTACTCTGATTTTTGTTACTCCTTTGGAGGGTCAATGCCGAAAGTACAGCCAAAACCATCATTTAAAATTATCATGCTGCTTAAATACATTAGGCTTGATATGATATAAACAAAACCAATGTTTTTAGTAAAAATGTGAATGTTTGTATGTACGTAACATTGAAAATTGTATGTTTCCATAATAAGTTCATCGATGTGATTGCGGACATCGTCGTCAGCCTAAAAGAACTAATCAAAATCATCACGAAGTGACCTCCTAAAGCAAAGTGACAAACATGCGCTCGTGAACTTATCGTTAATTAATCGATCGTAGGCGAAATGTTGTCTGCTGCCGTGATTTTAATGATTGCAGTGATTGTCCTGATCTTTTTGGCTTAATGAAAAACCCTCCAAAGATCTTGTTAGATCATGAGGCAAAAAACGTGTTGTTTTAAGTAAAAAAAAAATTATTGAAAAATGAAAATTTCGTCAACTTAGCAGAGGTTCATGGCGCGATATGCCATGGAGGCGCCTTGATTCAGATTTTCTTCCATTAATTTTGCGACAATTTTGGAAATATAACGACAATGTACAAAAAACGTAAACATTATTTGTGAGATGGTCATAGTCATAGATAAATTTATTAAAAGCCCCGGCCACAGCCACGTCAGACAACGGTGGGCGAAACGAAAAGTTACAGGAATAAGCTTAATACTAACATATGGGTTAGCGATTGGGTATATAAAATTAGCAGGACAAATGTATATAAAAGGATTAGAAGTATGTAGAAGAATTATAAGGATAGAGCTAGAGTACATAGTTAGAGAATTAAAGTAACTAAAGTAAAAGTTAATGCTGGCGTAAATTAAGATCGCCAGATTTTTGTATACATCAACTATTATTATAATTAATACATCATATAAGTAGTATATGAACATGAAGTATCAGGTACACAAGGTTCAGAATCAGTTTAATTTACTGTATTGTAGTAACAAGGTTATTAATTACAAAGGACATGGAAAACACAGACTCACGCACTTTAGTTATATTATAGAATTATTATTTTTTTTATATATATTGATTCGAGGCCTATTAACCCTTAGTGAGATGCTGCAGTTCAAGCTTCTTAAATTTAATGACGGAGTCAGATTGTCTCACTAAGCTAGGTAAGGAGTTTCAACGACCAGCTCCCACCAAATACACGCTTCTACTACCGAACAGAGTTCTGAGTCTAGGTAGCACAATTCTATATGGATCCAGACGGTTCCAGGAAAATCCATTGTTAATATATCGCGGGAGCATGTTGTGTCTTGCTTTATAAATGAAGCAAAGAGTATTCAGTTCTTATATTTTTTGGAGCGGTCCTGGAAGAAGGAACTGGGTCAGCGATGCAACATGAGAATGACGCCTCATACCAAACAAATAATGTAAACAGGTTTTGAACGCACGCTGTAATTTGATTAGAGTCGAGCTTTGCAGAGGAAACAATGCAGTATCAGCGTAGAAAAATAAAGGCAGCACGAGAGCTAAGGCAAGGCGGTTCCGAACATGAGGAAGGAGGAGATGGTGGGACACTGCATAGAGAGACCGAACACCAAAGTAAATCCTGGAACATATCAGGTTGACATGGGCATGCCAGTTGAGGTGTTTGTCCATTAGTAAACCGAGGTTTTTTATATAGGAGCCATTAATCGGAATAGTATATTCAAGGAGTAGAATGGGGGAAAAGGAGTCTTGCGGCAATTGCTGACACGGGGGGAAGTAAATCATGGCTTGAGATTTGGTGGGATTAAGCGCAAGTCCATTTCTGGAGCACTGATTCTGACCAAATTAGCATTAAGTTCTATGACTAGTCTCGGTAGATCCGGAGTAGGTGCAGCAGTGTAGATCTGCAGATTGTCCGCATATATGTGAAAGTTTGTATTTGCCAAAGGGGAAGCAATATCATTAATAAACAATGAGAATAAAAGGGGAGCTAATACAGAACCCTGAGGTACACCACTCAGTACCGGTTTGACACCAGATCTGCGGCCGTCACTGCAAACAATCAGAGTCCTGTCAGTCGGATAACTAGGAACAAGCGCTACGCAGAGGTGGAAAATCCAAAAAAGGGTCTTAGCTTGTAGATTAGTGTAGATTAGATGCGGAACAGAGTCAAAGGCTTTTTTAAGGTCCAACAGGACATGTATTACCTTCTTTCCATCGTCGCAAAACCCACGAATATCACTCACCACTTTAACAAGTGCCATAGTGGTAGAGTGCTTGCGTCTGAAACCCGATTGATGACCTAATAGCATGCCCTCGGTGTCAATGTGTGACTGTATTTGATCCCTGATTATTACCTCAAACAGCTTGGAAATAGCAGGCAATATGGAAATGGGTCTCCAATCTGAAAGTGATAACGGTGAAGAGAGTTTGGGGATAGAAGTTATCAACCTGGACCTCCAAAATAGCGGAAAGTGAGATTCAGTGAGTAGTCTATTAAATAAATGAGTGATTTCGGGGAGAATGTCAGGAATAATAATTTTCAGAATTTTTGACTGGAACCCCGTCGAGTCCAATTGCATTAGATTTGACGTGATGAAGTGCATCTATGACTTCTATATCGTAACAGTTTCTGAAAGAGAAGCTGGAGAAAATGGGTTGAGGATCAGCCGAGGAGGTCATAGATGGCCTAGGAGACAGAAAGTTGCAATCGGAGGTAGGATCCCGTGAGGGAGAATAGGAAGAACAGAGAAAGTCCGCAAAGTCGTCGGGATCTATATTAGCGTGGATCTTAGATCTAGGTTTCGAATTTTATTCCAGTTGAGGTCGCCCTCGAAACAGCTTTGAATGAGTTACCTGGTTTTGGAGGGTGTAAGATAGTCAGCTTTTCGACGCATTCGACGAAATTCAGAGCAGCGCTAATTTAGGATTTAGAAATAGGTGGACAATTTCTCGTCTAACGACTGAAATTTGTTGAAAATCATTTCAATAAATTTGCAAATTGCATTAAAAATGCAAAACAGTTGAACTTCTATGGCAGGTGATAAGAGATAGATAAGATCTCTCTGATGATCACTACGTCGAAGATGGGTAATATTAAAGGTATCCGCATGGCGGCGCTGTAAACGCTGTCAGCCTTGTATATACTTATGTTTTTATCACTTCGCTCGGTATACTATTGCAAATTTCTTTTTATTATTTCAAATTGTTTAATTTGCATAATTTTTTCTAGCAAAAGTATAAATTCTATTTATTCTTTTACGCATGCGTTACTACTTTTTGGAGAGATGATAATAACTTCGCAGTAATCTGATGATATGATGATATTTATTTAGTATATAATTATTACAGTAACGCATACAATAATTGTTTCAATCAATTCCATATATCTCGGTCCCACAATTAATAATTCAATTTTATAAAGATATTAACTTTTCTTTTAAATTCATTAATATTTTTTTCTGCCTTAACATCTATTTAGTATCCCTTAAATTATTGGTTGAACTTCATTTACATATACACTAAACTTTTTGTTACATAATTTGGTAATAATCTATATTTCATTTAATAAACAAATAAAATAGCGATAAATATAAACCACTGGGTAATGTTTATCCATTTAAGAGTTTTCAACATCCATTGAACATATATATGTGCATCTGTTGACACATAAGATGATTCTTATCGCCTTGTTCTATAGTTTTTGAGTATTTGTTTGATTCCCCATAAATAATATCGTTGGGAGCAGTATTCGAAATGCGGTTTCATCATAACATGGTATATGTTATTTGTTGTCATATAATACAATACAATACAAAAATTTATTACCAGTATCCGTACACAAGATTACAAATCTTTTAAGTACCTACTATAAATTTATGGGAGGGAAAACAATTTTAATAGCTAATTATAAATACATGTATATCTAAGCTTAATAAGAAGATTGTGTGTAAATATAAAGGTATATATGAAGTTATAAAACAAAAAAAATAAAAGTAGTGATAGCAAGAGAAAGAGAAAGCAACAAAATAAAAAGTGAAACGTGAAAAATTTCAATGAGGTAAAGCAAAGATGATTGAGCATACAAGCGGAGTATTATGTTACATACTAATATTGGTACTTAAAGCCTTCCTGAATCCATTGGCGGAGTGCGCACCCTGAGCTTACCGAGGAAGTGAATTCCAAGCACGAATAATTCGTACAAAGTAGGAGTTCTTCATGACTAAGTGCACAAAACGCGGGACCAAGAATCCGTGGGACCGCGAAGAGTATAATGGCTACAAGTGACAGCTTAAGTATTCAGGCTTATTATAACATCTCAGCTTGTAGCGCAATTTTTAGTAAATGAACACGTAGTGAACACCCAACTAGTGTGTCTCTCTCTATACAGTGCGACATGATCAAATCTTCTTAATTTGTAGACAAATCGGATGTAGTCGGTAAAGGCAACCTCTAACCTCCTCAGTTACAGTTACTATCCAACGTGGGAAAGATTACGCTACCATACGTAAAATGAGGCAATAATAAACTTCGAACCATAGCTTTAAGCGAATTTCGGTATCCAGAATGCCAGCAGACAACCAAAGTGTGCGAAGTCCAGCATAGATCCTCCTAAGAATGACAGTGACATATTCACAGCATCTCATTCGTGTTTCAAGCATCACTTCTAAAATTGCGGCCTTGAGCTCATACCTTAAAGTGACACGATTCAATAACACGGGCGGAAAATCACAAGCATTCATAGAGCTGAGAGTAAAAGCTAGACACTTAGATTTGCTAGGATTCAGCGTGAGATCATTGTCTAAAGACCAGTTGTAGACTCTCACTAAATCCAGGTTAATACGTTCAACACAGTCTTCCATTAATCATCCAATAGGTCTCCCGAAATACAGCTGCACATCATCAGCATATAAATGGACACTCGCATCCTGAAAAATTCAAGGTAGATCGTTAATGTATAAGCTAAACAGTAGTGGACCCAGAACGGAGCCCTGGGGCACACCACGATTTACTATAAAAGTGTCCGAAAGGTCATTACCGACCTTTACACATTGTGGCCGATTTGTTAGGAAGCTTTCATATATAGTCAATATTATTTCTAATTCTACTAAAAAAACCTATTTTCGTTGACAATTTTTTACACGTTTTGTTTATATATGCTGACTAAACTTTAGTTCACTATCAATTACTAAGCCTAGGTATTTCATACGGGGGAATGTTATTTGATTTGGTAGAGTCATCTGAAATTATAATAACTCGTGACTTTTGACATAGTGGTTTCCTTTACAAACTTTGTGTGTCGAATTTTCGATGTACCCATTGATGCCCTGGACAGACTTGTGTGTTTTTCTGATTAGTTGGGATTGGATGTTTACAATACCTATCCTACTTTGTCACAGCATTAGCTATATGTTATTTGTGGTTTTTTAATGATATAAGCTAACTAGCTAGAGCTAAAGCTACGAGTGGTCAATAACCCAAGGGTTAGGTTAGGTTAGGTTAGGTAAGAGGGGCGATGTTAGAGATAATCATCCTGCTTCCTACTGGATCCATTGTGCTTCTTGATCTCATGGGATGATAACCATTTTGAAACCACCCTAGATTCATTCTGCTTCCATAAGGTATTTCAGTTCAGGATGCATCTGAGCTATTTACTTTGCAGCTCCCCCAGATTTGAAAAAGCAGCAGATACCTTCTATTTTTATTCATCAGAGCGGAGCACTCACAAAGTACGTGTTGAACAGATTCGATTTCTCTTGAATCCTTACTGATCCTGCAGAAATCGTTCGCCGCTATCAATTTTAAAGGAATTTTTGGCCAATTCGTCAGCCATCTCATTGCATTGGATATCAATATGGCCAGGTACCCAGCCTAGGGTCACATTGTGTCATGTAGTTAATTCCTCAGGGCTAGTTTTTTAATAACCTATGCAAAATTTATTCACTTTTCTGGTAGAAAATACGGTGTACCGGAAAGTCTTTACCGGTTTTTATAATGCAAAAGCACATAATTTTTAAGAAAAAAATGGAAAAGTTACTTATTCAGAGTATTGGCAACTCGATTCTACACACTTTGTCCATCTTCCTGGCAATTTATGAATGCCATCCCAAAAATATCGTTTATCCTTCGAGCCATTTTTTGACTTCTTCAAAATTTGCAACGTGCTGCTGAGCCAGCGCGTATCCCATTGATTCGAAAATATGATAATCGGTCGGGGCCAGGTCTGTAGAGTACGGCGGTTGCGGTGGTAATACGTTCCATCTAAGCGATTTCAATGCGTCTTTCACCGGTTTTACTGTATGTGACGTGACGGTAGATTGTCATGCAACAAAATCACTTTACCGTGTCTTCGGGCCCTTTCTGGACGTTTTCCGATCAACGCATGGTTCAAATTGATTATTTGTTGGTTGCAGTGATCAGTATTAACTGTTTCACCTGGTTTCAGAAGTTTATACAGAGCATTGTCTTCTTTCCGAGCCTTGGAGTCGATGCTTGGCCAGGCGATAACCACGATTTTTTACGTTTTGGATTTACGAAATAAATTAATTTTTCATCACCCGTAACAATCTCATGTAAAAATGACTTCCTTTCGTACCGTTGAAGCAGCATTTCTCAAATGGTTTTTCGATTTACCATTGGCCTGTCATTCATTTTGGATCTTTCCTGTTACTCATAAGCGGTCGCTAATCATTTCTTGTGCCACATTTAACATTTCTGCCAATTATTTTTGAATTTGGATTGGGTCTTCGTCCAATAACTCCTGCAATTCCGTATCCATAAATATTTTTGGTCTTCCCGAACCTTCACTGTCTTTCAAATCAAAATTACCACTTTTAAATTTTCTACCAGCAAACGATGACTTTCAACGGCATTTTTCTTTTGATGAAGTACGAAAAGCAATGCATGCCGCAAATGCTTTTTTTCAGGCACGAAATTCGACATATTCACAAAGCTGACGGCTAGCGACATCTATTGGAAAAACCGGTGAAGACTTTCCGGTACACCTTACTGAGGGCAATGGCTATAATTTTATTTACTTCGACTTTATGCAATTCATATTGACGGGATACTTCCCTATAGACTTGAAGGCACATATTCTTTGTTAACTGAATTGAACACGTAAGCTCAATGTCAAAATCAACGAGAAATCGAAACCTAAATAGAGGGTCTTTGCTCTTTAAGGATGAAAGATAGCGACAGACAACAAAGGAGATACCGTTCGATTTAGAGATAATCTTGTTGTCTCGCCTAAAGAATAAATGTAATGTCAATAAAATTTGACCTTCTTAAGAGTTATATTCGTTTTTAAATTACATGCAAAATGACTGACTGAACACAACGCTGGCAGCTAAAGCCTAGTACTAAGGTCCGCGCTAAGCTAAATTTTGTATGAAAATTTAGCAAGCTAAAAGATATTGGCGAAAATGTAT
The DNA here is from genome assembly GCA_963930735.1 of Dioctria linearis. Classification (NCBI taxonomy): domain Eukaryota; kingdom Metazoa; phylum Arthropoda; class Insecta; order Diptera; family Asilidae; genus Dioctria; species Dioctria linearis. Next base: position 1,131,767 of record OZ005740.1, on the reverse strand, counting down.
CCTGAATTTTAGCGAGAGCGGTACTAAGGTCAACGCGCTAAATTTGCCTTTGGGTTTTGATTAGAGATGGCACTACCAGTAAGTCTCCAAAAAATTTAGCTTGAATTTATCCGCCCGGGCCGTTCTTTAGCACACTAAAAATATTTATTGTCAGAGTTCTGAGATTTGATAAATTTATTGATAGGATTTTTGTAGTTAACGTAGTTTTGTACGTCTTTGCTGTAGGTACGGATGAATTGGATATCTTCTCGTGGCCGTATTTTCAATATTATTAATTTTTTTTCTTATTGTATATACATTATGCATATTATTTTTATATTTTTAATATTTCTAAATAATTTTAACTATCTGTTTTTAGAAATATTATAACCGGGCGTTGTATTTTCGTAAAAAAATTGCAAAATTCTTCTTCTTCTTGTTTTTAATATATCTTTTCTCTGAGTCTCCGCTGTCATATTTTAGCTGCTAAACAACGGCCCGATTTTGGAGACCCGCTAAAATTTAGTTTAGCGTGGACCTTAGTACTAGGCTTAACTTTAAAAGTTGAATGACATAGTTTCAATTATGAGCGAATTTTAAATTCAATTAATTTTGAGGTTAAGTTTCTTGAAAATTTTTACTTTGAGATCAAACACAAAATTTTGGGTATCTACCTATAGCTCCAACTTCTAAACCGATTGATTTTTTGAAATTCGTCCTGAAAGTTAAATTAACGTAATTTTTCACCAATAATTTACTTCAAAGTCAAAAGGATTTGAATTTAGGATTTAATTTACCTCACTCACGGTTGAAAGTTTTAACATATATACGTATACCATTACAGCCAATAGCTTTCCGTTGTTCGCTTATGTAGAAGATGTACGAGGATCTGTTTGTTCTAAAGTTAAGTATGAATTCTATGGTGAAGGAAACTTTTACTCTAACAAACATTCGTGTGCAAAATGGTTCTTCGATAGTAGCTGGGTCCAACTGATCACATTGGAAACGATGCTTTGTTACCATATAAGCAACGTTTTTATACACAAAGGTATCATAGAGACAGTTGCTGGACTGGTCTTTTCGGATTTGAATAGTAAGTAAGTTAAAGCGTGGGCATATGAACGACACACTTATCGGGTGAAGGCATGAAAGATAGTAACTTACAGATACCTTACGACACTTCTCACCTATAACTCTTATATTTGCTATCCTTATCTGAAGATTAATTAGGCTGCTTTTCTCCTCTCTGTAAAACATTACTGTAGAATTTTTTGAAAACGATTTCACACACGCACATATCTAATTTTAAGAAAAATCACTTTTCGCTTGATATGCTTGTCACAATCGAATACCCGCAATGTTTATATATGCATCACTATAATTCTACACCAAAGAATACAGGTATCTATCTATACATATGTATAGTAGTTGCAATAATCGAAAAAACAAAACTAAACTTAACTATATATACCTACGTAAGTGCCCTAATGGGATGTGGCCATATATAAATGAGGTTTCCCCTTGTACCTGGAGAGTACCTACCGAGCCTCGTGACTAATGGCAACATGAGTTCGCAGCATTTTCCTGATAGTCTCTGTTGCTTTCAACATTCTCGTGTGCACGTCTCAACGCTGTTATATCGCAGGCGTAGTTTCTCATCTGCGGTCTTAACTGTCTTCTATGTGCCACAAGAAGATCACATCGAAATTCAAGAACATGATTTCATGTGTAGCAAATGATTGCGGCTATTTGTTAACCGATATCGAACTCAGAAGAAATCGATTGTTGATTTTTTTTTTGTTTTTTTTCATACAAGATCTTTCTAGATCTAGACCTAGAGGGATGCAAAATCTATTTCGCAAAAAGAAACGCAGAAAAAACAAAAAACCTTTTCCATCAGAGTTTTGATTTTTGACAGCCTCCGTGCTTCATTCACAAACTTTTCCACTTTTCGATTATAAGCCCGGAAAAACTGTATTTAATTTTATGAAAGTGGTTTTATTCATAAGTTAAGCTTTTAGTTAAAAAAAACTGATTTCCATGTTTCAAAAAAGAAGAAAAAAAAACAAGGACACATTCATGCTTCAGTAACCACAGCAAAGCCCCCCTCCGCCCCAATGTAATGGTTTCATGAGAGATGGCCGCTATCGTTAATTGATTGCCTTCGATTGCGTTGAAATTTTTATTAGAAATGTGTCAGTACGTGTCGTTGCTATGGCAGGTAAACACCTTTTCTTGTGGTCACTTTAATGCTAGCTAAGGTAATTTAAAAAAAAAATAATAATAAAAATTAACTTGAAAGAATACGCAAGGGTAGTGGGTAGGTATATGACCTTCTCTCTGCTGTATCTCCCTAAAAAAAAAAACAATTCCAAAGCAACACAAATGAATCTCTTTCTTTTGGCCGTGTGAATATAAAATTTAATTTAACCCCGATTCCATGCCAATCATTTCGTTTAGGATGTCACGAAACAAAGTCACCTCTTCAATCACAAAAGCAACAATCACATCACAGGTGAACTTAACATTGGGTCTCAACATCGAGAGTAAATCTAAAGTTCGCCCACGCATGCATAGTTCGGTAGTGGTAGGTACCAATATACATAGCAGGAACATTGGAGATGATTTATTATGTATGCCAGGACAGTGAGTGAATGAATTTAAATTCAACTAGTGAAGTCGATTGGTTTGCCAAAGCAACCCCAAGGAGACCATAGTTGTTCACCTTCCCTGTGACTGCTACTATACTGCAGCCCGAAATAATTTGATTTCCGACCGCAACTTTAATTGCAGCTTCCGATGATCCCGCAGACAAATTTACTTTCGCGGCTTGGAATCAATACCTGAGAGCGAAACCTCATCAATTTTATTGGCACTCTGTGCAGTCTGGGCTGACATAAATCTGCCTGCAGATAGATACCTTCAGGCAGATCTTCACACACCTTAGCATATGAGGTGAGATATATAAATCCAGAGCAAGTAATATAAGTACCTGCATACATACGTAAATGTAATACCAATGAGGAATGATGGTGTGTGTGACGTACAACAATATATCCTGGAATCTCGATGTAAGTTAGAATGGAAATATGAATCCATTCATGCCCTGTGGGATTAAGGACGAACGTGAGCAAATGTCCTGGCCACATGTAATTATGGAAAATGATCCCTGTTTGGCGCCAGTATCAAATTTATACCTTCAGGTTGTATTGCATAAGGAATTGAATCGTCTTTGACACCCCGATATGCTATATTCAAGGATTTTCCAGCTCTTTCATTTTGCCCCCGTTGACCAATGTCATCTTTATTATACTTGGATTTATTTAGTTCTATATAGATAAATTCAGAAAGCTCTGTATCCGTTAACTCTGAGTAGGTAGATATCTGATGATTTAATATCCTCAACACTTCTGCTCCGCTTTAATCAGTTTTTGTCTACCTTTGCATACCTGTGAGTAGCCATAGCCAGTCATGCGAATCATTGACTTCCGTTCTGAGGTTTTGTTTCTCTCAAGTGCTCCGCTTTTACCAATGGCAGTTTTTTAAGTTCTTTTCATACCCTATAAAGCATGGGAACTAAGATTCTAAGATTTATCTTGTTGCTCTGGGAAGAAGCGAAGACTTAACGCCAATTTAAAGTAAACTAACTACTGGTGAAAAAAATGAGAAAAATGAAAATTTTATTTCTATCCACTCGCATCAATACGCATTAAATTTTAAGAACTTTTTTTGTTTTGCACAGCGTGGAGGTACCTCTATACATCGTTTCTCTTTGGGAACACCTAAAGTCTGCTAAAATTGTTCTTAAACCCCCCAAGGCTATCTATGGAAATGTCAAGAAATGCAAATGTGCACACGTGTTAAGTTAATATAATTCTCCTATGGTCGTGTGTGTATGTTATGTAAAACATTTCGTCCTACGCGTGAAGCAATTGCAAAAGACAATTAACTAGCGATTTCTGCTATGCTTTTATTGGACTCTCGCAGTCAATAGTAACTGGAATTTGTTCAGAATTAATTTGAAATCAAAATTTTTGTGATTCAATTTCAATTTCATATTGAAAGGGAATATGTTGCATAATATGGTCAGACATTGATTTATGGATGCAATGAAAATGAACCAAGAATTATCCAGGGTGTTTTATATAGAAAGATCCAAAACATCCTGTTCAAACTCGAACTGCCAAGATGAGGTGTATCAAGGTTTTGCCACTTGATTCTTTTTAGACGTATGCTGAAAAGAAAAAGGTCAAAGAACCACAAAGGATCCCGATTTAAATTATTATAAAACATGAAACATACCTAATAAGAATTTTTATTCCCGAACAGGAATACCAGCAGCCAATGCGATGATCAACAAAATACTTGACAAACGTCAGATGCCATGTTCCCCTCTCTCACAAACTTAGTAGGTAATGCAGGACTCCCGCAGAACAGCCAACATCAGAGCGCCAGCGAAAGAACCCACACTTACAAACTACATAGAAACTCGTTCCACAGAGACAATTTAATGAATTCCACATCGACAATCATATATTTCTATTATTATTGTTAGCCGATGATAATTTAGCAAAAATAATATAAAATGCTTTTATGACTTGAAAACAATTTGGAAATGGCCACGTTATATAAAGGGTTTCCCAATAAAAGGTGTTATTTTAATTAGCCCGCTATTTCGGTAGATGTCACTTTTGGAGCTGTAATTTTTTGACATTTGACAACTAAAAACTACGCCATTAATAAAAATGGAACGATACACGATTCAACAACGCATTGAAATTATTAAAATTCACTATAAAAATGGTGAAAATGTGGCAGAGACGGTTCGTAAAACTCGAACATTTTTGGGTCGTCGTGAAGCACCTTGTCGGACCGCAATACAGAAATTGATAGAAAAATTCGAGCTGTCGGGACAAGTTAGTGATGTGAAGAATAAAACCCGTGCACGTCGCTCAAGAACAGCCGAAAATATTGCTGCTGTAGCCGAAAGTGTTGAAGAAAACCCAGGTTTGTCCATTCCTCGTCGTTCTTTGGAATTAGGCATTCCACAAACGTCATTACACCGTATTTTGCATAAAGATTTGGGTCTTAAGGCTTATAAAGTTCAGTTAACACAAGAACTCAAGCTGGCCGATCATCAACAACGTCGAGTCTTTGCTGATTGGGTCCTTGAAATGCATGAAAATGATCCGGAATTCCATCGAAAACTCATCTTGAGTGATGAGGCCCATTTCCACCTCGATGGCTTCGTCAACAAGCAAAATTGTCGCATCTGGGGCTCGAAAAACCCAAGAGTTATTGTTGAAAAGCCTCTCTATCCTCAACGTGTGACTGTTTGGTGCGGTTTATGGTCCCGCGGGTCATTGGTCCTTACTTTTTCGAAAATGAGGCTGGAGCAACAGTTACGGTGAATGGATTGCGCTATCGACAGATGATTAATGATTTTTTATGGCCGGAATTGGATGGTATTGATCTGGACAACGTTTACTTTCAACAAGACGGCGCTACGTGCCATACAAGCAACGAAACCATTGATCTTTTACGGGAAAAGTTTCCGGGCCGTGTTATCTCTCGAAGAGGTGATCACAATTGGCCACCGAGATCTTGTGACTTAACACCTTGCGACTTCTTCCTTTGGGGCCACGTGAAAGAGAAGGTCTACGCCAACAGCCCAGCGTCCATTTAAGACCTCAAAGATGGAATTCGTGAGGCTATCGAGGACATAGGGCAGCCACTTTGCGATTTGGTTATGGAAAATTTCATGAAAATGGTCCTGTAGGCGTGGTCGTGGTGGTCATTTGGCTGATGTTATTTTCCATTATTAACGGCATACCTTCCTCTTTATAATGAAATAAAGATCCGATCATTCATCTCAAAAAATGGCATTTTGCTTTGAATATCAAAATAACACCTCTTATTGGAAAACCCTTTATATGTATAGGTATATGATATTATTTCTCATCGTTAAGAGTTCGTACGTTGTACTTACTAAGCACAGCTGCTAAGGTCAATGAACTCGTCTGACCTACGCACAGCTGTTTAGGTCAACGGACTTTTCTGTTGCACTGCTGCTAAGGTCAATGTACTTTGGTTGCTACATATGCGCAAGGTAAAATAATTTGTTGGTGCCGTGCGCAATTCAAAGGCAAAATAAATCCCAGGCTAACTCAAATCTTTCTCTTTTTCGTATTCAGCTTTCATAGATTGCGCATCGTTTGGAAATCGACTTGGCTAGTGGTAATAAAATAGAATTATTAACAAATTAACTTTATCGTGGATATCGACTGAGATAAAGACATTTATTCTGGGTCTCGACTGGAATAGATTTTACTAACTCAAACCTTTATCTTGGGTCTCGATTGAGAGAAAGATGTTTATTCTGGGTACCGACTAGAATAAACACTACTAATACAATTTTGCTTTGGGTCTCGACTGATGTAAAGTATCTTGTTCCGGGGAGCGACTAGAACAAGAATTCTACTAACCAAATTACACTTTTGCTTTGGGTCTCGACTGAAGTAAAGTATCTTGTTCCGGGAACAAACTAGAACAAGATAATCACTAACTATTTCAATTCAATTCAATTATTCAATTAATTTATTACTGGCATCTACACAATTAAGTTTCTAATTAAACTTATATCTATGCGCAGGAGATAATTAAAATACAAATAACTTTACAGCTAAACTTATGATATACATATGCTACAATAATGAGAACAAAATAATAATAGTAAAATGGAAAAATAAAAATAAAATAAAATAAAGATCAATTCAAAATGACAAAAAAAAAAAAAATTTAAAACAAAAGCGGAAAGGAAACAAATATCTATCTATCTTGCAGGAAGCCCAACAAACCCCCACAAAAACTATGACCACTGCTATTACTCTTGAGTTCAAGGGGAAGAGTGTTCCATAGTCTGATGGCTTGGACAAGGAATTGATGCTCAGAAACCCGATTACTGTAGCTTGGCATAGTTAGATTCATTGTCCTCTGAGACCGTAAAAAGCTGAGCTTTTGATACAAATAAGTTGGTCTGCGATATTGAATCAAGTTACGTAAAAAACGTATCATGCGAAAGTCCAGATATGTACGAAGTGTGCAACCAAATATTGAATTTACATAAGCAGAAACATGGTCATATCGCCGAAGTCCAAAACAATAACGAACCGCAGAGTTGAAAGCTACATTAAGTTTTCTCTGGGAAATTGAGTCAACTGCACAAAACACCTCACAGCCGTAAGTAAGTAGTGGTACTACAAGGGCTTTAGTTAAAAATACTCGAGTCTGAACGGGCGTATACGATGCAGAAAAAGATAGTTTGCGAAGAGTTGCATATATAATTGACACAACAGAATTAACATGATCCGACCAAGTTAAAGTTCGATTCAATCTTACACCAAGATCTTTTACCACGTTGTTATAAGGAATCACCTCATTGTTCATACTGAGTGCAGGGCAGCTATGTATGTCAATTACGGTTTTATGTATAATTATGGCACTGGACTTAGAAGTGTTCAGAACCAGCTTGTTTTCAACAGCCCAGTTATAGACATTTCTTAAATCAGAATTGATGCACTCGACTGCAACACAAATTTGATTCTTATGCCTAGAAATGTATAACTGAATATCATCAGCATACAAGTGGTATCTACAATGCAGAATAACACCAGTAAGATCGTTGATGAAAATGGTAAACAGCAAAGGTCCTAGAATAGATCCTTGGGGCACACCACTAAATACTGGCAGAAAATCAGAAACTCTGCCGTCACAACAAACCTGTTGCTGCCGGCCTGTGATGTAACTGTTAATAAGCTTACATGCTGGAGTAGAAAAATCAAAACGTGTAATGAGTTTATTAATTAAGACTATTAAGACTCAACTCTATCAAATGCTTTGGAGAAATCTAATAGGCTTAGAATAGTTTAATTATTTGCCGCCATTGCTTCGCGAATGTCATCACTTATTTTAATTAAGGCTGTGCTGCAGCTATGTTTTGACCTAAAGCCAGATTGATAGCGTGATAATAGACCACTATTTTCAATATAATGACACAGCTGATTGTGCATTCATTTTTCGAGCACTTTGAAAAGAAAGGAAGTATTGAAATAGGACGATATTCCTGGGTACCTAATTTTTTACGAACTGGAACGATTTTAGCCAATTTCCAATTGATGGGAAATGTGGAAGATGAAATAATATTATTAAAGATATAAGTTAGGTGTGCAATTAGGAAAGAAATTATTATTTTTATAAACTTCGGGTGAATACCATCAATTCCCATGGCATTGGATCTAATGGCCATTATTGCTGTATACACTTCAATCTCCGTTACATTTATGAATGAGTACCCGTTATTTGGATCATCCCGATGAAAAGTTGTTAAAACTTCTCCCATTTCTGCCGCCATAGATTCATTGGAGGTGGAGTGAGTAAACTCAAGATTTAGTTCATTCAAATCCTTAGAAACAATTACCAACGCCATAAAGTCGATTCCATAGTTTATATTGGTGAGTACATTTCTTTGATTGATCATATACTATATTTCATACTGATTATTATATTTATATATATACATATAATGCCATTGTTCAAAGTGGTCTCAGCTTTGACAGTATTTGTGTTTAAATTAAAATTAGAAACATAAGTGAAACTAGTGAGTAAGCGACTTTATTAAAATCAATTTACATAATTTACAAGTTTAGTTCTTAAGTGTCGTTATATAAGTGAAATTGAATTCTGTTAAGTTTTAGTTCTAGTTGTAATTTTGTACATATATTTTACGTGTGTGTCCAATAAACCACTGACTTTAAAATATTCCCCGGGGTTCTTATTTACAGTCCACATCCTTATTAATATTTTTCTTGAGTGTTCTCATTGAGCAGAACATTTTATGGTCCTTCGAGCCGGATTAAAGTCAAGTGGTTTATAATTTCACACGTCTTAACATGAGTACACTTCAAAGAACAATTCTAACGATTTTGAAACTATTCAGAGTGATTGCGGTAAGTTTCGAATTTACTGAAGTGTTCTAGAATATAAAAAATACTTCGAACGGTGGCATTTCTATTATGAGATTGAGTGCCTTTGTGAAAATTACTAAAGTTAGCGAAAGTTAGTGAAAAAATTATAATATTGATTTACTCAGATTGAGTTTCGTAATCAAATTCGCGTTGACTTTAGGTCTGATTTTAGTTAGACCCTAAGGTAAGCAGCACTCCCATATGATGTGTATTTTTTAATCTAGAATTCAATTCAATTTGTTTCATATTAAACAAGGAGAGTAGCTACACAAGATTTAAAATCTTTTAGAGTACAATTAAAAAAAAAAAATAGGTAATATGAATTCAGATAAATAAAAGAATTAATTAAGTACACAAGGACTATACCAAATAGGAATAATATACATAATGCCAAAAAGGATAATCAATTAAAAAAAAAGAAAGAGCTAAAAGTAACTAAGATTACAAAACAAAATAAAATAAGAAAATAAAGAAAGAAAGAAATAATATAAGAGCAAGTAACAACTAACAAAAGAAATTTACTAATGTGTTCCTCCATTAACCTCCTAAATATGTACCCGCACGCTGAGTGTGTGCAGGAAGAGAATTCCATAATCTAAATTCTAATGGCCGGTTTCACAGTCCAGGCTTAAGCCAGAGCTTAGCTAAGCAACGGGTGTGGCTTAAGCCCAGAACTTAAGCCTACTCAGTTTCACAGTACTCGGTAAGCTGAGGCTTAGTTAAGCCGCATATGCAAATTTTTTGAGTTGTCAGCACTGCTGTAATTGTGAATTTTTGTAAAGGAAAATTGCCATTGAGGAATAAAAACCAAGCGAAAGAAGAAATTTTTATTTACCAGTTTATTATGGTTTTTATGTGGAAGGATATCAAACTCAAAAACCATTGTTGCAGAATGTTTCGACAACGTAAACCATCATAGCCGAATGTGTCTGCAGTCGGAACCGAGAATAATGCCTAATCTACTATGCGGGGTAAAACGACATGGATTTTTGTGTTTGCATTCCGCTCTAGCATTTGAAAATTCATACTTGCAAAAATATCTCTTCTCTTTCATTCATTTGATCACATGAGCACGAGCTTATGTGTAGTAGTTAATCAGCAAAAACGATTTAGAGCAAAACAGCTTTAAACTGGAAGTTGCACTTTCAGTATTAAAAACAAAGTTTTATATTAATTGGCTTGTCAGACTTCACTCTACATAACTTTTTAGTTTGCTATAATCTTATAGTATAAAATATTTAGACCAAATACTTCCTTCGATGTACTTCTGCAATGAAATCGAGAAAGCAATTACATTTATGATAATTGGCAGGTCAACAGCTGTTTAATTTGGCAGCTTACCACTACTTACATATTTCGTGTATATATATATATTCTTCAGCAAACGATATCGTTTTGACAACGTGGTTTTAGCATGCATTGTAGATTAGGCATAAAAATCAACGTCATCCTATTTCTCGCAATGTTGCGGGTGCCTTGTCGTGGCGTATATTCTCTGTAGCAGATAAATAACCCATTTTTGTCTTAAACTGTTGGTTTCTTCCTAAAACGTCAAATGGAATGCTGACACTAGCTGCCAGACAGTACTCAAAACTGCTAACTAGATAACTATTTTTCGCTTGGAAAATTTCAATGTAGTTTTAAAGGATAACTTCAATAACAGAAATTATAATATTTAGGCAAAATATATATTTAGCAATAATTTCCTATGTGTTTCACAGTAACATCTGAGGCTTAAGCCTTCGACATGACGGGCTTAAGTTAAGCTTGCCTTAAGTCAATGATAGCACTTAAGCATTGACTGTGAAACCGAAATATTTATTAAGCCATCGGTGTTGCCTAAGCCTTGCCTGTGAAACCGGCCATAATAAGAGTTCTCTAAGATGCTGTAATTTACATGAGGCAGCATTGAAATATCAATGTCGAGCTGATTGCAGGAATCCCATATAAATTAAATTGAATAAGAAAATTAGAATCCTGCATTTAACATTTAACACTCTAATGAGCAGCCCAAGAGTAGAGACCTAAATGGGGAGATATGATCATACCCGGCCTTAATCCAAAAATAAACCTTAGCCAATCATTAAAGGCAACGTTCATTTTCTGTTGCTTATAAACACTGTCCATTCGCGAGATAATTAGAGAGCCATAAGTACAAAAAGGAAGTAGAGTAGTTTTAACTAACTTCAGTCGTGTTTGCGTTGGCAGAATGCTTGCTGAAAGCCATAGCCTCCTTAGTGTGAGTGAAGTATATTTTAGACAGCTCCAATTTTCATATTAGAATTTTAAAGAACACCAAGGTTTCGTACAGAGTAAGCAAAGGGTAATACGCTCTCCCCAAACTTAACCTGGGAGATAAACCATCAAGATCAAGAGAACCATGCGAGCATGCCAAGCTTTGAGACTGTTTCCACAGACCAATATGAGGTACGCGCTAGATTACAATTAATTCGTTCTACGCACAGTCTTCAATTAACCCAATAGGTTTGTCCAGGTAAAGTTGTACATCATCAGCATAAAGATGCAATCGAACATCACAAAAGGCATCCACCGCAGATCATTAATGAACATACTGAAAAGCAGTGGTCCAAGAATAGAGCCCTGCGGCACACCCAATCCTAATAGTAAACATATAGAAACTTTGTTGCCAATCTTCACATGTGGATATCTATCCATTAAATAAATTCTGAGAAGGCGAGATGTAGATGATGAAAACCCGTAAAGACCCACCAAATTTATGGAACAATTTGCTGTGATCAAAGCTATGAAACGCCGTTGTGAAGTCTAACAGTACCAAAAAAGATATTTTATCATTGCGAATATCTGTAGTAACTTTCAGTAAGGCAGTTGTTTCACAACTGTGATGACGACAGAAGCTTAATTGGCATCACGGTAATAACTTGTTGCGGGATAGATATTCTTGAATTTGTACGGGCATAATTTTCTCCAGGACCTTTGCTAAGAAGGGACAAATTTTAATTGGCCTGAAGTCAGAGAAACGTTCTGGTGAAGCTTTCTTCGCACAACCGCCATTTTCCATTCTATATTTACTTATATTTACTATTTATAATATGTACTGACTATAATTATTGGATATACAAGACGTAGAATTCATCTTAGTGGATAGTTTCGTGAGCTGTTCGACAGAGATATCCTTCTATGATTTCGCTTTCTTTTTTTTTCTCGCATTCTCATACATCTTAATTCACATAACTAAGGTCTTAAATGAAATTTTTAATATCAGTTCTATAGTTTTTTATGGTCCGTGTGGAAGTATTTCCTCCAGCTTTGTATAGATATATCATACGTACCTTAATTCTAGCGCATACTTTAGGTTTTATTAATGCAAAGAGAAGCAGGAAAGCAAGCTAAAAACAAAGCCGTAGGAAGCTGGGTATACTTAGTCGTTAGCATCTTAAGTCTTAACTAATAATTATATCATTAAAGGCGTTAAAGTTTTCAGATATAAACAATTTAATTTTGTAATTATTATAGAATTAGAAGATTGGTGAAAGAAACTTGCTTGGACCCAACACAGTAACTTAAGACTTGCAATCAAGTCAAAGTCGCATCGTCTGTAATGGAAGAGGTTGTATTCTATAGTATCACAAGTTTCTTTTTTCTTCTTAGATCCATAAATACTACAAAAAGCTTTTATTGCTAATAGATAAATTTACGTAATAGTTGACATAATACGTATATAGCTATCATAATTCGTGCTTGAGTTTGACTTAAACCGTATTCAATATTGCGGTTAGAACATGACTCAATTTCAAGGGTTTTTCTAGTATTTGACAACAATGTAAATTGAAAATTGCCATTTGCTTTGTATAGAGCGACATGGGCAGCGCTTTTGAAGTTTTTATGGGAAAAAAGCTATGTGTCAATGCATAATGATTAAAAACATGTCAGAGACTATGGATTAGAGTTTGATAGCGAATTAGTGGAGTTTGCTTACTTTGTGTATTTTTCAACTTTAACAGGGGTCAGTACCAAGATTTGCAAGTCTCATACATTTTTCAATGCAAACTATTTGTAGCCGAATGTTTTATGTCTTAAATTGAAGGTAACGAAGAAGTCTAGTCAATAACATCGACAAAAATTAAAAAAAAATGTATTTGAATGGAGATATTATTTAGCTCGGAACTTGTAAAAAATGGTAAAAATTGAAGTTTTTTAAATCAAATTCCTTTTAGTAGGTACTCTCATTTCTTTATATTGTGATTATTTTAGAAAGATAAAGCCTAGATCTAACAAACAACGTCGCGTTTTTTTCATTTTTAATGGTGCTTTTTTTAATTATAGTACTTGTTTTTTCTCCCGATATTTCACCGACAAGAAATTGCAATATATTGTTGAAAGTTGTTGCAATACAAAGCAATGATACTTTGCTTTTATGAGCAAAACAAATTTAGGAGAGTTAATTCTCGTTAAAAATTTTCAATTTATGTGAACTGCAAATTTTAATTTTTCGTCTTTAATTGTATGGTTTTGTCGGATGTTTGGTTTCTGTCTTTTGCGGTAGATGTCTCTAATGTGCTCCGTGGTCTAGGCCTAGGCTAATTTTATATGAATTTTCTCACTTTCAGGACAAAAACCTACGTATAGTATATTTTATTACCTACAGGTTCGCTGGTATCTAAATTGAAACTTTTTCTGAGTACTGACTCCTCTTAATGTAAAATAAAATAAAAACAATATCTTCAAACTAATATGGTTAAGGTAAGCAAAGGAAAGTTAATGAATGACCAATAGAAAAATCCATGTTTTTAATAGCAAAAACTATGAAACCATTAAGTAATGGTAGAAAAATGAGCGAAAAATTGCGGAAATTCAGCAAAATCATCAAAGAAATATAACCAATATAAAAAAATGAGCAGAGATACCTATATAAAAAGGCAGATAAAATGAAGAGAGAATACAAATGTGTAGTTTGGATTATTACCAAATCTCAGGTGGTAGGCTCAACATTAATATCAATATTATACGAATCAGGACGCTGCGTGCATTTAACTTATCAAAATGCTTGATGTTCGCTATTACTTATCTTGAAGTGTGAAATCTCGGTCACAGCTTTGTAACATTTATAACCCATTATGTCGAAACACGTAACAAAAATGCTTCAAAATACGGTCATCGAATCAGGTCCGTCGATACATTTTTCGAATTTGCAACGAAATAATTGTAATGTAAACGTCTGAGTCACAGTTATCATAATTTAATTCACATTGCTACTTGTTGTTGACAAAAATATATTTTAATTAGTTATAAAATATACAGATATGTGTATACAAAATATTAAAAACGGGTTTCAGTTATGAATAAAAGTAATATTCCCACCTTCAAGCTTCAAAACAGAACCTCGAAAATATATGCTCTTTGAAAATGCCCATATATGTGGAAATTTTGAAGTTTTACTATTTTTGCAAAATATATGTGATAAAAATTGTGTAAAAATTTAAATTTTGCAGTAAATTGCTGGAAAAAGTGCAATATGTATATGACTCTATCTATAGGGATAAAACTGTATCTATTATAAAAAAAAAATGAAACATATACGACAAAATTTGAGTATTTTTGAAAAGAGATAACGAAATCGTTACTAATTTTACAACCATCTAGTTACAAATTTTTATTTCTTATACAAGTTGTGGCAATTCGAGTTATTATGTAAAATATGTGATTAAACAGAATTATACGCCAATTGTAACTATATATGCATGTGGGTTCCGCATTTAAACGTAATCCACAACATTCGAATTAGATGCGGTAACACCACCGATAATGACAGAATGGAATTGGTACGCTGTCATACGATTGTAAAAGCAACCAGAACTGATCTTAGTGCACTAATTACCGCTGTTTATTTTCAATACAAGCCCAATTAATAGAAATAAAAGTAGTGTTTGAAGTCAATTGCTCAGTTGTTATCCTCTAGATGAAATCTATGAGGTATACTATACTAAGCTGGTCATTCCGTTTGTAACGCACAGAAATAATGATGATAGAGCAAAATGGATTTGACACCCCGCATAAAATTAAAAGTTATTTTAATTTTTGCATGTCCTCTGTCCGTCCGTGCGCACGAAAATTCGAGAGCGAGTTCACTTAGAAAGCTGAAATTTTGTACACGGACTTTAAGAAAAAAAGTAAAAAGTAGTTCGAAAATGAGACAAATCGGGCAACTCCTTTGTGGGGTTTCCATACAAAAATTTCGTTTTCCACTATATATTTGGACACTGACTGAGAACACGTCGACATGACATAGGAAGCTGAAATTTGGTACATTGTGTTTTCATAGTAATAGCAAATAAAATATCAAAATGGACTAAATCGGGCGACCCCTTCTTGGTCTTGCCATACAAAATTTTTGGTTTTTTACATATACTTTGAAAACGATCAGTCCTAGACATTTTGATTTTACTAAAAACTTCTTTAGTATACGAAGTCCTATAAAATTGGTTATAATCATTTGTTCTGTCCGACGAGCCCTTCTAGAAATATATGCGAAAAACCAATGCAAAAAATCAAAATTGCTCAAATGAGTGACCATACGAAATTTCATACGGGCATTCATCTAGGATATCATAAGAATTGGTCTTAGACCAATTCTAGCTTTTTCACTTGTTTTGATTTAACTTTATCCTACATACATATGTTTTCGAAATCAAGTTGAATCAATTTTTCTGGATCCTACTTAATGACTGTACATATTATGGACATAGGCAAACTTAGCAAGTAGAACAAAACTCTGCAACGCCTCGCTCGAATAACAAATATACAATGCCTAACGAGACTTAAAATTTGGGCATGTTTTTTTATAACTTTTTGGTAACTTTTGAACTCTACACCTTATGATGATGACTTAAAAATTGTTGTTGATAGATAATCGTTGGGCCTTTACAATGTTCTAAAAAGTTGTCATACCTTCTCCTCTCCGTTTTGAAGTTGTCTCAACAAAATTTTATTTTAGAATTTGGTATAAATCAGTTTTTTTTTATTTAACTACTATTTTTATCAAAAAACACATTTACAGCAACAGTTTTTCATATCAGATTTAAGAAGCCCAAAATCTTCGCTTTAAAATGACTTGTTACACCCTGTACTCAAAATTTTCTGCGTTTCTTGGCAGTTTTCTTGAACATATCCAGCAAAAGTGGCCGGAAAAGCTTCTTATTCCCAAAAGATGATAATTGCCAACTTTCTGGTATTTATTGAACTTTTTCGCTGGATATGTTTAGAAAAAAGTGCGAAAAAACGCAGAAAGGGTTACATTTTGGGTACAGATTGTGATAGGTAATTTTGAAGCGAACCTTTTTTAGCTTTTAAAATCCAATATGAAAAGTTGATGTTGATGACGCATTTTTTTATAAAAATAACAAGTTAAAAGAAAGAAACTGAGCTAAATTCAGAAATTTTAACTTTCTTGCGACGCAATTTCATTTTTTCTTTAGAATTGGTATGAATTTTTTGGAGGCCGACAATGACACATAACACCAAAGTGAATAAAAATTCTGCCGAAACATTTTCTATAAATTTCTAAGAAGAAATAAATGCTTATTGCTCACTACACGTCTACTCTTATAAAAATTGTTGTCGGCCTCAAAAAAAGAGAAAACATTTCCAGCAAATTTCTAAGAAAAAAATTGAGGGCTTTCTTACATCAGGGAGGGGGGGGGGGGGTGATTCTGATCTTTTGTCGTACTTCAATGTCAGAATATACGACAAAATTAAATCAACTTTTCTACTTTTTGTGTGTGTTTTTATTCAGTTCAGCAAGCCTTGCATTACGTAGAATGAACTGGAAATGGCACTTCACATTACAAATTCAAAAATGTTATTTCGCACACACTTGTGCTACTCTAAGTTGGTGTAGAATATCCATTTGCCATAGTTTATAATTTTTTTCTTAACCTGGGAAACAGTTAACTAATTTGTCGTACATTCTGACGTTTATTCATTGCAAATTGATCTTACATAGTTTATTTTGTGTTTGATGACCAGGATAACTCAAAATTAATATCGTGAAAGTACCACAAGTTTGTGGTGAAATGTCAAAATATGAGACTAAAATATACGACAGAAGAATCAGCCCCCAGATCGAGGCATCGTTAATTTTATATTGGGGCGAGGCATTGTTGTCTTACCCTTTGTGTTATGTCAGCAACCCGAGACATCGTCGAGGTATCGTCAATTTTAAGGGTGCTACACACTATCAAGTAAATTGTTTGGGTTGGCATGCACAAGCCAGCGTGCGTAGCGAAAGTCGGAGCTTGAATTGATCGAATCGACCGAAACTATTGTGTACAACTTTGCTCTATAATTGAACTAAAGCCTGCATAAAATTCGTTACAAATGGAGGCAAAAGTTTACATTCGATTTTGTTTATTTCAATTCTATAGCAAAGTCATAAGTTTTGCTTGTATACGCAATAGTTTCGGCCGATTTCATTCATGTCAGACTTCAGTCTACTGACTTTCGCTACACAAGCTCATGCAAATCGTACAACTGGGACAAGCACAAGTCGTACGATTTCTTTGAACGAGGCGTTGCTGATTTTTGTTTTACTTGCCCAGTTTTTGTATTGTATTAGTTTGTCTATGCTGTTGAGGTATGGAGAAATTTTTTGGACATAGCAATGCAGAAAAACTACACTTATCAATTTGTATCCTGATTTCATTCAACCGATTTTAAATTGTTGTTGGTTCCTGTCCCCCCATACACATTTATCAATTACTGCTACGTCTTCTTTCTGACATTCCATTTGGCTTAATTGAATATTGTTTTTTGTTTTTTTTGATAACATGCTTCTGATTTGATTCAACTAAATGTCAGAAATCTGACAAATGATCTTCACCAGTATAATCACTATGAATCGTGCAATATGCTTTTGCTTATTTTTTTGAATTACTACCATCCAACATGAATACGTTTATCTTTCGTCTTAAATATTTTATTCCCTTAGAATTAATCCATTATAGTGCGATAAGGTGGTATACACGTTACTCACCTGTTTCGACTTATATCCAACGCTCAAACTTCAATGAAAACTTCAACAATAAATCCATGCAAGCACCAATAATTAACCTATGCAAAGGTGCTAACATTTAATCAGGTAACGTTAATTGACCAAGCTGAGATGATAGGCCTCGAGCTGACGAACAACAAATATTGTTAAGAATGCATTTCCCAGCAATGAATTTTCATAATTTCCATATTATCACCGGGAATCATCGATGAACACACGAAACCCACAGACAGCACGATCTTGTTAATATGAGGAAAAATTAAAACGAAAGCTCTCACGTCGTCACACCGCTAAATGCCCGACTACTACACTACTTCGTCCGCGTTACACGTTGTGTCCTTCCACACGCACGCTCCTCAATTATTAGAGTTTGTTGTTGTTTTTACTAAATTTTATCTGTTCACCGCATGCGGCAGCGTGCACTTGGATTAACTAACATACAAAAACTGCCGATCGTTAGCAACAATTCGTCAAGGTCGAATCTTTTATTTCTCACAAATTCAACAATCGCAATGTAATTTTACATAGGGGAACAACAATAATTTTATCACATGTATAGGCACTTGGTTTTGCAAAATTAATAACAAAAAATAAAAATAAAAATAACAACAACAACAAACAGACCAGGATAAGTAGGCTGATTGATGAGTGTGAATCAACAGTTGCACTGGGTTTACACTACGCATAGCGTATACTACACTTCAATGTATAGGTAGACCAGATGGTGGTTCATTCATTCAGTTTCGCAGTGAACTCGTAATTTCCAAAACAAAACAAAACCAAAAAAAAAAAAACCAGAACGAAATTACAAAATAATCGTACAAAAAACCACCGACAATCGCGACACTTGAAACTAAACTGAGCCCACCGATTGATTCGAGCTGCGCGCGCACCTCTTTTGTTTGCATCTTTGTGGGTAAGCAGAAAACAGCGAAGCGGGATGACTTTTGTTTGGCGATCACTGTATAAGCCTTGTTGTTGGCCTCTATGTACACAGATTACAAGTCTCTCGGAACATATATGACTTATATTCATTCGAACTGTTTCTTTTTGTTTTTGCTTTGTTTTTTGTTTTTTTTTCACGACTCTCACAAGCCTTCTAACTTCTAAGGCCGATCTTGTTCGATTCGGGGATATACACTAGAAAGTGCAATAAGAGTCGTGGTGATCACACACAACGGAACAACACAACAGACCTACACTCGCTGCGTTTACCACCGAATTGGAACAAATCGAAACAGCAGAAAAGCACAAAGGTTTGACCACACGATCACGATTTCCTTGCCATCGAGAGATGTACACCTTTTGTGAGTGTCTTCCTTTCGGTGGGGGCATACACGCTGATCTGTGTGTTTCCTATTCATTCCGGAGATCGCGCTGATCCCACTAAGTAGATCAAGATTGATTAGCTTTTATATTTTTGTTGCTCTTTATGTATGTTTTCTATCCGGACATTGCGGTGCGGTGAAGAGAACGGACTTAACTCACCATTGTGTAATGGAATCTTTTTGTAGAACAATCGTGCCTCATGCGCAACCGTGATCGCATAACACTCTCTAACCCATCCATGATGCCCTATACGAATCGATTGACCTCGCCGCACAAGAAAGCACGATAGCATCCCGAAATCTTGGCAATATTTGAGCTAGTTTTTAACTTCAACGAGATCATCTTCGAACTGAAAACAGACAAAAATACATACGTACTGCCATAGGTGCCAACTGAGAGCAAAATTTAGTTATTGACTCGATCCTCGATTAAACAATTTTTACGAATCTATGTTCCCCGACACACCTTACCTGGGTCTTTTCTGAATTCCCCCGGCCCGGCCCTTAATGGAGGGGCATCTACTATTGCATTGTTGTTGTATAGTCTCGATCGAGGGCTGATTTATGGCTCAGTTGATATTTTCGATTCGCACCGTTTCTTCTTTATACCCTGGGCTAGTGGAGTTCGGAAGGCTCACGCCGACCATTTGGGGTTCGACAAAGACGACGACGACGTCGTCAGCAGACACGGCGTGAATTCAGAACGATCCGATTAGCTCTAATTTGTCATAATTTGGTGCTATCTGATTTTTACGACCGACGTTCGTTGTGGCAGTGTGGCAATGTGAGGCTTACATTTTAGTGTGGGAAAGTTTTTATTTTTTCATATTTTTTTTTTTGCAAATTTTGCTACAAGTTGCGAAAATGTTCAATGACTGGCCGCACCTGAGCTCATTAGAAGAAAAATGATGTATTTTCGAGGTTACTCTTCTGTTTTTAATGACATCTAAGTACTTGTAATGCCCAACGAACAAAGCTATGGTGTAGAACAGAAAAACCATCATTCGAAGTTGAAAATGAATTTGTTCAGAGTTTCATCTAATGCAGGCAGAGAAACATTTTCCCTATCAATGTGCATCGTTTCTAGTATCTAAGGCCACAGATTATTTCGGTAGGTGTCTTTAAAAAAAGTTGATGACAACGATTTTGGCTGTGTCTGTTTCTTTGAAATATTAAAGGAGCTAACACAAGCTCGAGTCTACGTCTTAGCGACGTTAGACTTAGCTATGCCAGTATATAACACTTTAAACCAAAATTCCAGGTAGAGAATGGGAACCACATTCCGTGCTTCAAACATTGAACCCTATCATATAGGTATACAGACCGCTCCAAATTGGAAGAGAATACCGGATCAGGTGTTTTCTGCGAAGAGCTTCACATGGAAATTGCCATACAACTTGAAAGCCATGTAACCATTTTCCAGGCGAAAGTCAAGGCCATCCCTGAAGCGAGAAGATATCTCCTAACCCCTCAAATACTGAGAACAATTGCAATCTGCTTGGAGAGCCAAGTAGCCAAGGCCTCGTCAAACTTTTTACAAGCTTGTATTGGAATGTAAAACCACCCTAAATTCCCTTTCTCGGAACAACAGGGTACTGGTGCCTTGGGTGCCAGGTCACAGCGACATTATCGGGAATGAAAAAGCTTATTCTTCTTGGTGCAAGCTCGGAGGAAATCCACTCTACAGTTGTTATTGCACCAAAACACCTTGCCTCTACTATCTCGGCTTGGGCCAACACAGTCGCCTTTGGTTCGATGACCCTTCAGGTAGAAGAGCTTACCCAACCCAAATGAAACGAAACAGCTACTGGGACTAAGGAAGCCAACCCCGAGAGGTCTAGTGTCAATTCTCACTGGTCACTCTATTCTCAGGGGTCACCTGCATAGAATGGGGCTTGATGAAGAGGATGTGGAGAGGAATCCGAAACGGTGACTCATTTTTTTTGTCACTGTCCGGTCCTCAGAAAAACGTTACAGATTCCTTGGCTCACAACACCTGTAAGAACTGCAAGAAGCCGGAAAGTAGGGTTGGGGCCAATTTTGAATTTTGTTAGAGTGAGAGTTGCTGAGAAATTGCTCATAAGTCTGTAGGATGAACAGTAATTTTTGTTGATGACATTACAATTAATATAAAAGTTAGATGAAATTGAAGGATACCCTCGCTTCAATTGGTTTGAGTTGTCCGAAATTTGGAAATCTATCATTGACCAGGATATCAAGAAAGTGGAAAGCCTGAAGTGTTATACTGGTGAAGAGGTTAGTTAGAGTTGTCCGTATATCAGCTGTTAATACATGCGAAGAAATCGTTGATATTAGGATTCCAATTGGATTTTGACTAAAATCTTAATTAAATTCGACATCACTTGTTGCTCTATTCGCTTTTCAATTTTGTTTTTCGCCTTTTCTCGATCTAGAAATTGAGATGTTCCATGAGAGAGTTGTTTTCCAAGAGTACTGAAATGCTCGAAGCTAATATGGTGATTTTTTTTTTATATTTTTGAGTTCAAAAAAGTAAGATTTTCTAATTAGCTTCTATAGCGCAGACATAATATTGCAAATCGGAGGTTTGATAAATATTGAAAATAGCAGTGGTGCCAGAATTGATTCCTGAGGAACTCCACTAAATTTATCTATATAGAAATAACGTTGTCTCGTAGATCGACAAAATAAGACCACATTGACTTAAATGCAGATTCAAATGAGTTTTAGGTTTCTGAGTTACAATTAGTTTTGTTTTATTTTGTGAGCTTATCTCATGCTATCAATTGAAATTTAGATGTCATCCGTGATTTGAATAAGTTCTCCATTGCAGCTGTACTCTAATCTGAATACAGATTGACTTATGATGACAGAAGTTTATTGTCATCTATAAAAAAATCAAAAAGATTGACATGTGTTTTTGCTAGAGTCCTTCATTGACTTTTGATGAAATGCAAGGACAAAGATAAGACGATATTCAGTTGAATTTGAAGTAGGAAGTTTTTTAACGGGTATATATATCTCGTTCTTTAGACCTAGACACAATTTAACTCTCAATAAAACATCTGATGAATTTTTGGAACCTGATGGTATCCCTGCACTCCATCCAAAACAAGGTCTTTGGGATGATTGGTGATGAGTCAATAACATCAACAATTGACGTAGACCGTGTGGTCACGTCGGTTGCCTTTCTTTGTTTTATAACATACTTTTTCCAACTTTGCTCAAGATTTTTAGTTTGATGTAGACAGGCCCTTCTCCTACCCCGTTCTTTTAATTTGACGTAGCTGCAGTTAAGTTGTCAATTGACTTTATCTGCCGCACCCCAGTATTAGCTTGACTTTATTAAACATTGTGATACCATACGTTACCGTTTATATTACCGACTTTGTTTAAATCTTCAGGTACCGACGGTGTTTGTTAAAATTTGGGCTGATTCTATGCCCACTTTTTGAATGACCATATAGAAAATCAAAATAGCCTTTATAACTAAGCAAGAATGCTCTGATTACGCTTTAGTCAAGGCATATAAAATGATTTATTTGAAACCAGGTTCCTGGTTCCCTTTAGCAAGCCTTGGATATCATTATGATCTTGATCTCAATATCAACCCCGAAAACACTATCCTTGTATATATTTTTCAATAAAAAAGGACTGATAGATGGGCTAAGCAGAAACAATTATAGTCTTCAGTAACGAGGCGTTTACCGTTTTTGCTATAGTTTCCAAGTTATGTTAGAGTCAGCACATATCTAGTATAACGGAGAAATCTTGAAAGTTATTCTGGGCCAAACAGAAATTTATGACGAACTAATCCGGGCCCCTTATAACAAGAATAATAATATTTTTAATATTCCTGAAAGTCAGGGGCAGAAATGAAGACATTTTCTGTGCGAAGTCAAAGCTTTTGTGGGGGTAGCAGTAGCAACACAGTCTTTATGAACTAGACAGATCCAATGACGTCAGTTCAATCTGGATTACGAGATATTTATCAAGGCTTCTTTATTGACAATAAGAATGCAGATGAACTTGTTTTGGCAAGTTAACTATTTTGACAAGTAGATGTCACTGCATTCGTTTATGTCCACATCTTCGTAATTTTTCGCTTGGAAAATTTGATAAAACATTTACACTTGCACCTTAAATTATATAGACCCAGTTTAGACATCTGTAAGTTGGGCGAGCCTTAATTTCTGCCCCCAAACACGATCTTACCAACAAGTTTTCGTGAGATAGAGGGAGCATACTGACCCATCTAAACAGGCTCATAGCAGAAAGCATATGCTATGAGGTAGAAAAATTTAAGCATTTTTCTTCGTGTAGTAGAACCGCATCGATGTGTTCGATTAGTACATATATTTTTAGAGGGGGCACATAAGGTCCGAATTACAATTGCGACTTCTCGGTCGACTTCGACTTGATTTTCGTCGAAGTTGAGGCTAAGGTGGAATTTTTGAATTAAATTACGACTTCGACTTTGCTGATTTCCTTTCACACTTTTCGCTTACTGTGGACATTTCTGAAGTAAAGTTGGCCGCAGCCGACATCAACTTTGCACTTTGAGTAAAGTTCAGTTCAGGCGAAGTCGGAGTTGCCTCGCCACATGCGTTTACCATTTGGAGTAAATCGAGTTGAAGTCATATTTGTAATTCGGGCGTAATTTAGTGGTTGAAACTTTATTAAATATTGAGATCTATTATATCGTAAAGTTTTTAAATTTATAATTTTATAATTTTTTATAACTGTTTAAATTTTTAAGAATTTTCCTAGTGCTCAATTCGTTTTCTGACAATATTTCTTGGCATTGCCTGATATATGGCTGATATAATTTAGACTCTCATGAGACAATTCAATTGTAAACAAACAAACCGGCAATGGAAAATGATAAATTTTTTGCCACGGCTGTTTATTTTTATAACTACTTCAATTCTATTTTATTTAAAACACTAATTTATTATTGAAATAATTAAACTTGCCTGAAAAATGATTTTCTACGACAATAAATCTGGTTGTTTCTAGAGCACAACGCACTTCATCGCCGTAATTCAAGTCTCCGGAATTTCAATTATATTCAATCTCTTGCACAAAACAATATTTTCTTACAGTTTTTCACTACTACACTGTAAAAAGGCACAAATTGTTGCCACCAAGTTTAGGGAAAATCCCTATAAATGTAGGAAATATTCCCTACATTTTATGGAATATTCCCTACTTTTCTAGGGATTTTTCCCTAAACTTTGTGCCTTTTTACAGTGCACAAAGTATAAATCACTTTTAATCACTAAAACAACACCGAAGTTGTTTTCGTACATTCCGATGAACTCAGAAATGTCGAACTGATAACAAATAAACGCTAGCCCTCTTGCCACCATCAAGGTTTTAACATTAAAAGTGTTGGCAACTACTTTAAATAAAAACTTTCTTCTTGTGAAGCATTCTGTTGAATTTTTTAAAATAGGTTTAAATTGAAATTAGATAAGAATATTGTTACGCGCCACAAAGTGACACAAGCGACATCTGTTGGAAATACAAACAACTTTAGGTTAGTGTCATCTTAGTAAACCTTGGGTTCAGAGAACAGAATATTCAAGAAGGTTCTAGGATAATTCGTAGAGTATAAATACGGCGATTCTCACATCCAGAGGGCGAGTTTTATTTCAGACAGTGAAGTGAATGAAGTAAACTATTTGGATTGCGATAATTAGAAGTACAGTACTAGCGATAACTATATAAAAGTTGATTTGATAATTATTTTTGAATTTGTGAGAGTACACGGTACAGTTAAATAAAGAAAGAACTTTTGAATTATATATCTGAAATATTGTGTTTTAAAAACTAAGAAACTAAGGCCACGCACGTAACAACTGGTGTCAGAAGTAAAATAAATTCGCGAAATAAAGTGGTGGCATTTGACTGATTAATTTTGTGAAATCGTATGAAACTTTCCTTCTTTAAGTAAAAATTCCGAAAGATAATTTTATATTAAACTGTGAGTGAATTATCAAAGTAATGGGACGTAAACTAAAGGAGCTTCGCATACAGGAATTGAAAGTGGAATTGGGGAAGCGGTCATTGCGAACGCGAGGTCTAAAGAATGTCTTAGTCGAACAACTTAGACAAGCTTTGATAGAGCAAGAAAAGAATCCTGAGACATTTGTTTTCGAAGAAGAACCTGAAGCTGAAGAAGAACCTGCGATGAACATAGAACAGATTTTGGGTATACTTTAATGTCCAAAATGTAGATGAAGAATGCTTTTGAGGAGCAGAGCAAAGCTAATGAGGAACAAAACAAATCTCTGAAATCCCGCTTGGATAAACAAAAGAAATCTCTGGAAACGCGTTTGGACAAACAAAAGAGTTCTCTGGAGAATTGTCTAAAAACTCGTTTGGTGGAACAGAAAAATTTTCTGAAAAACTCGTTAGATGAACAGAATTTGAAAATTGTAACCTTAAAGCAGATATGGAAACCTCGGCACGAAGGGATTGAAATATCCGGTGCAGGCAGAATAAACCCCGAATATTTGATGGGCAAAATTAGTGGCATATTTTCAAAAGACAATTCGAGGCAGCTTCCGAAGTAAATGGAAATGATAAAGCTACAGCTCTAGTATTAGCACTTCGAGGTCCTGCGTCAGAGCTATTACAAACAATACCGATTGAGAAACAACGTGAGTGCACTTCATTAATACAAGCGATAGAACTGCGTTATGGAGATGAGCACATGCAGCAAGTATATCGCCTGCAGTTACGCAACAGGACTCAAAAGCATGGCGAGTCACTACAACAACTGCAGGCTGATGTGGAAAGATTAGCGAATCTTTCATACTCCAGCGTAAATCCTTAATAAAGTGGCAACAGAGGCATTTGTGAACGCTATTGCAGATCAAAATTTACAACAAGCGTTAAGGCTAGCAGGAAAGAAATCAACAGCAGAAGCACTAGCCTATGAATTAGCGTATGAATCTGCCAGACAAGCTTCTCGGAGTGCAGTACGAGAGAGAGAAATTTCGGTGGAATATACTTGAAACAGATTGCAGTCATCAGAGAGCACTCCGTCACATGGTATTCTTCGATGCTGGAATTGTAATAGACCGGGACACCTCCAAAAGGACTGCAGAAAACGCCGACGAACAGAAGCTCCAGAAGAAGGGCAAAGATATCGAGCTGGGCAGCAGACTCGCAGAAGAATGTAGTCATAAGGAACCACTCCATCGCGTGGTCTCATTCGATGCTGGAAATGTAGTAGACTATGACACCTTCAAAATGACTGCAGGAAACGCGGACGGGTGCAATCAATAGGAGAAGAAGGAAGAAGATGGCGAGTTAGAGAGCAAACTATTCGTGGAGAGACTAGACTGCAACCTCATGACTTATAAATCCCAAACCGCAAAAGACGTATCCACGGAAATGTAGAAGCTTTTCACAACATCTATGCAATCCTGAATGGAAACATTGCGGACGGATGGAAGAAAAAGATGACGATGACGAAAGTCGAAAGAAGAAAGGAAAGAAATCCAATGATAATTATGACTATGATGATAACAGTAAAAAGGAGAAAGGAAAGAAAGCCAAAGACGAAAAGTAAAGGCTCTAAGGATGCTGAAAGTGACGATGGTAAGGGTATAATGAAGATAGGAAAAGTAAAGACAAAGGTTCTGGCGATGATGATGATAAGAAACGCAAAGG
Source organism: Dioctria linearis (assembly GCA_963930735.1). Taxonomy (NCBI): domain Eukaryota; kingdom Metazoa; phylum Arthropoda; class Insecta; order Diptera; family Asilidae; genus Dioctria; species Dioctria linearis. The sequence goes on along the minus strand of OZ005740.1, from coordinate 1,104,744 downwards.
CGGCAATGACAAGGATGACAACGGCGATAAAAAGGGCAAGAAAATTGAGGACAAAGGAGTCAAAACCAATGATGATGAAGATGATAAGAGACGAAAGAAAAATCAAAGCATGGAAGAGTTCTTCAACATAACATTAATCGAACATCTCAGGAAGGTAGTCAACAGCGCGATTGGGATCGATATATTCCTATATTTCTAATGGCTTATATATCAACTGTTTACAATACGACCGGACAAAGCCCAGCTAAAGTCATATTCGAAAGGGAATGCACTTACCTAGCGACCTTAGGTTTGGTATACCCAGAGGCGAACAAAAGTTACCAGAAGACTACGTAACGAAGCTCAGACGAAGATTAGTTGATGTGGCCGAGGCCACGAGACGCTCTTCAAAATTACCACAACACCGTATGCAGTTGATACTAGAATTAATAACATGGCATACAAGATTCAGAACGGTACAAGATGCAAAAGAAAAATCGCGTATCTGGATCGCTTGTCTCAATTCGGCGATCATCAAGACCGTGGATCACCTGTTATTGGGGACGAACAATTTTAAGAAGGGGGCAGTGACACAAGCGACATCTGTTGGAAATACAAACAACTTTAGGTTAGTGTCATCTTAGTAAACCTTGGGTTCGGAGAACGGAATATTCAGGAAGGTTCTAGGATAATTCGTAGAGTATAAATACGGCGATTCTCACATCCAGGAGGCGAGTCTTATTTCAGACAGTGAAGTGAACGAAGTAAACTATTGTGATAATTAGAAGTACAGTACTAGCGATAACTATAAATATAATATAGAAAAATTCAAAACGTGGTAGGATTTATTCCAGCTAATATTATGATTCGATATCGAATTGAAAGCAATTCATAGAAGTGCAGAAAGCTTCAAGCTCAATGTCGCTCTCGACTACGTCTAAAAGGAAAATTCTCTATCGATTCGAAATGATTCTTCGATAAAAGTTCTTAAAAACGATTCAATATAGATCGAATGTTCCTTTTAATCGTAGTTGGTTCGAGATCGAAGTCAAACTCCGCTTAAGCGAATTTCTCTCTAATAATTAAACATTATTCATAAATTATGCGCACTTTATTTTTGCACATTTAATGATAAGGACCGCATTACTTTACAGCACTTTTAGAGCACAAAAATAATATTTCATAACAAATCCACAAAAGAATTCCAAAAAATCTTCGTCCCAGATTTGAGTAGAAATAAAAACTAGAATAAGGAAGACAAAAAAATATTAGTAAGAGTAACTGTACCGACCGACAAGTCGGAATAGCAATAGCAACTCACTAAAGCGAGAAAATTACGAATTTGGTGATATTTCCTATGTATTTCGGTCTTCGAGATTATTTCGCTTAAAACGAAACAATTTTCTTACAATATAGCTAACATTTTGTATTTTGTTTTTTTTTTTCTCAGGTGATTCGATATCTGGATTTTACTTGTCTGTGGTGATACGACAAGGGTGCAAGTAAGTACCGTGTTGATTTCTATCAAAAGTCGCTGCAAGTTCTTTAAGCTGCAGAGATATAAAAAAAAATATATTTTTGTTTTTAGCATTCAAAAAATCTGAAAATCTATCCACGCGTATTCTACTCGCTAAAATATCGTGTCTTATAAACAAAAAATAGAATTTTTTCAAATAAAAACATTTTTTACACGGATTTATATCATCCCACCTGGGTATAATTAATTCAGACAGAACTTATACCTAGAGCATGTCATGTTTATCTTTTTCCACCATTTAAGTCATAGACGCGAGATTGCGTGCCGAGTCTTTTTTTTTTTTTAGAAGCCCTTGTCCTTGGCTTGATTTCACGGTGTGTCCTGTCACTATAGTATCAAAGAATTTTCTTCTTATAATCTATCGGAAAATCCCTAAAATACATACATAAGTACATTCCAGTTTGTCTTTATAACCTTACTTAGCTAATAAATAAATATTGTTAGCGGCAGCATCCTTTTTCGCTTTACTAAAATTTTGCCATTCAGAAAACGGTAATTAACGCGCCAAACCCGAAACTCGCATCTATATTGAAATATTAAGAAAAGGATAAGACGTCAGAAGATTTCCGGTTGTGGTTGTGCCAATCATGGCTTATTTTGCGAAATTAATTACTTCAGAGTAGCTCATTACCGCGTCGAAAATCGGTGCGTTCAGTGTGAGCGGTAGAGTACTATTCGGTTAAATTAAAATCAATTAATCCTCATAGCGATTTCGAAGGCAACAGAAAGAATGGTCCATTTACCAGCCCCCCCCCCCCTACCCCACCCCTGCCATTCAGCCTCAACGCATAAAGCTTCTTTAAGTCTTTTCGTATAGAAATCAGCTCATGGTTTTCCACCAGAGTTATTGACGAGCCATCTTTCATTCGGTAAAATCCCAGAAACAGTTATCCTTTGGAATTTCTAGACCTCTCTCTACCCACCTGATGTTCATTTATCCCCCCACATCATCTCAAACCACCAATTCCTCTGTAGTACCCTGATAGAGTAGTACGAGGAGATTCGTGGAAAACAAGAAGTGCTGACTGCTGTGATGTCAGTGTAGCCGAATTTAGGCTATTTATTTGCCATTAACAGAGATTAATTAATTCCGAAAAATGCGATTTGTACATAAAGGGGAGCCCGAAATGGGGAAGAAGGACATTTCATTTACACAAAAATCAACCGGGGGATGAGTATAAATCCACACGCCTGCGAGCTTTTTCTCGCGCTACCCTAATACTTGGCCGGGCAGAAGAAGAGTTGTATGTATGTAGGTAGAAACACCATCAGGGCCACCACCGGCCGTGCGGACTTTTAACTCTTTCGTTTTAAAGCGCAAAAATATAGCGCGCGGTTATATATGGGACCCCAGCCCCAAACATCCGCCCACATAGATCTCGTCGCATTATTCTAAGCAGTTAATGCCCGTTTCCTGGTCCCAAGTCAAAGTGTTTGTATGTGCTGAGAAGGTAAATAAATAACCGTTTTAATGTATGCATGCACATCGAACGGGGAACCTACACACAGAAAAGGGGAGCCTGCCTGAGATGCCCCCAGAGAGAGAGAGAGACTTTTTTACTTGTGTCTGACTTGACTATACTACACCAGGCCCAGAGCCGACTTGTGCCACAGTGAGTCTGAGAAAAAGTGGAAGCTGAAGAAGAACCAAAGAAAGCGGACGTCGAGAGAAAATATAATTTCCATGCTTGTGCTCCATCCATAACATCCAGACGACGTGGTGGTGGTAGGGTAAGTTGGTTGTTCCCCCCATTTCCACTTGAAGTCTGGAATGAAAGTGGGAGGGGGATCCCATACCTAGCCGCAAGCTTCTCGAAAAGTGTGTGGAACTGTGAACTAGTGAATTTCTTGTGCGATAAACAAACACACGCTCGGCCACACTTGCCTTCATGCCTTGCCGTTTGCCGGCAATGAAAAAATAAAAAAAAAAAAAAATAAATAGCGCGCTCAGCGCATATATCGCGCCAAGCAAGGCCCGTTTATGGCTCCGCCTCCGTCTATTGCTTCGTAAGGCTGACAGTGAGGAATTTTTTTAATCGTCACGTGGTATTAAAGGGGGGCCCAAGCTCCAAGGTAAATATTAATTATGGGAGGCCGATTGGTCTGCAGGTGTGTGTATAAAGTCAATGGGTATAACGATGGGGACTTGCGAGCTATAGTCCACCTACACCCATCAATTTGCTCCTCGTATAACTGATGTTGAGGTAACGTAACGTAACTTAACGGTGCGATGGCTATAGCTAAAGAGGTAAAGTGTGGGGAAAAATGGATCAACATGGGAGAGCTATACTGCTGCTGCTGCTGGGATGTTTCCGTACATTTCCCAGAGCGTTCTAGCGACTTTTGTTTATTTATTACGTTTTCTGACAAACCGCTAACACCGCACGAAAAGCTTATCTGTGTGAACGAACTGAACGGGCGTTGGACGTTGGACGTTGTTGGTTGCATAAAATTTCGTCTTGAGGGTGAAAGATAAGGGCTTTAAAAGCTTCGGCTTTATGGACGTCTTAATTTTATGAGGTGTCAACGAATGCCCCTGCAATGCGTGACACGGTTGACAGAGTATTCTCTAATTGAATAATTTTAGTAGAGGCCAGGCCAGGTGGGCTGGGTTGCAGAATACAAAGTGTCACCCGTTCCTTTTACGGCACTCTCTGGGTTAGAATGGCTCAAATTCAACGTGTTTTTATCTAGATGATGTGCACCTAAGCCCTTGTCGCATCGCACTGACATTTTAACGTTAAATAGTTTTACTTTGAACTTGCTGGATAGATACCGAGAGGGCGTGTGTTGTAGGTACTACTTAATTGGAAAAAGTATAAGAATAGTCCGAGGAGACCGAAGATTCTTGTATACAGACACACACATACTTAACGAAACCTACATATATTCAACAGTGGCGGCTTTATTGCTTGTTTTGATGAACTATGAAATTTTAGATAATTTCACCCATCTGCACTTGAAATTTAAATTCTTGAAAACGGTATAAAGACAGACTAAAAAGGGATAATCCGGTCGGTTGTTTTCCATGTCACTTTTATTTACTTTTTTTATTGTTACTACTTAGTACCTACCTCCTTAGATGATGAACTCTTTTAGGGTTGTTGGCCCTTTTATTGTGCTAATCCGTCTTTCTATATGGCAGCATTGGTGGCTTGACCTCTCACCGCATTTTTCTTTCACCAAGGTAAAAGACAAAATACAAAAACCACGACGACTTTGAGAGGAGGTAAAAGCTAAAAGCAGGCACGAAAGCGTATTAAGGGAAGAAGAGGAAAAAAAATTTTTCTCAGAAAATGTAAACTTTTCTCGGACGAAGTTTAAAAGGAAGTAAATGGCCACCGCATAACCCCCAGAGACACGATTCAAATCAAACTCAACAGGTTGGTCAATTCTTGAAATTATAGCCACCCCCGCCCCACTCGCGTGTCGCAGTTTTCAGAGTTTCCGGGGATTTTAAGATAAAAATAAAACATAAGAAGCTGAAGGAATTTGCAGAAAATTGTTTCTAATGTTTTCAAATCCAGGCTTTTTCCCCGAAGGACAAACGATTATTTTTGACATGTAAGCTATTCAGATTCTGTAAACTATATAGATTTTCTTATAGATGGAAGAATATCTTTGAGGGTGAAACTTCTCGGAAATAAACTTTCACACTCGCTTTTAGATCAACGAAAGGATTAAAATTTGTAGGCCGAATGTACATACATATATCCAGTAGTAGTTGTTGTTCAGAGGCTATTTCTTATCAGTTCTTGTATAGTCACTCTTCTCTTGTATGTGGGATTTCAATGTTATATAGTCACCTTGCTTTATCTCCTGGATCCAATGCAATTCTGCAACGTGCTCTCAGCTTATGTTGAAAAAATCTGATATCACCTGTTTACACTAAAAATGGTATTGTGTATGCCCGCAAAAATTATTCACAAAGGCCCCGTTCAAAGTGATTAACCTGTGTCAACTTTTTGATTTGGATGCAAAGTTTCAGGGCGTTGTATAGGAAAGTTATGCTAGTAATTTATTTTATTTTTTCTCTCTTAATTTTGATTTGATTTTATGTTTCTTTCTTTTTGCTTTGTTACTATACCATTTTTTTTTTTAGTATTTAAAATTTGTTTTCTTTGGTTAATTTTATAAATAATTCTCCATTTCTTTTGGTTAAATTGTGTTTTCGTCATATTGATTGGAGTTATTGCTCGGTGTCCCAGGTTGCCTTCTTCTAATGTAAAAATCTACTCATATTTTCGGATTAAATAGTACGAGAACGTTGTTCAACATATTTTCAAAAAAAAAAAAAAATGGCTTTAACATCTGCCATTTTAATGCAAGAAGCCTTAGACCAAAGATTACTGAAGTGCAAGGAATTTTTTATAGCAGTAATGTGCATTCGATATTCATCTTCGAAATTTGGCTTAATAAGAATATTTTATCTAACTCGATTGCAATTCCTGGATATAAGTTGTTTAGCCGTGATCTTGAATGTCAGATCGGAGGAGGAGTTGCTATTTTTGTAAAGGATTGCTTTATATTCAAAATTAATAAAAGATCCATTGAGGGTGGCATTGAGTTTCTGGCTGTTGAGGTGAGTTGTGCTACAGAGAAATTGCTTCTTATTAGTGTTTATTGCCCGCCTTAGGTACATTTAATCTTGGCAATGCTGTGGAACTAGGTAATTCGCTGTCCCATTTCTCACAGAAATATACCAATATAGTAGTTGGCGGAGATTTTAATATAAATCTCTTACGTAACAATAGCACTGCGGACTGCTTTTTACACTTCTTTCAATCGTGCTTTTTACAAAATATTAATAACGGCTTACCTACTTACTACAATTGTAATAATCCCTCGCTTTTGGATTATTTCTTTGTATGTGATACCAATAATGTCCTTTTTCATAGTCAGATAACCTCACCAAGTATATTTGATCATGATTTTATTTATTTGTCTTACAACATTTGCTTCCCACCTTTGCCTAATATAATTAAATTCCGTTCTTACGATAAAGTTGATGTACAAAATTTGCTTGAGGAAGCTTTCACCGTTCCTTGGGTTTGTATTCAGGACTCTTCTTCAGTCGAGGAGCAATTGAATATTTTTTATGGTTTCATATCATATCTTCACGACAAATATGCACCTTTACATATAAAACGGATTACGCCAAATCGTATTCCATGGTACTCTCTTGAAATCGAGTGTCTAATTGCTGAAAGAGAACTACTTTTTCGCAGGTACAAGAGATGTAAGTCGGAGGAATGTTTCTCCAGGTTCAAAGCACTTAGAAATAAGACGAACACTGTAATTAAATGGACAAAGAAGAGCTATTTCAATAACATGTTAAATTCATCGCTGCCTTCTAAGAAACTCTGGTCTAATTTGAAGCGGTTTGGCGTATGCGGAAAGGGTTTGCCACCTTGTGACTTGAATACTGATGATCTTAATATTTATTTTACTACACCCTGTAATATTTCCTCAACACAACCCGCCCCCAATATCAGTTTGAACGGGGAAGGTCACAGCAGTTTCAGTTTCCGATGTGTATCACATGAAGAGGTTTTCAAGGCATGCATGTCCGTTAGGTCCACAGCCACCGGGTCAGATTGCACCATCATTTTTCAAATTGTTATTGCCCGTAATTCTTGAAAGTTTAGTTTATATTTTTAACTCTTGCCTCACTTTCTCTGAGTTTCCCCAAAATATGGAAAAATGCTGTTCTTATACCTTTGGCTAAATGTTCTGCACCAAAGTCAGCCTCTGATTATCGGCCAATAAGCTTACTTTGTTATCTTAGCAAAATTCTCGAGAAATTAATGAACTCACAGATTCTTCAGTATGTGTCGGATAATAAGCTCATTTCGAAATGGCAGTCCGGTTTTCGTTCTGGCCATAGCAGTGAAACTGCCTTGTTGAAAGTTTCTACTGATATACGCAATTCACTGGACAGTGAATAGCGTTAGTACTCCTCGCCTTCACTAAAGCATTTGATTCCGTCGACCACAGTTTACTTTTATCGAAACTGCAAAAAATGTATAATTTTTCTCATTCCTCTTCTAGAATGATTTCAGATTTCCTTTTCAACCGCTCTCAGTACGTTAAAGTTGGGGATGCTAAATCGAAGTGGATTAGTGTCAAATGTGGTGTTCCGCAAGGCTCAATTCATGGGCCGCTTCTCTTTAGCTTATTCATAAGTGATCTTCCTGATATTATTGAAGACGTGAACATCCACATGTATGCTGAGGATGTTCAGATATATCTATCTCGTCCAATTGGATTAATGGAGGAATGCATACATCGACTTAACCGTGATTTAATAAATATATCTGATTGAGCCATTAGCAACCGACTCTTGTTGAATCCCCTGAAGTCTTCTTGTATGGTCTTCTATAGGAGTGATCTTCCCTCTATATATCTCAATGGAGTACTTTTGCCTTATGCCAGGAAGGTTAAGAACCTTGGTGTTTTTTTTTCAATAGTAAATTGGAGTGTTGTGACCATGTTAATTCCTTATTACAAAAGATATATGGCGGTCTTCAATTGCTTCGTCTGTCGAGTAGTCTGCTCCAGGTTGAGTTAAAGCTAAAGCTAGTTAAGGCACTGCTAATTCCACATTTCACTTTCTGTAGTACAATTTATTCGCGGCTTGACTCTGTGTGCAGTCGTAAATTAAATGTAGCTTAAGACGTCACGATCACGTTTCTGCTTATAGAAATTCTGTACTAGGATGCTCTTTGGATGTCGTATATGGAATTCCCTTCCGGCTAACGTTAGAGGGCAATCTCGGACATTTGATTTTAAGAATGAGCTGAAGCGTTTCCTGGATACTTCCTAATCTAAAATGTGCCGATGACACAATTTTGCTACGTAGCTTAGAATAAAATTAAATTCTGGTCTTTTGAATTTAATTTTTTATTTTTTTATTTTTATTTTATTATTTTGTAGATTTTGTTTTTTTTTTCAATCTATTTTGATCTCTCAGTTAGTTACAATTATTATATTATTATTATAGTTTTATTTGTTATTAAATTTAATTTTTATTTGTTTTTTCTCTTGCATTATATTATATTTTGAATTCTCCATTTTCACTGTACTATAAAAAGATGTAATCTTTTGTACAAATCCTCGAATAAATTATTTATATTATTATTATTACCTTACTCTATTTTGTGCGTTCACCTTCAGTTCATTTTGACTGAGCAGCAGCCTTCGACAAGCTTTTTGTTTCTAATCAAATAATTAATTATTGACATTGAGGTTGCGTAAATTGCGAAAATAGTCATGTCTTATTCACTTCAGATTTATGATTTGTATGTGATCTTTCGCCAAAAATCAATGAGGCACTGTGAACACTCTTTCAAGTATATTTATAAATTTTTGTCCGCAAATCCTGGTTGAATGGATCTAGCTTTACCGGAATTTGGTACAGGCCCGTGAGGATGACGGAATTATTTACTCATTTAAAAATATTTTATAAACTTGGTTGCAGAAGTTTTAGTATATATGTTCGTTGATGGTTTGATCCTGATTTCCCTATATAAAAACAAGATTATGGGAAAATCTTATATGCACATGTGTAAATAGAAGGGAATTTCTATTTTCAAGCGATATTCTGTATTCTCAGAAACATATAGCCTAACTTCACATTAACCCTGTTAATTTATTGTTAGAAAATCTTGGACCTAATAAATTTTGTTCAGTGAATTCAATGTCCCCAGTAACAGCCTTTCATCTTCCTAATTTCATGGTAGATGGAAACTTCCATCAGTGATCCTTACATACTTAGTTAAAAATAATGAAAAACGTCTTCCATTATATGATAATAATAATAATATATTTCCTGGCCAAAGTACACAAGATTTACAATCTTTTTTACGTACTAAATAAGTTTTGTTCAAGAAACCCGGTAAAAAGTCCAAAAGAGTAATCTTTTTATGTACTAAAGAAGAAAGATGGTAGACTGTACATGCTCTAAATCATAATATGTGAAAAAAGATTAAAAAAGAAAGCAATACCAGTAGTACAGTAATAAACAAATTCGACCTATGGAGAAAGATGTAAGAAAAAAAAAAATCAACCTAAAACACTTCCAATGCTTCCATGCGATGCAAAAATAGTTTTAGTAGAGCTAATATTCTGAAACACGATCTTCAACAAGTGTCCTGAATTCACCGACGGTGGCCGCCACCTGACTATTAGGTGGAAGCCCGTTCCACATACGAATAACTTGGATGGGATAGGAACATTTCATGAAAACGAGGTATAGCTAGGTTTCTATTGCGTTGTGATGTTGTATAGCTAAAGACTTCTCTGAGATAATCAGGTTCACCTGAATTAAGCAAACGATTCAAAAACACTAAAGCTTTACAGTAATTTTAAGTTCTCTTCCTCTGCGATCTGCTTAATCGATAGTTTCCCCACTGATAGGTTTCAAAAGGTACAAATTGGAGACTCCTCATTCTCCCTACTTCCCCTTTTCTGTGGTGTACTCCAAGAATCTCTGTTGAACCCGCTGCTGTTTTCTTTGTTTTTAATGACTTGCCAAAGGTGATTCAAGATGTTCAGCTTCATCTCTATGCTGATAATGTACAAGTATACCTAAGTAGGCCTATTGGTCTTATAGAAGATTGTGCTGCTCGCATTAATGATGATCTTTCCCGTATCTACACTTGGTCGATCAACAACGGGCTTTCACTAAACCCTAGCAAATCGCACTGTCTTCCTATCTACAACTCTTTGTATGACATACGTGATATCCCACACATTCTTCTTGACAACTCCCCGCTGCGTGTTGTGAACTCGGTCACCAATCTTGAGGTCAAGCTAAATGGACAGTTAAGCTGTTGTGATCATGTCAAACTGATGCTCTCTAAGATCTATGGGGGATTACGCAGACTGTGGCTATCTGCAGGGTTACTGTCAACAAATATCCGCTTGCAACTCGTAAAGGCTCTTCTATTACCCCATTTTACCTATGGAAGTTTGAGATATTCCAAAATTGATAGCATATGCGCGCGGAAAGTTGAAGTTGCCTTTAACGATTGTATTAGATTTGTGTTTGGAATCAAACGTTGGCAGCATATAACTCCGTACAGACTCTCATTGGTTGGCTGCTCGATCAACTCTTACCTAAAGCGCAAAGCTTTAATATTCCTCTATATCCTAATTCACTCTGGTGAGCCTGGATATCTGTATGACCAGATACATTTCCTGCAATCTTCACGACATTCCAATCTACTAGTTCCTCGTTTCCATTCTTCGACTGGTGAGGCCTCTTATTTTGTCCAGGTCGCTCGAATGTGGAACTCCCTTCCAGTTCGTGTCCAGAGGGCCGGCTCTACCTCTATCTTCAGGCGTCTAATTTGTGACTTAAATCTTTGATAATTTATTAATATACTCTTGTTGTTCTCCTTGGTGGTGTCAGGTTGAACTAATTCATAAATGAAATCAAGTGAATTTAATCAAGTGATCGAATGAATGAAGTCGGGGAAATTCAAGGAAATTTAATTAAATAATTAATTATTTTTGTTCTCTTTCTCTAATTTTTGCTTTTCTGTTATTTCTTCATCTTGGCACTAGATATGAGTTCAGAGAACAACCCAGTAGTCGCAACAGAAAAGGCGAAACATGGTAAAACCTCCGATGTCCAAAACTAAAACGTATGCAATCATTGAAAACTATCTCTCTCTATTTGACGATAGCACAGGCTATCTAACTTAAGAAAGACTAGACTACTAAATGGAAATGAGACATGATCAATACTTTTACTAGTTTTAAGCGTGCACTACAAGTTATGATTGGCGCAGAAAGTCACAATCTACGTAGCCCACTATAAATCTTGCAAAGCTTCATACTTACATTGTCTCAACATTTCATATGTTGGTTAAGAACAATTGCAAGGTTGTTAGCTTTATTTGACCTAGATATTGAAAAACCATTAAAAATACCGATGGGACATCATCGAGATCATTGAGTACGTCATTGTAAAAGGCGATAAATTGTGATTTTGCGGGGTTCAGCAGCTGCAGAGCTGGGCAAGTACCAAAGAAAAAGTACTTAAGTACAAGTACTGAAGGCCTGAGTACTTTAGCGTAAGTACAAGTACCGCATGTATACGAAAAGTACTTATAACTAAGTACTAAGTCTATAAAAAGTACTGAGTACTTTTGAAGTACTTTTTAAAGTACTTTTTTAGAATCTTTGTACGTTGGCAGTAATATAATGAAGTTTCTTATAGAGTTCAGTTAATAGATATTAAAAAATAAATACCTTTTGAAAACTATACCATGTATAGTAACCAGTGGCTACTATTTATAGTTTTTTATAGTTTTCGGCGCTGTGCAGGTATAAGAGTAAAACTTTCACCTCTCATTGCTACACTCATAAAAACTGTCAGAGGTCCGCCCAAGCACACATTATCGCCTCCAATAATACATAACAATTCTAAGGAAAAAATTTCCAGTAAATTTCCAAGAAGAAAATGGGGCCTTTCCTACATCAGGTCGAGGCATCGTTGATTTTATATTGGAGCGAGGCATTGCTTGCTTACCCTTGGTTATGTCTACTGACGTATATAATATGGACTGCTTACTTTTCAATTTCATGTGGGGCACAATTACTTGTGTCAAAAGAGTTCTTACGTCGCACAGTGGAGCAATTGACCTATAAAGTTGGCCATAAATCAAAAAATCAAATAGCACATGCGCAATCGTTTTTATTATTTCCGTATACCTTTCTGTCCTGCGCACAATAAATCGAAAGCGTACGGTCGTCAACTCAGTTCCGTTCATCTCCAGGATGACTCAGTCGAAGCCATTTGTTTGCAGAGATTACAACGATAAGTTGGCTTTTACCTATTTTTGTGCATTTATTGTGAGTTTAATTTCTAAAATATTCCACTCTTTCGTTATGGAACCTTCAAGTTCAGATATGTAATATAATTTTATTACTCAGTACTTGCAAAAAAGTGTTTGTAATTTTAAATCATTGCTACAACATAAAATGGCCGTTGATTATTAGTTGTTTTAAATTATTCTCAGAAACAAGTAGATTATTATTTGTGTACCACCCTGGATCCGGTTTTGGTTTTTCATTTTTCTAATGAACATTGATTGTATATTTCATAACCGATTTTTCTGCCTGCCCATGTTTGCCCCTTACCTGGGTATTCTAGATTTTTCAAAGTTGGTCAATTAAAAAAAAAATCAAATATTCCATCATTACTTTCAGAGATGAGTCCCAATACAATGTACATAACGCGAAAAGAACTTTTTGATGTTATGATAAACTCAGGGTACAATGAAATTGAGGACCAAATAATGTTTTTGAGAGAAGAGATCAAGACCAGAACAAAATGTCCCGAAGTAAATCTTAAGGATTTGAAAAAAACCCTTAACACGCTTCAAATCGGATTTTAAATCTCGTCTGAGGCTCAGTATACAGTACCCACATGTTGATATTGACGAAGAAAAACATAGTTAAAAAAAAAGTTTGTGATTTTCGAAAGATTCAATTTATCGTTAAACGAAGTTTCGAAAATTTTCGAACAAAAAAAGACGAAGAAAAACACAGTTAAAAAAAAGTTTGTGATTTTCGAAAGATTCAATTTATCGTTAAACGAAGTTTCGAATATTTTCGAACATGAAAATTTTTGGGTTTCGAAAATGCATAATCATAATCATCATCATAATAAATTTAATCTCCCGACGGCTGAAGGTGTAAAAGTATGAAGTGAAAACAAAAAAAAGTATATGTAGATTTGCTTCCTTATTCCAAACCAAAAATTCAAAAATCTATAACTCACTTTGGATTGTGATAATTTTGGTTATCATTTGAAAATCATAAATTTCGAAATTGGATTAAATTTCGATTACCGAATTCGCTAAAACTTACGAAGTTCATATTTTCGAAAATATACGCAATTCGAATTCGAATATACCTTTAATTACACCCTTATAGAAGTATTCAATTTTAGAATCCATTTATTATGCCTGTGATTTATGGTCAACTTGAAGGGCCGCTGCCAACATTGACAAAATCATTGCCGGGAAGTTGAAAAAGTGAGCACGCAGCTCGAAAAGTGATTTTAATAAAACATTTAGAATTTCCTCTGCGCATCTAATGAATATATTGTCTTTGGTAAAACAGTTTTTATCGCAATAATATCCCTAAATGATTAATTTAAAATCATGTATTTGTTGTTTTCAGTTCTCTCTCAGTTGGTAGTTGGTGCTTAGACCGAAAGAGTCAGCAGTCTGCACTGTATTTCTATGAACGGTCAGTCTATATTATACATATCAGTAGTTATGTCATCAAGTCGAGGCATCGTCGATTATATATTCGAGGGAGACGTTACTGGTTTTTGTTCTACTTACCCAATCTTGTTTGTATGTTATTAAGGTTTATCTAAGGTTCTGCCTTGACGCGTGAGTGCGGCACATGCTTTGGAAGTTCTTTGCGTGCTTTAAAACTCAACAAAAAAGTAGTTGCGCTAGAGATTGTGTCTGCTTTTCTACGAAGAGTTAGATAATTGTAGGTACTTAACAGACTCAGAAATACTTAAGTAAAAATCTTGGTACTTAAGTACAAAACTAAGTCTTAAGTACAAATAAATAGGCGCTAGTAGTTATGTTCAAGTACTAAGTACGGGAATTTAAAAAGTATTGAGTAATAAGTCTTAAGTAACGAAAATGTATTTTAAGTAGTACTTAAGCCTTTTTTTTACTTACGTATTGCCCAGCTCTGAGCACCAGCCCATTATTATTGGACCATGTATAATATAAGTATTGTTGTGAGCGTGGCGAACTATTCGTTATTTAAAACACAATATTTCAGATATCATTAACAAGTTCTTCTTTTATTTAACTTCAATGTTTACTCTTATAACATTTACAAACAATTATCAAATCAACTCTTTATGGTTGTCGCTAGTACTTCTAATTATCGAAATCCAAATAGTTTACTTCATTCACTTCACTGTCTAAAATAAGACTCGCCCCCTGGATGTGAGAATCGCCGTATTTATACTCTAATTATCCTAGAATCTTCTTGAATATTCAGTTCTTCGAAGCCAAAGTTTACTAGGATATCACTAACCTAAAGTTGTTTACATTTCCAACAGATGTCGCTTGTATCAGTTTGTGGCCCGTAACAATAGTATCCTGTGCTTCCTATTCAGCTAATTCAGTGCTAGTAAGGCTTCAGAGCATGTCACAGATGTGAAGTTTTGCTATTGAAAGTAAACTCGGACATCCGTAAAATGCATCACAATCTTATGGCCTTAATCACGCCGCGATCTTCATTAAATTATCTACCAAATTCTATTAAATATTCTCAGCCACCATTATTTTCTAGTGTAACGTCATCAGTAGTTTAAGAGTTGGCGTCTTGTATCAGAATTCTTATCTCACCAAGGGAGTACCACAGGGATCGATTTTGAGTCCATTTCTGTTTAGCATGTTGACTACAATCTCGATGCAGTCGCGAATCGTTTTTAAAATTAAGTTCTATATTAAGGACATGCAAATCTGTTTGTACCGTCTAGTTAGACTGATTAAGGACTGTGTCGAGAGGAATCATAGTAAAATTTTCCCATGGGTTTACTTATAAAGAAAATTTTACTTAAGTTGTCCATTGCTTCTGATGTCGTATGTTTTAATGAGGTTTCGAGAATGCTTCTCGTTGCTGCATAATTTGATGGTGTCTGCAAATGTCAACGTGGCAGTAATAATAGAAAATCACTTGTTACTTGTGTTGAATCAATTAACGCTTTCAATAGTCGACACCAGGATCTTACAGCATCTGTTGGTCTTCTAATATCTATTGTGAATGTTGAATCTTCAATCTTAACTACGTTTTTGGTAATTGAAACTTTTAAGACATGAATAACTGCCACGAAGCATTTTCATTTCTAGCATTCATCCCGATACCTCTGAGAAACCCCTTGCTTTATAGTCTTAATGACTGCTACTTTGGGGTTACAATTTATGGATCCGGAGGACTTTTCGGGATATCTTTCCATTTCGTCTTCTAATTCAGCCGTCCCAAAATTTTCCGAATAAACGGGTAATAAATCCTGGAAGGAGTATCGAATAATAATAATAAATCAAATTATCAAAAATTATATTAAAAAAAAGTGGAATCACCAAGGTAAGGTAAAGAGAAGGACTGGCACTCGGGAAAAACTATTTTCACAGCAGCTGCATTAATTAACCAATGGCTGTCTTAAGAAATAAGCCCCATGAAGAGCCATATCATTTCTGATTGAAATATGTCCTCCATAAAGAATTAAAGAAGATTAATTAAGCGGTCTACCGCTCTTACGTCCTTTTTAAACCTAAAATATATTCGTTAGAAGGTTTTGAATTTAATTTTGCTTAGTCTGAATGTGGTGTAATTTCTCATGGGCATTAGACAATAAAAATCGGTAAAAATTCGGGGATTCGCAAAACTCAACAGCTAGTCATCCATGGAATTTGTTTGTTTGACCACTGGAACAGTGTAGTCTCTATGTTAAATATCTGTGGGAAATAAAAGCGCGGCGGCAAGGCAAATAGAGTGCAACATTTGAGTCGCCAGTTAATTTCTAGAGCATTTCCACATTTCACGTTCAGCGCGAAGCTTTTTCTCTTCCTTTTTGTGAACGCTTTTTGCTTTTTAGAATGGAATTCATGAGCATGAACCACACAGATCACATAGAGTCACGTCATGGATCAATGGATTCCTAATCAACTGCACCGAGGCTATTTGAGCGCGTAGTTCGATGGAGCCGTCTCGATAGGTGGTTAAGGTGCACACGGTACAATAGGAAGCCACCATAGAGCTCCTTATGTGCCCATGACTGCCCAGACCTGAAGCTGAAATAGACAGGGAATTAAAATTAAGTGGAAGCTACTAGATATGTAGGTAGGTACTACGTTCTGCTGGGAGCTGCAAATCTGCTGGCGGAGTACCGGACCATCACTGGCATCAGCATAGTCGGTATCAGTACTGGGTAGTATAGCGATTCGCACAAACTTCAGTTGGCAAATTGAACTGAAGTTTAATTTGCTAGCGCGCATGCAACACTTCGTCTACCCTCTTGTTCGATGAACTGATGACACAAATGAACTGCTCGTGGCTTTGGCTGCAAAGCAAAAAAAAAACTCAATCATAATGTAGTAATTGGCCTTGCCTTGTACAGAAATTAGTTTCAAACTATTACTAACAGCCAGCGGGTAACTATACAATGTTAACTGATGATCAGGGGAGTACCTCGGATATGATTAATAGAGTCACGGGGGGGGGGGGGGGGGGCTCGGAGATGATATAGTGGACAGTTACACCTCGTCAAATTATCAGAATGAAGTAGAGAGAGTGACGAAGGTGCCAATTTATGTCGCTTTTGAATTTTCATATATTCTAATTGCCAAAAAAATTGGTAAGCTGTTCCACATTCGCACAACTCGAGATATGAATGTAGTTCAAAATTTTATTGTATGACCGAAAATGTTTGAAAGGATTAAGGGATGGATGCTGGTTTTTGCTTGCGTAAGCTACAAAGGATCAGACTAGATAATTAATGAAAAAATTACCATAAAATCAACCATAAAGAAGCAAAAATCATCCAATTTGTTCTATGTTTCAAAAAGAATGGGGCGCAGTCTTATCTGCTTACACGGCACATATAAATGTATAAGCTTTAAAATATCAGGAGAAATAATCCTGTTTTCAATAACATCTCTAATAAACATAGTATTATAAATTTTTCGTCTGAGAGACAGTTTCTGTAATCCTGGCATCTGGCATCATAAGGAGGTAAATCACCGGTCCAGTTAAGTCTCCTAAAAGCAAACCTGGTAAATCTCCTTTGCACATTTTCAATTCTGTTAGAATGCGTCACATAGTACGGATCCCATACAGCCGTGCAATATTCCAAAATAGGCCTAACAAAGCTGAAAATAATGCCTTAAGTGTGTATGGATCAGAGAATTCACTAGCCCGACGTTTAACAAAACCAAGCCGAGAATTAGCTTGACTTACTACGTAATTAATGTGGTAGGAGAAAGTAAATTTACTATCTAGAATAACACCGAGGTCCGAAACTATACTACATTTAGGAATATTAATCCCATTGATAGACACTTCAAAATTAATTGGTGATACTTTTTTAGTAGCCATAAAGTGTTTAAAATTTAGAGGAATTTATCGACAAATGATTAAGGTGACACCATTTCGCAAATTTATTGACTTCTGATTTGAAATTGGATACTTGAGACATATCAACAATTTCCATGAAAATTTTTAGATCATCAGCAAAACCTAGAACAGAGAAAGATTCAAAGATGTTGAAGACATCGTTGATAAATATAATAAAAAGAAGAGGCTCTAGATGGCTCCCCTGAGGCACACCAGAATGTACCAAAATCGGCCGAGATACATCTCATTAATTTTGATAATTTGTAAGCGATTAGTCAAGTAGGAAGCGAACCATACAAGAAGAGCGCAATGGAATCCAAACGCCTCAAGTTTGTGTAAAAGCAGGCGAATATTGACCTTATCAAATGCTTTAGCGAAATCAGTATATAGTTTTACAACCTGACTACCTTGTTCTAGCACATTTAAGCAAATGTTGACATAGGAAACTAAATTGGTTGTTGTAGAGCGTCATTGTACAAACTCATGTTGGTGAATAGAAATGTACTCCTTAACTAGAAAAGAAATTTTTTCAGAGATAATACTTTCAAATAGCTTCGGAATTGCAGAGATTTTACAAATAGGACGGTAATTACTGACACAGTTTTTAGCACCCGCTTTATGTATAGAGGACGAACGAATGAAATTTTCCACACATTGAGGAACAGTCCCGAGGATAACGACAAATTAAAAATATATGAAAGAGGCATCGAAATAGGATCACGGCATTGACTTAGAAATATCGCTGGAATGTTGTCAGGACCAGAAGAGTAGCTGCAGAAATCGTGGGCATCGTCTTGAAAAAGGCAGTTTCGAGAAAAACGCGTTTAAGGTGTAAGACCACTGTAAATTTTTTGAAAAATCGTTTTTTTTTATTGGCTTAAAAAATAGTTTAAACCTTCTAGAATAAAAAAAAAAAAGGTCCCGTGCGAGAAAATGTTTTTTTCCTTTGAAAATGGAAGTCGCCACCGCGCGTCAAACTTGCTCCGAAACATGTCCCGGGCAGATGGCTGTGGAACCCCCATTTTGTTTTTTGTTCGCTGTCAAAAATTTATCAATAAAGTTCAATGTATGCCCGATAATACCCTTAACACCTTTAATTTTGCGAGAAAAAAATTCGTGAAAAAACCTTTTTCTTTTTAGACGTTACAGAGGCGTTACCCCTTAAAGTCCATACGTCCACGTGGTTTGGAAGTTAGAATTCAACTGTTAGCAGCTGGATGCAAGTGAACACTAAATATAAAGATACAAATTTGAAAAATCCTCTTGTAGGCATATTCTTGAATAGTTAAACTTTGAAAATATGAAAACAAAACAAAATCGATTTTTTCGAATTTCTAGACTAGAATATACCCCCTTAAAAGTGATGTTGTTGTTAGAGGCATACCTAAACTAGCGAAGGATTATATACTTAATGTAATTAAAAATATTGCCGCAGTGATCGAATTTCCAGTATCGCCCTATATTGATGCCTTTCGCTTAAAGTCCAGGTCTTCATCATCGCCATCTGCACTGGATGCACCGATCAATGTACGCTTCTCCTCAAATGTGGAGCAAAAAGCTTTTCAGGAGTTCAGCTATCAGATTTGGATGGTTTCTCCTCTATGAGCCCTATACTATATTTAAATGAAAGTTTGACAGCACATAATAACCCTCTTTTTCGAGAAGCGCTCAAGTTACGTAAATTGGGAAAAATTACTTCTGCACGATCGTTTAATGGCTTTATCCACATAGAGAGAATGGTAGGTGATAACGAGATAAGAATTTTAAACCTAGAGCAACTCCGAAATTCCATATGCAAATCGCATTTTCAGTTGATGAAGCAATTGAATTCTTATGTGTAGAGGCTGGTACCGGTAATGGAAAGTGCGTTATTTGCTCCGCATATTGTCCCCCGAATTGCTTTAACTATGATAATGCCCGTGATTTTGAAAATAAAATGTCATACATAACACAACGTGGTGGTAATTTTAATGTCAATTTGCTAAGGCAAGACACCTTAGCAAATCAATTCACACACTTACTCCAGTCCCTTCACTTTGATTTTGTTAATTTCTATCCTACCTACTACAACACATCTAATTCTTCTATTCTTGACCTGATCCTAGTGACAGATAATGGAAAGATCATTGCACACGATCAAATCAGTCCTCCTAGTACATTCGACACCATGATATTATTTTTCTCAGCTATGACATTATGCTAGGCATGAATCACTCTCCTATTAAGTATTCTTTCCGGGATTATAAAAATATAAATACTGATTCCTTATTTGATGAGTGCATGGTTTTGCCGTGGCAGCAGATATATGATTGCATATTAGTTGATGACCAAGTCGACATCTGTACGACGTTTATCTCATATCTGTATAATAAATATGTACCTGTTCGGGTGAAATATACTGATGGGAATTGTTGCCCATGATTTACTACAAGAGTCCGCACCCTTATCATAGAGCGTGAGTATTTATATCAACGTTATAGACGGCTCAAAACCTACGAAGCCAGGTCTTTGTACAAAACTGCTCGTAATAGAACCATCACAGCGATGAGACTGGCTAAACGTCAGAGTATTATAGTTCCAAAATTAATACTAACCTTGATTCAAAAAAGTTGTGGAGGAATCTACGGCACATCGGACAAGAGCTCCTGCAGTTTCCAACCTAATGAATTGAATGCCGTTTTTACCTCAATCAGTATCTCATCTGATGAAACGTCTGCTCCACATCAGGCTAGAATATTATCCAATTCAGTAAGTAGTATTTCGCATGGTTCTAGTGACCTATTTTCTTTCCGGTGCGTTAACATGATGAAGAACTTATTTCGGCCCTTAATTCAATAAAATCTGATGCTACTGGCCCTGATGACCTCTCACCGCGCTTTATCAAAATACTGCTTCCAATCATCTGTACATTTATTCTTCATATAGTTAATTCATGCTTG
Source organism: Dioctria linearis (assembly GCA_963930735.1). NCBI lineage: Eukaryota > Metazoa > Arthropoda > Insecta > Diptera > Asilidae > Dioctria > Dioctria linearis. The sequence continues at coordinate 1,084,122 of OZ005740.1, read as the reverse complement.
TCTTCATCCTCCTATCCCTCCAATTGGAAAGTTGCTAATATTCTTCCAATTCCAAAGAAATCTTCTCCAGAATCTCCAGCTGATTTTCGTCCAATTAGCATACAATGCTTTCTATCTAAAGTGGTCGAAAAATTAATGTACCGACAGGTTTCTGAGCACGTAAACAAAAATAATTTATTGACCTACTGTGGTAATCAGGACTTAGGACGCACCACAATTGTGAAACTACTATCTTAAAAATATCCACTGACATAAGAAGTTGTATGGATCAGGACAAATTTACCACCTTGGTACTCTTAGATTTTTCAAAAGCTTTTTTGATACCGTTGATCATAGCATTCTCTTACAGAAGCTCTATGTCTATTTAAAATTTAGTAGTACAGCAGTATCGATGATCGGTAGTTTTCTATCAGATCGCAGTCAGCAAGTCAAGCTAAATAACAGAATATCCACTCCGCTACTGCTAGTGCGAGGAGTGCCTCAAGGTTCTATCATGGGTCCATTGTTGTTCAGCCTATTCATTAATGACTTACCAGTAATGGTTCGCGATATGAGCATTCACCTCTACGCAGATGATGTACAATTGTACTTGAGCCGTCCAATTGGGCTTATTGATGATTGCATAGAACGTATTAACTCTGATTTAGACAGAATCCACGCATGGGGTCTAGGTATAATAGGTTACAATTAAACCCTAGTAAGTCGCAGTGTATAAGTTTCTACAATAATTCATTTGATTTGTTTGATTGTTTCTTTTTATATTTTTGTTCCTTTTTTTCAATTATCTCTAGAACCAATATACAATATTTTACTTAAAAAAGATTATAAATTTTGTATGTACTGTTACCAGGAATAAATGAATTTGAATTTGAATTTCAATTTGTTTGTTCCAGTTTCAATGATATACATACTCAAAACAGATGGAGGGATTTAGTGAAGGTTTGAACTAAAATTCAAATTTTAAAATCTAAAAAATACAAAATATTTTTTCTGGAGCAGGTTTTCAGTTGATTGTTTAAGCCCCAACTTATGCGCTAATTATGAATAACGATTTGAATAACTTTTCTTATATTACATATGGTGTTTATTGTCGCATTCCATCCTTCCTCAATGTGTAGCTTATTGAAAATCTATTCGAATTTTCATTAATTTTCAATCCCGGATAATTTACAAGACGTTGCTTTTAGTAGTACTAATACGCTCAGGTATTTCATAAATCAGAAAACCTGTAAATGCGAACATCTGTAATGAACAATTTTTCTCGAATTATTGCTGTGTCATGAAGGAAAAAAAATTTCTGCATTGTTGCATATCCAATTGGATTCGAAATAATGCACATGAGAGAGTGTCTATATATATTCTCATATCGCACACCGTACCTTGCGGCCGTTTTGTTGAAAACGCCAAATAACAGGTTGAAATTGAATCAACCGCCACTTGAGCCCAGTTCTCAGTTAGGTTCGACGCGCTTCAAATAACAGTTTACATGAGCAAGCCATTCGGATGAGAGATAAGGTCTCCAAGCTGTTAGAAAATTATACACACCGGGCACATTACCTTATGCTCTGAATCTCAAGAAAACAAAACTTGAGTAATCCGTAACAATATGGGAAGTGATCGCATTCAAAAGATCCAAAGAAGAAGCCTTCGTTGCGCGCGCTCGCTCTCCTACATCCTGTACGGGGGTAATAACAGGCTTGGAAAGCGGATCGTGGGCCTTGTATCGCAGCAGATCGCAATTTTCATTTCACATATGGATAATTTTTGATCTTGAACGTGACCATGTAAACAATAATATGATGATGATCGGCTGCAGTTGGGATCACGTACTAAACAAACATATTACTCGCCTGCTCCGCCGACCGCATGGCCAATCTGTCTGGTCTACATGCGCCTGTTGGAGCCCTGAATAAATTGATGGCGCATCTATACAAGTGTGCACAGCGGCGGCGGTGGCGCGGCGATGGAACCGAGTTAACCCTACTAGCCTTTGCCCAAGTATCCATGATGCACACAGGTAGAGGCTTATTGTTTCATAGCATAATTGCCCAAGGTAGGATATCGAGCGCAAATTGAATTACAGCCCGGGCACGATGAGTTCCCGCGATTGCAACAACCGGAAACAAATTGAATTCGACTGGTTATGAACCCATTTTTGTCTGTGAGGTGCAGTTCCTTTCACTCATTCAAGTTTTAATATTCAATTGGCCAGTGCCAGTGCCTAAATATCAACAGCTCTTAGCTCTCGTATTTGTTTTTTTTTGTTTTATTAGAGAAGTTCAGAAGCACCACAATTCTGTTTCCTTCCTTCTCCGCTGCTAAACCTCCTAAGTACAAAATGTAACTTCGTATAATAGGGAGCTGCTTCATTGTGGTGTTGCCAAACAAGTGCACTGTCCACATCTTGAGTAGAAACTTTTCTCCCACAAGGTTTTCAGAGCAGGGAGCAGGGGCGGGGGAGACTATAGCAGTGTGACAGTCAGTGCAGCACTAGACAGACCGCACTCACAACCACTAAACATGAAAAAGTTCTGAAACAATTCATAGAGGAGACTCCATTTTGCAGCAACGGTAGACGACGGATGAAAGGGTGGCCGGTGGTGGAAGAATTGCAAAAACTTGAACAAATGCAGCAGTCAGGAGAAGCATATTCAATTTCGTTGCAAAAATGAATCGTTCCGACCAATGATTTGTCCCATGAGTCTTTCATCCCCCCCGGGAACCTGTTTCCTTGAAAGTTGTATCGGAAAACGGAAAGAAAATCGGCTCCACCCTTTTTGTTGAGTCGCAAGGGTGAAAGCTTTTGCCATGTATCACACGTATAGAAATCTGCTGCTCCCTATAGGTACATACATACCTATATATGAGGGATGTGAGTGCTCTCGAGTCTCGACTGCCAGTAAAAAATCCACCCGCTCGCGTATGCTCCACGTGTATGTACATAAAGGAAAGCACATACGAGCTGTACCCACGAATCAGCATCGCAGACCTACACATGCCGCACATATATAGTAGCACATATGTGCTGCTGCTTGCTATGAATGTGCTGCTTTCGCACATAGCTTTTTATGTTGGGGAGTTGGAGTCGTTTACGAAGAAGTGTCACCGCAACCCCATCCTGACTGTCATGTACTTTCACAGAGCCCACAACCGCACACACATAAAAACATTCGCAAAATTCATTCTCGTATAGGTACATGAAAAGGCAGCAGCATCGCAAACGAGAATACCCTAGGCTGCTGCTGCCATCTATGTACGTTCACGTTTATTTTTATCTGGAATCGAAATGGAAAAGTTTGACATTCGACTTTTCTGCAAAACTCGCTGTCGCAGGAATACGACTATACCAGCACCAACTGTTCTTGGGAGAAAAAAAAAACGTCCCGCACCCGCCTTGGTGTATATGTTGAAACTGTGAAGCACAAGGAGCACAAGAGTTTGTTAAGAAGGAGCTTTTCAAACGGCGGCGGATGGGTGGGTGATGTCCACCCTCACCAACTTTAAGAGGACTCGCTGAGGAAAGAGTTGTTTATATAATATGAGAGCTAGGAATGTATAAGCCTCCCAATTCCTACCAATCCAGTTTGCTATAGCTAGTGGGTTGCTCATGCCACCCTTATTGTAAATATGAGAGGCTCACAGTCACAAATACACCGAGCCTCGCATAAATAATAGAATTGCAAAATAAAATGTGGCTCCGCAGCTCCTCTACTTTTGCCTGCTTGTGCTGTGGAGTTTCGTAATAGTACGTTGTTTTTCTTTCGTCATAAGGACCCTCTGGCTAAGGAATTAGGAATTGGTGATGGGTGTTTGAAACGCCTATGTATAGTCACTTGATACTTTCGTAATAATCCAGTTCTGAGGAGAAATTTTTTTCACAGATGAAAACGCATATTTATGTTTCTGCGTGTTTCTTATTACCTTTTCGAGTATACCTAGGTTTTCATTTGCATCTAATATTCGCATGAGCACTTTGGTTTTCGTTATAAAAGAATGCTACTAAAAAAAAAAAAAATATGAAATAGAAGCAGTTGGAATTGTCCTAAGGTGAAATGCATATAAAATGAATTATTGGCAAGATTGCCATGATTTATTGTTTTGCTTGTGTCAACTTGGTGTGCAACACAGAAATGTATCTTTTAGGCGTGTTTTGTAATTACTTAATAGAGATGTGGACATAATTTGTGGACTTGGATGATTTGCAATGTCCTTTTTTCAAGGTCTATTCTATGTGACAATTTTCAATTCTTTCTAGGATTACCGATTGCCTCTTCTACTTTTGATAGAATATTGTCGTCGCGGTCATCCATTTCCATTTCCTTTTTATTTTACGATCTCTGGATTAGCGTAAGGCGGCCTCTGTACCAAGTTTTAGGTTACGACACCTATTTATTTTTAAATCAGAAGGAAAGGCATAGAAGACATGAAATAACGCGAATGGTAAGAAACATTTTAAAAACTGGAACTAATCTAGGTACGGAAGGGTGAACACAGAACAAAATCGAAGTATAATGGGAACACAGAACAATTAGTCGGACCAAAAGTTCACTACTAGGCTTCCAGTGAGTGATTTTGCTATGTGAATGCATTTCGGGAGCTAATTTTCAATTAATGTACGTGTAGTAAAAATTCTTTTTTACTGTGTTCAATGGCTTTTGTATTATCAGATAAGTGCGATTTAAATGTGTATTTTTTCTTATAGTTGCAAAATGCGACCATTAATACGATTTCCTAGCATGCAAGATGATACGCGAATGATTCGCGCATCAAATTCTGGCGGCGATAAATTTTATCGGTTCTTGTTATTGCGGACGTACCGTCCTTCGAATCATCTAGGGAACACGAAAGCAATACCTGTAAAAGATAAGAAAAAGATATCGCAAAGAAATCGCGTTGACGTACCACATGAGCATTGCCTGGAAGACAGGAAAGTAATATTGCCAAAATGTCTTGAGAATATCGCCATGGTAATAAAAGGAATTAGATTATTTTGAAATAAGTGTAAATTTATAAATGAGAGGAGTAAAGGATTATAGGGTAAGTGCACCAAAATTTGGCCACATTCCAATATTTTATGATTATATAGCATACCAGATCATTCCACAAAGCTTTACGAATTCAAGGATTTCATTTTCTGTTATTCCATGTTGGTATAATTCATCTAAAGTACTTATCTAGCGTAAAATGGGAAAGATGAAAAAAAAACATATAAATTCAGAATCACATCGTTTACACCTTAAGTCGGCCATTTAAAATATAAAGTCGGCCACATTTATTTGAAAAGACGGCCATGAGTTTTAAAGAGCACTATGGAAAAAATAAAAACCAAAATTCAAAGAAACCAAAATAAAAATTTATTCGTAAATATCAGAGCTGTAAAATACTCATTACTTAATGGATTTAATACCTCTTAATTACCAATACCGAGTATTTAAGAATTGTCAATTCCCAGTACTAAGCCTCCTGTACTGGAATTAAAATGTTACAGTCCCATTCCCGGAATGACAAGTAATACTTTAAAATACCGGAAAGTAATTGAATTTGCGATTTTATTACAAAAATACCTACAAATTGCCAAAAGTATTTAGAAAGTATTTGGTATTACTATATAATTCCTTTCAATTCTTTTCAAATACTTTCAATTACTTTTAATTAGACAACTTTAGTATTAAACATGAATTATGCAGTGAACTGGATCAATTGTCTTTTTAATTTTATTGTAACTTGAGACAATCGAAAACAGGGAAAAGCTTCTCCAAACATTGGGAGGTACTGACACTTTTTGAAGCAAAATTTATTGTATCCATTGGGATGGTCTATAGAAAGGACTAAATTTTGGGCAGAAGTTGCACTACATTTATGTAGGTTGTTGAAGCACCGCAACTGATGCATCTGCTGATGAACCTCCATGTAGCTGACAAAACATCTCCATCCGAAATTAGATCGTATGTCCCATGAAGAAAATCTTGAGCAGCATCCGAAGTAAGATCTGATAAGCAATCCAGAGAAGAACCATGTAGGGGAAAATCCTCTTGCAATACATCTTCCATACATTTACCTTTTTCAATCTTCCTCAGAGTATACTGCCGAAAACTCGGTGAGATGAACTTAATAACTTCTTCTGCATGATGAAAAAATTCTGCTGCCGGCTTTTTTGATTGTAGGGCCTCAGAGAGATTTCAGATAGCATTTAAGTTTGATATCCTTTCTGTTAAGCAATTAGAGAAATCCACCGCATTTGGATTTAGGGGATATAAGCCGTACGTAATTCATCGCACTAAGAGTTTTGTAAAGGATTGGACAAAATGTGTTCTTTGTGAGAATTGAATTTGTATTCATTTGACTTATTTGCCACTCTCTTACTGTGTTTTTCCATTCGGACTTCAGTGGTTTGAAAACACTCACATCCGCCGGTTGCATGATGTGAGTTGTGTTCGGTGGAAGAGCGTAAAGACTTATTTTATTCACGTCAGAAAACTCGCTGATTTCTAATGTGAGGAGAAACTCATGACCATCAACACATAAAATTACTGATCTAGTAATTTTCATTTTATCTAACCATACATGCACTCCGTTTGCCAGATATTCGTAAAAGGTCTCGGTTCTCATCCATCCAGAGACTGACATGCCTAGAATCCAGTCAGATGGTACGCTATTAACAACGTCCATTGGAGGTCTAACGTATGGAAATACTACCATGGGAGGAAGTAGTTCACCAGCGGCAGAAAATACTAGAAGTACGGTAATTGCTTCTTTTTTATTTTCACGAGAACCACGAGGAGCAATTACTTTTCCTGTTGTAGGACACATACTAAAACTAGTCTCGTCTTCATTTGAAATGCGGGTAGGATCAGCGAGTATTTCCTTCAAGCCATTTATCATCAAATATTTCCATACAAAAATTTCGTTTTCCACTATATATTTGGACACTGACTGAGAACGCGTCAACATAGAAAGCTGAAATTTGGTACATGGCGTTTTTATAGTTTTTTATTTATTTTCCCGCGGACGGGAATCGAACATACACTCGTTAGAATCGGTCAAAGATGAAGAATAGAGGAATTTTTAAGAACTTTTATTTTTAAAGATTCTAAATGAAATCATAAATACAAGACGAAAACAATCGCCTCGTCCGTGATTTGAAACCAGGACCATCCGCTTGCCGGGCAACTGCTCTTACCTATGATCTAACGAGACAAACAGCTCAGTGGTAAGAAAGAATTTGGCGACTATGTTGGAGCAAGATGTGAAAACTTTATTCTAACATGTTCATAGAAAGCCTGAGTCCTCTTTGTGGAATGTGCAATGCTAGACATATAGTACGAAAGAAAAGTTTAATAAACTCTACAGACTTCAGTAAACCCAACAGATCAATGAATGGACCATTTGGATACATTATTTTAAAGGATCATCATTTTGGATACTTTTCTCGATATGAATACATTTTTTCTTTACTGCACATTTCTTAATAATGAAATGATGTTGAAAAGAAGCAATAATTTATGACCGCACAAAGTTATAACATCGGCACTAAACCTTAACCATTTTATTATGGTTGACTTGCAAGACCATAACCATCAGCTGTTTTACTCATTTACTACTACTGAGCCATCTAAATTTATTAATGTCGTTTTGTTTTGAGCCTATAAGAACTGGATTCGAACAAACGCTCTTAGAGTTGATCAGATTTATTTACTTGTGTTGATGTAGAAACCTCAGTATCAAGTGGTAATTTTGAAGTGCAATACTGGATGACTGTCCATGCAATATAATTTAAATTTAAAAATCATCTTTATCAAATTCGGCAGAATCTTATATTTTAAAAGATCGAAACTAGCTTTTATGTGTGAAGATGAATCTGAATTGAATCCGAGAAAGTTCAGTTCCAAACTAAGGTGAACTTGGTCGAATCCAGATCAGACCTGTGATTTCATTTTTGATTCAAGCAAACACTTTGGACAAACCCGGATCGGAACTGAAGGTCAAACGAAAACGATATAAAATTTTCAGAAGGCCTGCGGAACTATAAGAAATTTAGACACAGAATGAATATTTCTCTTTCCGCATTCTCAAATTTTGTATTGTCCTTCGTGTTTAATTTTAAATCTGAACACCTTGCAAATGTTTATATGATTATGAATTAGCATACACGGTTTCTCTAATTCTTCCTCTGAAATTGTTCTTTGCGTTCTGTATTAAGATTGGACATTTGGTGAATACAGAAGGAAATTCCCATTCCTTTTGAAATTAAGGGTAATTTTAAATCATTAGTTGCGTAGTGCATGGGAACGGGGAAATAAAGTAGTAAAATTACGATGAATTATTTAAATAAGTAAACTAATTCTATATTAAAAATAAACAAATTTTTATTTGGAGGAATATACTTTTAAAGGCTGGCAGTGAACACCTTGAACCCTTTGACGACTTGCCATTTAAAATAAATAAAATTTAGCTGCACTTTGGTCAACTGCATGCATACTTTGTTGCCAGTTCGTCGATTATTAACTTCCTAATTGTTGTTCTTATAAATGTTGGAAAATCATCTCCATCAACTCTCAAAATTAAACGTTTCTGCATATGTAACAAGAAAAAATAATAATAAAACAATTTATTTTCTGTAGGCTGGACTTCAGGAAATAATTGAATACTTACCAATTGTTTAACTGTTAATTCTTCGGATTGGAGATTTTCTTCAAATTTTACAGCTTTTAATTAATTAAGAATTAATCAGAAATTCTAGTACATTCTACATTTTTTCCTCATGTCCAAGGATCTAAGTTACTTTGGAAGATTTGGACTGCCATACTTTGTTCCATAGAGTAATAACCTCTTTGGGTTAATCTTCCTATCACTTTCTTATGTTGCTCATTGTTGTTCACAATTACTTCAAGTTTGTCAGTTCTTGTAAAATCTGTGATAGCGATGGGCTATATTATATCTGTGGAGCGCTCATAACTATATTGCTCGTGTTTAAACGGTTTCGATCGTTCGAAGTCGCTGCGTTGTAAATTACATGGATGTCTTTCGAAAGTCCTTTCCTATTTCGAAAAATGGCACATTTTGATGCTCATGTAGTGTATCGCTTGCATTGCAGTTTTATGTTGTCTTATAATGAAAATGAAATCATTACAAATTTCAGTAGAATGGAAAGATAATAAATTTACTTACCGGGATTGATTTTCAAAAATTCTGTATATGAAAACTCTTCCTCGTCAAAATTTTGCCGTGGAAACAAGTCACTGGTATCCATTTCCGTTCGTTCCTTCAATAGTACGAGAAATAAGAAAAAAAATATGTTAGACCTATCGTATCTTCCAAGCAAACAATTTTGTTTATTATTTCATTATGCCGAAAACCAACAAAATGACCTTGCATAATTTTATTTGCCCAGTAGATGTTAAAGGAAATGATCTTTTTAGGCCCGACACTTCCAGACATGAGAGATGTTTTAAACGATATTTTATTAACAATATTTATTTCAATTAAGCGGGGGAAGCCTTGGGTGTATCAAAGTTTGATGTAGTAGATTTGGAAAATCTAGTACAGAATCAAGTTCCCTAGATCCTGATAAGAAGTTTGAGTACCTACACTCGGAGGCTTAAATAACTATTTATGGCTATCCCCATACTCATTTTTTTAGTACTTCCCTCTTTCTTATTCGAACTGAGGTACTAGAGTTTTCGCACCTTAGATTGGCTCTAACTCGGTAGGGTTATGTTCGATCGGAAAACGAGGTTCACCGTTCGCCTCAGCTCATTACCAGCTACAATTCGTGGAAGAAATATTTTCTCTGCAGACTTCTAGCGTTGGCGGTAGGAAACTCAGGATGGGGGGGGGGGGGGGGGTTCAATACGGCATGATGCATATGAAATGAAAAGTCTCGCCGAGTAGGTACTATCACGTGGTGTACTTTTTTTTCCTGATTCAGAACGAAAAAACCCATTTTCATGCCCTTGGTCACATACACCCCAGTTACTACATTTCACATATATTTTCGCAGTTCTTTCTTCTAGTACTCCATTGTGAACATTTTTCTCATAGGAAGTCATTTTTCACGATGTACCAATTCTGTACAAACACGAGCAGTAGAAAAGTCTAGTTTATTTTTTAAATAAATATTGTTAATAAAGTATGTTCAGAGTATCATAATGCAGCGTTTAAGACATCTGTCATATCTGGAGGGGTGTCGGGCCTAAAGTTGTATGAAAAGTGGGCATTCCCCTTTTACGATTCTATTAGTGTTTTAAAGTTGGAAAGGAGAATGCTTATTATGTGTCCTTTAAAATAAGGATAACCATTTTGTATTTTTATTTCAGTATAATTTTAATAACACTTCCATTGACGACAAAACAAAAGTTATCTGTCTTATATCGGAGACAGGCTTTCAATTTCAATATTGATATATTTATATTGCACTTATCTCAATTTCAGAGACACACTTGTGGTTTACGTCATTTGCCATTTAATTTGTCATTTGACTAAGAAAGTTCCGCGCACGTACAAAATGCGAGCAAATATTTTCAAATTACTCGTCTATATGAAAATTAAAAACGAAATATACACTTCAATTTGACAAGTGTCAAATATTAAATGTCAGAAAAAGTTGCAGCCAACATTGCAGAATAAATTCGGTTCTAAAAATTTCGTGTATTAATGGCTGATTTCACAGTCCAGGCTTAATCCACGGGTGTGGCTTAAGCCCAGAACTTAAGCCTACTCGGTTTCACAGTACTCAGTAAGCTGTGGCTTAGTTAAGCTGCGAATGATAATTTTTAAGTTGTCAACACTGCTATAATTGTGATTTTTTTAAAGGAAAATTGCCATTGTGGATTAAAAACCAAGCGAAAAGAAGAACTTTTTATTTACCAGTTTGTTGTGGTTTTTATCTGGAAGGATATCAAATCCAAGATCATTGTCGCAAAGTGTTTCGACAACGTAAACCATCATAGCCGAATGTTTCTATAGTCGGAACCGAGAATATAAAACAACGTCATGTCATTTCTCAAAATGTTGCGGGCCTCCTGCCTCCTTATAATTTTTTCACGGGTCACACTTTGTGATATTATATTATACATTTCTTCGTCGCTTATAGGGGCTTTCGGCAAGCACTGTCTCAGTGAGACAACTGAGACAGAAGTTTGAGCAACAGTCTCAGTTGTCTCAGTTCAAACCAATCAGCTGATTGCCAATTTTGACATTTAAATAATTTTGACCACAGAAACTGGTTAGTAATAAATTGAGAAAAGTGTTGTTAGTTTATTCAAATACGAAACTGAGTCAACTGAGACAAGAAAACTCAGTTTCACTTGTCTCAGTTGCTCAGTGGTTGCGTTCGAATTTTGTAGCTCAGTATGGAACTAAGACAGTTCACCGAAAGTGCAGTTTCAGTGAGCCAACTGAGAGTATCTCACTTGTTTCACTGAGAATGTGCTTGCCGAAAGCGCCTTATATCTTCTGCAGCAGATAAATTACTCATATTTGTCTTAAACGTTTTGGTTTCTTCCTAAAACGTAAAATTGAATGCTGTCTCTATAGCTACCAGACAGTACTCAAAACTGCTAACTAGATAACTATTTTTCGCTTGGAGAATTTCAATTTGGTTGTAAAGTAGGTATAACTTTTGAAATATGTACGTTCGCTTAATAACAGAAATTATAATATTTAGACAAAATATATATTTAGCAATAATATCATGTTTCACAGCAAAATCTGAGGCTTAAGCCTTCGAGATGACGGGCTTAAGGTAAGCTTGCCTTAAGCCAGTGATTTCACTTAAGCGTTGACTGTGAAACCGAAATATTTATTAAGCCTTGGCTTAAGCCATCGCTGTGGCTTAAGCCTTGACTGTAAAACCGGCCATAATTGATTATGGTTTATAACTAGGGTCATATTGCAATAAACTCGTATACCGCGTACATTTTTCGCAATTTCAATATTAAGTTCCAATCATTCTACATACTAAGTATATACACCGAGCGTATACCGAGCTCTTTCTCGACAGACTTGCTGTTTAACGCAAATTGTAATATTGAAATTGCAAGTCTGTCTCCGGTATTTGTTATTGAATAAAAACTATTATTCTCCACTTTTTAAGGAACAGCGATAAGAAAGATAACTTAAGAAAAGTCACTTTTATAAACAATGCCTGTTTTTCAATATTTTAACCGATAACATAAACTCGTTTATTAGCAATGCATTTCCCATGCGAAACGAAGCAGCAAATTTTGCCCTGGTTATCGTCCTCTTTTCGTCTGAAGGAAAATCATATAATTCGTTTTGATATTTTATTGTCATTTTGTTATCCAGGTAAACCTAAGCTATCGTACTGATATCATCTAAGCAACTTAAAAGCAATTTTCATACATTTGTATTGCCCGAATATTCCGAAGATGGAATATGTCCTCCAACCAGTCTTCGCGCTAATGATTTTTCATCCCAATGTTTGGTGGGTTCCCTTATATTTTAAATTTCAAAGTATTAGAGAGTTCCATCCAAGTGTATTTCTTTTTTAGATGTCCGTCGATGCAGACGTGCCGGACTCGAAACTATGGCGGGATATGCACGCGTCTTTTCCAAGTAGCGAATGCGGGATTGCAGTCTCATTTGCGGTTTGCAGCATGCACCGTTTTTTCCGTTATTCGCGTAGTTCCCGTAAGAAGGAAAGATGAATATCATAAAAAAAAATTATAGAAAGACAGGACAAGGGGGGGGGGGGTGATTGGTTCATAATTTCTCGCTCCCACTGAATCCCACCAAAATTCGCTCCCACTCCTGAGGTTTCACGTTGGGCTGTAAAGGCCTTAATGTAAAAGATATTTTTGCTCCTACTATAGAATAAATTATTTCTTTTTAGTATTTTTTTCATTACTAATCAGGATCAAGATCAGGTTTTCTACGCGTATTAAAAAACAGAAAGCTATTTTTGTATTGCATGTCAAAAACTCCCTGGACACAGACATCAACAGTGAAAAGCAGCTATTAAAATCCTGTGAGTTAAATTTCATATTTATTTGCTTGTGTAAATTATTACATTTTTTTGTAGCAAATTTACACAAGGAGGACGTAATTTTACACATCATGAAAATTGAAAGGTGCATCACGATAAACGATAGAAGTTTTTCTGAAAATTCATGACTTCTCGCATCCACGGGATGATTCCGTTTAGATGATATTACAACAGACGCAGCTATTCTAAGGTATAACCTAATCCCAACCTAACCTAGATTAACTGAACTATAGTATCCCCTAACTTCGAAAATCTATATCGTTCAAGAAACCATTTTAAAATAACATCGTTACTTAATTTGTGGACTCAGTAATAAGCGAAGGCTGCTCCTAAGACCATCAAGTTTTTCATAGCAATAAAAGTTCAGATTTAGACAAAATTGCAGATACGGAAAATGGTAATAATTTTGTCCAAGACTTTCCATGGAAGCTGAAAATTATTTTCCAATTAAAGAGCAGTCGTCAAGTGAGTTTCCCTTTTTTCAAAGAAGAAATAAGGACCATAAAGACCTTCAGCCTTTGAATTACATAGTTGACCCCCGTCCACTGCTGTTGTAGTATTATGTCCGACATGGACCAGTCGCGGCATCTTAAGTTTTCTTCAATATTGAGAGGAGACTGTTTTTCTTCAGATGCCCATCATCTCACTATATACAGCTCTATTAACCTCTGATGTGGTGATAACGATCGTTTGCTAATTTCGCGGGCAATATCGTTGTTAAACTGTTACTTTACGTGTGCACGCTATATAGACAGAGAGTTCCGTGAGGGAATAATAGATTGCGCCTAATCGCTTGACAGCCAACCGTTGTTGATACTTATTGACCCCCCTTTCGCTTACACCTAATAAAAGTTCAATAAAAAACGTTAGAGGCAACGTGTTATTACCAGCGCAAGGTACTGTGAAAAGTGCAGCAATGTAAGATTCCGGTGCGGCGTTAAACATACACATTTGAGCGCATCAGGCGCACTGCACTTATCCGCACAGCAATGCGCACATGCGCCGTTAAGATGTAATCGCCCCCAGTTATTGTAATTTATTCGAGACCTGGCCGTGTGCGCTCTATATGTAGGGGTATCGATATTCGATGGTAGGTAGGTAGGTAGGTAAGTACGTATGTACCTACGTACAATGTGCTACGGCCACATTATATATATTTATATAAAATTTCGTTCCGGCCAGGTATAAATGTGCACAGGTACAGGCAGCGAAGTCAATATTCGAGATATCGGGATCTCGTTTACAGAGCTGTTTAGAAGTGCGCGCGCAGCTTCTTTGATCTGTGTTGCATGCAATTCTTATTATAACTATGTGAGTGCAGTATACAATCTTCACTTCACAGTCTCGAATGGCTTTTGAGTGTTTTACTGGCAGGCGTGAGGTACGACTATTGGACCCACATTAAACCCTTTAGATCTCAAGTTTCATGTATGAACATGATAGAAGAACGTTTCCTGGGCATTACAGAGATCCGATCTGTAGTGCGCGGTCTGCCCTGGGACTGCAGAGAACTCCCTCAATAAAATAAATACCTGCACAATTACATGCTATGATTTATTTACTCACGGCGAATATTTATCAAAGTCTAATTAATCGGTGATAACCCGATCCCGGGAAACATATTTTCAGGCTGTTTTCTGCCTTTTCGACTTTTATGTGAATTTCAAATAATTCAAGCTGCGGATAATGACCACAGTTCAGCCTAGTCTAGCTGGTAATTGTTCTATGTTTAGACGTCTTGCCACGATATTAACTCTATTGAGTTATGCATTCCTAAGTACCCACTTCTCTATATAAATTGCTCCTCCTGAGCACAGTAATTCGAGTGTTCTGTGGCAATTACATACACATACATGCAGGACGTGTGCCATTTTTAATAATAATTATCTTTGATTAAGCGTTTTGTTGGGGTGGAGTTTTGTGTAAACAATTATTCCTCGGTCTTCTGTCGGTAAGTAAAAACGTTATCGTTTATTCGTTAACCAAAATAGTCTTCAAGTTGTCTTTGTTTGGCAGGTGCTTGCTACTTCACCAAAAGTCCATTAATCTGTTTACGGCTCTCCACACTGCTCTCTGACTAAATAAATTATGGACATCGACCACTTGTTGAGTCCATCGTCGTCCGTTTAAAGGGATTTAACTCCAGTAGCGAACCCACTACCAGTATACCGAACTGACTTGCCAACATGAAAGTCCCCCTTGCGAAATCACTGATAGACCACCACCCCATAGGGAGAAGAGCTGCAGGCTGGCCTCTGGCCCTCAGAAGTTATGCGCTATAACTGTGACATAGTGTGAACAAAGGGAACACGGTAAGGGTCATCCGATTTGACCAACAGAAAACTCCCGGTCCTGGGGTTGAGATTTGGGTAGCCCCTCTTTCAGATTAACTGTGAAAGTTTTATTTTTCCCGGGACTTCACTTTCTCTGTTTATCCTTCATCGTCATTGTGGTTGTCGTCCCTCTACTATATATAGCAAGGCTTGTCACGTCGGATTTGGCCGAGTGACCCTCGGCCTCGAACCGGTTTGATAACATCAATCACCCCCAGATCAGATTCAGAGCCTTAAGTTGTGTTCAGATAACTTGTTGCTGGCTGAACAAGAATCACAGGAATCCATTCTATATTATGGACAAACCTTAAGGCTCAATGAAATGTTAATAACAAAAAACGAAAAAAAAAAATGAATGGATTTGCAAGTGGCGCAGTGATTTACAGCGACGGCGGAAAACCTGTTGAATGCTACGCACTCTTGTTGTCATTGCAATGCAGTAGGCAATTGAGGGAATCCCCCGGGAGCTATGTGTTGTGCTTGTGCGTTTAGATGTCGTTTGCGAAAATCATTTTTGCACCCTTCGACATTTTTATTTGCGGTGGGTGGTGAAATTCCAGACTAATGGGATGTGTACTTCGTATACCCAACCGCCGCCTCACTGTCACCTCAACGACTTCTTTTTTCGGTTATTCATCTATACGGACAAAAAAACTATTTAAGGATGATCCCGGCCGGAGTCCCGTAGTGGGAGTTATTGGTATGTAGGACTTGTGTCCCTGGCCATTTTGCACAATGTCAAAATATAAGTCGAGAGTACTTTTAGTTATTTTATGGGGTGCGCGAGCGAAATTGATACCGCACAGGGTGAATGGCTTTCGAATGATAATCAGATTGTAATTCGCTTTTGTATTTGGGCAATTAGGTTATTTGGAGTCGTTTTTTGGGGGGAATTTCAGTTTAAATTATATTTATGTATATATATGCATTCAAATATACATTTATTGAGTGATTTTTATGAGATAATTATGCTTGGTAACAATAGCCTAATGTTAGAACACCAATACAGTTGCATACTTTAATTTGAAGAATAAAAAACAAATAAAAATAAATCAAAATCTAACTTAAATAAAACCTTCATTAGGGGGCCAGCTGTGTGTCCACATGAATTTTTTCGGTCCTTCCAGAATGCTAGGGAATTGGAAATATTAAAACAAGATAAAGGACTAAATTTATGGCGGTTTAAAAAATTAAAAAAATTGCTGATTTAATTTTGGAAATGTACTAATTTAGTTTTTTTCGTCGAACTACTGCAATCTTGCAAATGTTCTAATTTTATAATACAACTGTCCCAGGATTTTTTCAATTCAATTCAATTTATTTATACTACTGGTTGACTGTACAACAAGACTTAGAATCTTTTTTGTTTGCACTATTGATTTTAATAACTACAAAATAATAATTTTAATTGAGTTTCAATGTAACAAAAATATAATTAAAGCTAAGTGACTACCTTACTACTAACTAATTAGCAAAAATATAACAATTCAGAAGTTGATGTGCCGGAGGTGTAAGGAAGTAAAGAAACCGTGAAAAAAAGAGCAGCAACACATATGTAACCTAAAATCATTGGGATATATTTAAAAATATTTTTAAACTATTTCTAAATCGGCTGGCTGAGGTCGTCCGTTGAATACCCGCAGGTAGAGAATTCCAGATATTTGTTGCATGCACAAAGTAAGAGCGCTGCCCAAGTACAGAGAGAAAGCGAAGCATTAGAAGCTGTCGGTGCCTTTCAGAACGGAAGAAAATTAAATATTCATAAAGATACCTAGGTTCTTTCGTATATATATATATTTTATGCATGAAGATTAAACTCTTGTATGTGCGATAAGTTTGAATGGAACATCCAAATATTTTGTGCTGATACAGACTGATGTGTTCAAAATGTCGCAATCCATAGATGAAACGTACACAATCATTATAGGCTACGTCCAGTTTGCGACTGCATACAGAGTCCAGTGACGGAAACATTAGACTACCATAACTAAAATGTGGCATAACTAAGGTTTTTATAAGCTTAAATCTGGTTTTTATGGATAACAACGCTGCAGTCAACCATAACTGTCGAAGACAGCCATAGACTTTGGTGATAAGAGCCTTCATAAAGTCGCAACAGGTCATATGATCATTCAGCATGACACCGAGGTTCCTAACTGTTCTCATGTACGGTAAAAGAGAATCATTTAGAGTTATCGGAGGTACATTATTTACATCAATGTAATTTCTATATTGCAACATACAGCAAGATTTACTGGCATTGAGTGCCAGATTATTTTCGATTGACCATGAGTAAATTCGTTGAAGATAGTCATTCATACGTTGTACCCCATCCTCGATCAAACCAATCGGTCTATTAAGGTATATTTGGACGTCGTCAGCATACATATGTACTTTTGAATCTTTAACAACACTAGGGAGATTATTTATATATAAGCTAAATAGCAATGGTCCCAAAATTGAGCCTTGTGGGACTCCACAGACCAATGGTAAAAGCTTAGAGAAATCATTCTTTAGTTTTACTTGTTGGAACCTATTAGACAAAAAACTTGTTATTTATGCTTGCAATGGCTGACGAAGAGAAATTATACAAAGAGAAAAGCTTTGTTAGTAATTTAGAATGAGTCACACTGTCAAAAGCCTTCGAGAAGTCCAACAGCGACAGCAAACAAATTTCACCTTTATCCAGTACAAAACGAAGATCTGTAGTCACCTTTAACAAAGCTGTCTCGCAGCTATGTCCACGACGAAAGCCAGATTGCCAGCATGACAGGAAACATGATTTCTGGGCAGTGCTCAAACGATCGTAGTAAAAAAATTGATTAGATTTTTTTTTTATACTTAAGCCTCTATGTTCGTATTTCAAAGACAATAGGGCAGATCTGTACTTTTTCATTAGATTCTTTATAGGTGTTTGATCTAATCAACCATAAAATTCTCACTGATAAACTCAACACCTGTTTTCAGGTGTACTCAGAAATTTTCCATGTTTTTCCATCAACTCAGATCTTTCGGCTTTGTCTCTAATTTTCCATTTGGAGTACCATAAGAATCTATACTAGGACCTCTTTTTTTTTTTATAATATTCATCAATTTTCAAAAGCTTTAAATTTCATCTATATTTTTTTTTTAATGATTGCTTTTATTTTTTTACTCTACAGAATACAGAATTAATTTTTTTTTCACGATTCTGATCTGTCTCATACCAATATGACTGATGGTAGCGGGTGCTGATGGCATAATATGTATTTGAAAAAAAAATAGTAGTAAAATGAAAAAAACTGAGTTAACATAGCAGCGAAATTTTGACTTTTTTGAGCCGTAACTTTCAAACAAATGAGAAATGGGTAAACCAACTATGTTCTATTGGGCCGCTAACCTTGTAACTTCTACAGTAGATTTTCCACGATAATATGTTGATGATGTGTTCTACGATAAAAATAACAGTTAATTTGAAAAAAAAGGGTGAAAGTTCTGAAATTTTTAGTGATTTAATTCCGAAGTGTGAAGGGATCTATGGTTATGGGTCTAATACCGTAGACACACGGGACATATCAATGATCATTGTATAGCTCGTGTGCCACTGCATCATTGGCGCAATGGTCATTCGTTTCGTCATTGCACGAATTACGCCCCCACAAGCTCATTCGTTTGCAATTATGCATTGCTTGTCATTTCTTTTAGCGATAAGGGCGCTTTCAGCGGTGAGGAACTGCAAATTATTTGAAAAATCAGCTGATTTTCCAGCCATCACTGTCAGATGTCATTTGTGAAATTGGCTGATACATTTTTCAAGGTAAATTTTGCATGTTACCCAAATTATTGAATTCTTTAAAAAAGAGACGAATGAAAAAGAGACGAATGAAAAAGAGACGAAGAAAAAAGCAAGATTGTGGAAAACTGCTGAAAATTATAAGTTGTGAGAGTTGTGGCGCATTTATATAAAAGATTTGAGAAAGGCATGAAGAAATAATCACATATACCCGGATATGTCTGTGAAATTTAAGGATATGGGAGTAATCGCCAGTATGCACAAGTGACACATTTAATGGGTTAAATCTAGTCTGTCAAATCTAATTATGTGAAGATCGTCATTGCCGTGTGCAATCCTAAAACAGGAATGATCATTGGTGCAATTACGTAATTGAACCAATGATCATTGATATTTCCCGTGTGTCTAGGGTTTTAGGGCTTTAAAAAAAAATGCTAAGAATTCTCTGTTAAACGTATCGAATATAATCGTGCGCTTCTCGTTCTTTGGGACTTACTAACTGCTTAATATGTCCTGTATCTCCGAAACCAAGTTTGATTTTAGTAAAAACATTTGTTTTCTTCAACATCTAATGAATTTGTCTGGGCGCAACTTTTGGAACAGATGGTTCCCAATCATCGAGACAAGCAAGCAAGATGGTTGACATATGTCCACCGAACTCACGATATACCTTACCTTTACAACTTCCTTTTTTTTTTAAATTAGCAACACCATTACGCTATGCGTACAGAGTATTTACGTACATTTTCACCTTTACTCTAATCAAGTTTCCGCGTAATCTGGAACTGTAGATTTGTCCCCCTCACCCATGTATATGTGCAACTAATCTCTACTTCAAAGTGTCGCCTTCTTTATAAATTTTATTTGCTAGTAACAAAAAAACAGATACACATCTACTGTGACTCTTTAGAGAAGAAGGAAGTGTTGTTATACAGTTGTGATCTATTAAGAAATATCAATAACGCCTAGATGTATGTGGCAGAAGGTTGAGGCACTTTTCATCCTTCCCTATCCTTGACACTTTAGGTTTGTGAAATGGAAAAATGATCTTAAAAATTAATAAAATTCCCCGTTTTGGGCTAACTCAGAGCCAGGTAGGAATGCGCGTTTAAAATAAAAAAAAAATAATTTCAGAACTTCCCTTACCCTCCATATATTATTTGCGCCACAAATTGATTGATTGGTTCATTCACCGTAAGCACCTCTATTGGTCAGTATTGGTATTAATAAAAATCCGATTACAGAATCTGATCTTTCGGGAAGAAAAGGATCGTCATGCTGTTGATGATTTGATCCGATTCGGATAATGGGCAAAAGAAAACAAGACAATTGCCGTGTAGGAGACAAGCTCATATATCCTGAAAAGCCAAATCGAAACGAAACTCAACTGAAAAACAATATTTTTTCTATGCGCAAAGATTACAAAAATTATAATTTAAAAAAGAGGGTTTTCGTTGATCAAAGTTTCACCTAGTTTTCATATTTTATGACAAGCCCCATTTCAAAATTTGATTGTTTTTTTTTTTTTGAGAGAGAGAGTTAATGAAGAAAAGTTTTGATGGCAAAACAAAATCGACTTTAAAGAGTTTCGAGTTATTTTTACCACAAAAATAACTCCTTTCTTTCCCGAGAATAATTCGAATAAGAATAAAAGCATACCAAAATACACACACACACACACACACTTCCATACATACTACTTACATAAAAATATTAAAAGGATGCAGGATGGTGCGGTGCAGGATATATATATGAGAGACTCCTCACTCACGCCTTACATTTAAGGCCAATAAAAATTAACGTCAAAAGGGACAAATGTTGTTGTTGCCTCGAGTTCCATTCGTGTCCCTGCGGGTGAGAAACGGGTCTTCTCTGTCAAAGATATATGGTAGAATGGTGTAGAGAATATGTATTCATGCCGGGAGGAATGCGGAGCAGTTTGGGGACCAGAAATATCTTAAGAAAGCGAAATGGAAAGACAGCGTCCGCGAACTCATTTTAAAATTTTCGTTTCAGCCTTATAACTGGTTGCGACTGTGTGTGTGTGTGTGTGTGAGTTAATGTTTACACAAATTAACAGTGATCCTGTATTTGTGTATGTATGGGTGTGTATGTGTATGTATGTTAACTCATTTCAAGGACTGTTTTTCTTAGCCTGGCACTTTTCCTAAAGCGGGGGACACCCTTTCAATCCCCTTGGCCATATCAGCTCATTCACTTTGCTCCCCTTTCCCACCCCCCTGATCCTTTGGTGTATTGTGAAAATTTTTCCTCCATTTCGTCTTGTGTGCTCTCTTTGTTTTTTGTTTTTTGCTTTTCTCAAGACTTTTCTTAATTTCTGTAGCTCTCAAATTCTGAATTCA
The DNA here is from genome assembly GCA_963930735.1 of Dioctria linearis. NCBI lineage: Eukaryota > Metazoa > Arthropoda > Insecta > Diptera > Asilidae > Dioctria > Dioctria linearis. The sequence goes on along the minus strand of OZ005740.1, from coordinate 1,062,648 downwards.
AAACTTCATTTTCTCCTACTCCCTTGCCCTAACCAACCAAGATTTCCATCGGCTAACAGGGCAAACGGCTGCTTCATTGGCGCTAGCTTAAGGATTGCTCATAAGAGAAAGCAGAGTAAACGCAAAGACGAAAGAAGAGGAGCCACCATCACCCCTGTCTCTTGGGCCATCAGAGAAGAGACTGCTGAAGATGAGGTCGAAAAGAAAGGGGTGGCGAGTTTTAAAAAGGCATCACAGGACCAAGATGCAGGGATGGGAAAAATTTAAATAAGACTTTTGCAAATGTTTTAAAGTAAGTGAGGCTGTGTGGGTCCATTTATCTATAGCGAAGTGCTCACATTTGTATAAGTCTCGATAGAATACTTTGCTTGGGACGGTAATGAGTGGGCCAAAAGCGAAGGGTGGTTTTTTCTTCATTTCTTTCATTTATACCCTTGGGGGTGGAAGGGTTGCAAATTATAAGCGAAGTGGTTTTGGGAATGTGTCTGTATATGTGTATTAGTGAGAAATATTTCAGATATCCATGTACATATATATTTATATATATATAGATATAATATATAACGCAACGTAATATGTGCCATTATTTCATCTACAGCATGTATACATTTTGTATGTGCACAAAAACGTTTATATATTATTATATATATGCCAGGCACTGATATAGGCCTTAAGGGCGAGGGTTGCCTAGTGATTAAAATGAATCCCTTAAAAACTTTTAAAGAGGGTGGCAGCTCCTTTTGTTTGTATCAAACAGTCAACCATCACTCGTTTATGAATGTCACACAGCACGAAAAGGGTTCCTACGCCAGAATAAATTAAATATTCCTAGTAAAATGGGCGGATCAAAGTAAGAAAAAAAATATTTTATAAAATCTCTGCTGAGGAATTTTTCAGCATCAATTCCCTAGCTAAACACACTAAAAAATATTTAAATTTGGGTATTTTACATTCTTTTGTAGGTAGGTACTATATGGAAAATATTTGAGTGTCCTGTACATTACAGAAAATGGTTCAATTCCAGCATTTTAAACCTTAAAAGATAATCATAAATAAATAAATAAATACTTGGTAGGTCTTACCCCGTTTGTTTTTGTATTATAGGAGATTTTCGATTTTTCAAAAGTTCCGATTTTCACAAAAGAAAAGTTTATGTCAATTAAGCAGAGCGCACATGTAGTTTTCCTAGGGAAAAAAAAACAAAAAACTAAGCAAACGAAAAATCTTTGAAAAAAGAAATTTCATTGCAAAAAGAGGGTGTTTCATATAAGCAGGAACCGTATAATCATCAGTACGGCTTGGGCCTGCCGTATACGCCAAAGCAAACAGCCAAGCTGACCTCATATATAGATTTAAAATAAATTTTAAGTGTGAATTATATGAGGCGAAATACTACGTATTTACTTGAATGCCTAGCAAGGATTAGCCCTATGCGGGACTAGCATTTCATAGAGAGTTTTGCTATGAAAATTCATAGCGAAATAAGTCAATCTGAAATTGAATCAGTTTGCTGCTAAGTCTGCAGCTCGAGAATTGAGTTGAAAAAAAAATCTTTATGCAAACGAAAAATCTTTGAAAAAAGAAAGAGGGCGTTTCATAGGAAAAGATCAGAGTCCACGCCACTGAATTCTTAACATAATTTCCCATTTTTAATTGGTGCAGTTACAGTTATTTTTTCGCATTTTTATTTACCATTTTCATAGACATGTTGGCCTGAGATTGAGTAAGTTAGGTCGGTAACATAAGAGAAGCGATGTAATACAATTTTTTGTCTTTTATTTGGAAAAAGTTGTTACATGTGCTTAAATTTGAATATCCAATGGCGTAGATTTATTTTTCTATGGAAATGTGATCAATATATACCGGAAAAATATAAAATAACCCAAAAATCACGGGTTTTATAAAACGTATAATTTTTAGTATAATTATTGAAAATACAGAGGCGTAGGTTAATTTGCATATACAGGGTGTCCCGTATGTGGTCTGGCACCCGAAGGCTATGGATGGGTCATACTTAGACCAACAAAAATTGTATAGGTTGAGGGGGGGGGGGGGGGAGGGAAGGAAATCTAACAGTTTTTTATAGATCAAATTGTAACTTCTAAACGTTATACCATATGATGATGATTTAAATTTTGGTAGATAGATATTCGTTGCACCCTTCCAATGCTCTATAAATTTTGTCCATGACCCTTTCCGTTTTGAAGTTATGGCTCAACAAATTTAAAATTTCGGAATTTTTACTCGTTGTTTTTATTATTTAACTACTATTTTTATCAAAAAGCACGTCATCAATATCAATTTTTCATATTGAATTTCAAAAGCCAAAATGCTTAGCTTTAAAATGACCTGTACCCAAAATATCACCCTTTCTACGTTTTTTGCACTTTTTCTTAAGCATCTCCAGCGAAAATAGCAAAAAAAGGTAATTTCCAAAAGATAATTGCCTACTTTCTGGCACTTATTGTACTTTTTCAGCCATTTTCGCTGGAGCTGCTTAAGAAAAAGTGCAAAAAAACGCAGAAAGGGTTAAATTTTGGATACAAAGTGTGATTGGTTATTTTAAAGCAAAGCTTTTGGGCTTTTTTAATTCAATATAAAAAATTGATATTGAGTAAAAATCCCGAAATTTTAACTTTGTTGAGCTACTATAACTTCAAAACGCAGATGAAGATGGAAAAAATGGAAAGATCCAACGATACCTTTCCAGCAAAGTTTAAATCATCGTCATAGGATGTAACGTTTAGAAGTTACAGAGTGATATATAAAGACATACCGAAATATCTTAAAGTCCCATTATCTCTGAAACCGTTAGGATTACCCTCCCCCATCCATACAATTTTTTGTTTGTCTAAACATGACCTATATCCGTAGCCTTCGGGTCCCAGACCACATACGGGACACCCTGTAGAGCTATTTTCACTATATTTGAATAAATGAGAATATTTGCTAGAACTTTTTATATTTCGCTAAAATAGCTTAAAGTTATGCAAAAAGAAAAAAGTTTTGTAATTGCAAGACTTTCTTAGTAAACTGTATTTCTATCCTAGTATTCTGGAGGTATTTTAGGGGCTTGTCTAGACTGTGGTACCACAGGCAGGAATGAATAATTACCGATTTTGAAAATATTTTTACAAATAAAGTTTGTCGTATCCAACTTTGATTGATCAGAAGTGGAAATATACGAGATATCATTACAGAAGCCAGCATTAATTTCAATATGCCATTTTAGAGACAACTCAATCAGTCATTAGAAGTAGAAATTTTATCACAATCGAAATATTTTCGACATTCTCCTTAAAGATTCAACATCATGAAAAGCAAAGTACCATAAAAATTTTACCACAAATTCTATAAAACTAAGTTTTCATTGGATGTGAACCAAACAATTGTAAATTGCTGAGTTTTTATTACCTTCGCAACCGCAACGATATTCTTAATACGCAACAATTCCAACAGTTGCTCACCTGAACAGTTTATGTCCATGGCACCATAGACGTTTGGTCATGATATAGATAGATCGAAATAATAAAGAGTTCCTTTTAGCTCATTTTAAATTATTGCTCTTATTCACATATGGCGACAGTTTCACATCATCATATTTTACAAAGATATCTCTTTTGTCGACAGAAATTAAGTGTTGGGCTATATTTGTATATTTCAAACGAATTAAGCAAGGCGCGATGAAACTGAATGCCATAAGAGTATTATTTTAAAGCTAGTATGTTCAGTGAACTAAACATGGGACGCCGATTGTCCTCTACAGCGTCCGAAGCGGAATCCATTACAGATTCGAACGAATACACGAAATAGAGGACGCTATCGTTGAAGCTAGAACTGAAAACTCATGGATAAAAATTAGAAAGAAAGTAGGAGATAGAACTGAACCTTGCGGTACATCATCAGTTTCCAACACATTATCGTTCATATACTATTCCGTCTAATACGTCTTGAATTCAGCAGATCTTTAAATCTTGAGCCATAATCAAATGAATTATTTCACTTAATATCACTTTGAAACTTCAGGTCAGAAGGCCCATATCATTCAACATTATCTTGAAGCAGATCTTCAGCTCATCATCATCTCTGAATCTATAGCATAAAAAAAAGTACCTCATCCAACTATTGATTTCTCTAACAGTTACTTATATCAAGGTCTGAGTACATTTTTTACGTTTTATTCAATGACGCCTCTCTACATAATGTAGCTTAGCTAGAATCCTAATGTCTAACCTGATGGACATGCTAGTGATACTCTCTCGTATATCAATCCTGAAAATTTCTACAGCAGCGTCAGTTTTATCTGTAATGCTATTGATGACTATTTTTATTAGCTACATTTGAAATTCTTGTCGTGTATCCTCAAAACATATCACTCTTGGTAAGAAATCTGTTTCCAAGAGAGAGTTTTCTTTTCAATAAATTTCTGTTTCCATGATACGCGCAACCTTTTGTTACCATCATCGAACCCCATCTCATCTCCTTCAGAAAAAAGGGTGGTGGAAAAATTCTAACAGAAATCAGTGAAATACTCGCGATTTCGCCCGACTCTCAAGATGAAGAAAGTTTTTCTGTTATAGTAGATTTCTCTGTAGCTTTGGAGTGCAACGGGAGTGACTGCTTTCTCAAATTCAATAAGCACCCGTTCAAATTACATTAAGACTTCCTTTTCTTAATAATAAAGCGAACATTTTCCACTCGAACGGAGATGAACATCCTCCCGAATACATCCCGTATTCCCGTCAGAATGAGTCGTCGCGTGAGGTGTGCTGATGCGGCGGCCTGTGCTGCTGATGCTGAGCTGAATTGGTTGAGTTGAGGGTTAGCATTAGCACCGCACCGCGAAGAGGAGCAAACAGACTTGCACCACGAACCATCGAAGCTCAACCGCACATCCAGTCCCAGGGCAAACAAAGTCGAGACAATCGCATAAAATCGCATGATAAAAAGGATTCATATAACCGTTGTGGCAGAGAAGAGTGAGTTTTTTCTCGTGGAAACAAAACAAATCTAAAATTTATGACGGCGGACTTGTGTTCTCCCAAATTGGATCCCTCTGCGGCGTCCCTGCTTAAACATCACTAACATGGATCCGGGATTTCCACGTGAGTTTGCACGTGTGTCTTCTATAGTAAGTATGTGTGCCTGATGTCTACATGAGGCATATTCGCTCAGTTGAAAGGAGCTAACGGGGGGGGGGCAGTGGCGGGTGTACAAGTAAGGAGCCACTAGAGCTTGAGGAAAGGTGCATAAGAAGTCGGGCAGATTATGCAAATCCCGTTGACAATTGAATGGAAAAGTCTTCAGCAAAACTCTCTGTGTTTTTTTTTTCATTTCATCGGCAGTTAATTATAATTTAGCTGCAGTCGAGGATATGATTTTGGTATAAGGATGTGTCTCAATTGTAATCGAGTTTAGTGTAAAAGAGCTCCCTGTTTTTGGACTGGTGAACATTTCAACACCTTCTCCGGAGATGGTGAATTCTTTACCAGGCTTCATTCGTTAATTTAAACTGGTGCCCACATCTTCAAGCAATATCGATGTGACTCATTACGAGCTCATGCTGATAGAACATGTGCGGCTCGGCGTATATGGATGCTTCCAAGAGCTTTGACTAATTGGAACATGGACTCACCTCTTCCGGCGATGTCGATTCGTACATGATCTTGCGTGTTCCTGTTTATGATTACCATTTATCCTTGCCAGCTGTGCACGTCACTCCGACAAATTCAACAGATTCTATACTGTTCTATTTGCTCCTCACCAACATACCGCGATCTATACAGACAGATTTTGGAGGTGAAAACAATATCGCTATATGAGTATAAATATGAGCTTCACTTATTAATGGTAGGTAACCTTAGGAGAGAGAGTCGCCAAATATCGTATCAGTGCAGCAGGCGAAAAAGACCGGCACGAAACATCCCTAGAAGTTCGTGATCGACTTGCACGCCGGCCGAGTGCAATTATTTCTTGATTACTCGCCAAAGTCAGCAATTAAATGCACTCTCTCGAGTTCTAAACAAATATACTACGTCCATAAAAATGGAAACATCATTCGTAAATCCGGGCATGTGCGAGCTATAAACAAATTATGAACCGCCGATAGCCGGCAAGGGTAGGATATTGGACATAGATAAAGCTCGCGGTCCATTGCTGCATTGATGCTGCAGTCTCCAATGCATAGGCAGTCGCGCGCAGGCGGCAAGATTAGACAAGGTGCACTGATCCGACTATGGCCCGATGGGAAATTGATAAAAGTGAAAATCGTGATTGGCCCATCAATGGCGCAGGATGAAGGCTAATTTTTGCATGTCTTCGAGTGGGCCCGATGCATGCGTCTTCCTAGTGGATGACCGCTATATATTCTCATAGATAGATAGAATTGAGGAAATCGAAGATCTACGAGATTAAATTCGTCTCCAGGGTGGCAATGCTGTGCTATATGATAAATGCGTGCTGTGCCAAATAGCTCAAAAGACCCGCGGGCTCTTTTCATTCAGTCCTCTGTACATATATACCCCGCCGGACGTGTATGTAGTTGTGGAGAAATCAATTTGTTCAATCCAATCGGAATCTGATCTGATTGTTCTGGCCGGAGCTGCTGAAAAGGAGTTTACGACATGTACGAGCCGCGATTGACTTCTAATTGCGTCGATTCCATAAATCTTTTTCGTGCTGTTCTGTTGCCTCTTCTGGGATTCGGACTAGAGTAGTTGGCAATTTGTTTACTTACTGCAGATGGTGTAATTTGTATTTTTTGTTTTTTTTTCACATATGATTAACTATTTTGTGTAGGACTTGTATAGGTATGTTGTTGCAGATTTATGGAACTAATTTAATTCTTCATTTGCTTACTCAATGCAGGAAAAGAAATTGCGAGTAAGCGATTAAGAGAGATAATAAAAGTTATAAAAATGATGTTGCATATTGCATGTGACAGCAAAAAATTAGATGGTAAATCGTTCCAAATTCGCACAGTTCAGACAGGTGCGGACAAAAATATTATTTATGGTATGGGAACGGATCAGATGGGGATATATTCTCTTATTTATTTTATTTCAATTTCAATTTATTATAGATATAACTGAAGCACACGTGAGTTATAAATACTCTTAAGTATGTGCCTACTCTAACTAATTAGACAGAATAAAAAATAAATTAAGTCTCTTACATTCTAAGCGAGAGTATTAATTTAAAGAAGAAAATACAACTTTCATTAAACGAAGAGAGAGAAAAAAGCATATGTATATGCATAAAAATGATATAAGAATGCAGAAAAAAATAGCTAAGTAAGTATTAGAATATTAAGGATACAGAAAATAAGTACAAGAACAAGAAAGCATTGTTACTAAAAAAAACAATTAAAAAAAAATATATCATTTGTTAAACTACAAAAATGTTTAAAACATTCTGACTTGAATCTCCCAATGACTCGAAGTGAACGTATGGTTAGAGGAAGTGAGTTCCAAAGTCTGACACCATAGACGAAGAAAGATCGAGAACTAATCGAGAGTCTATGATGAGGAGTTTTCAACAAAAGCGTTCTTTCAGAATGCAAAAACTTAAGTCGACTGCCAAGGTAATCTGGGTACTGCAATTTAAGGATCTTAAATATCACAAAGCAAATACAGAATTTCAGATAGTTATCCAAAGCGCATCCAAGAATTTTCCTCGAGTACTGCGAAATATGTTCATATCTTCTAATGCTAAAGACATACCGAGCACATGAGTTAAATGCGACATTTAATTTTCTACGACTCGAGTAATCTAAGTGACAATATACAACGTCAGCATAGTTGATAATCGGTAGTAGTAAGCATTTCACAAGTCGAACACGTATAGTTTGTGGCGTATATGTTGAGTGACGCCATAATGCCTTTAGTCCACCATAGATCTTACCTACAACACCATCGATATGGTCACTCCAAGATAACCGATTATTGAAGATTAAACCAAGATTCCGAGCATTAGTTGAAAACGGTATAATCGTATTATTTATAACAACTATAACTAGCATTGCCTGAGATTTGGATGGGTTGAGTCTGAGCTTGTTAAGTTCAGCCCACATACTTACGCATAGAAGATCTTTGTTTAGTTCAGTAATTGCGCGTGGGATATCATTGATGTGAGCAGATATATAAAGTTGTACATCATCGGCATATAACTGCAGTGAACATTTATTAATGTGATTTTCCAGATCATTTACGTATAGACTGAAGAGAAGAGGACCTAAGATAGATCCTTGTGGCACTCCTGAATAGAGAGAACAGAGCTTGGAAGATTTCGAGTTACAAACAACTAATTGCTTCCTATTAGTTAAGTAATTATAGATGTGTTTAGCCGCCGGACCAGCAAAACCAAATTCTACAACCAGCTTATTATATAATAATTTAAAATCGACAGAGTCAAACGCTTTCGAAAAATCAAGTAGGGTAAGGAGAGTTACTTCTTTATTTTCCATACTACATCTTATCGTATCTGTGAGGAGTAGTAACGATGAAGTTGTGCTGTATTTGGCTCTGAAACCAGACTGGATATAACTGATCAAGTTATTAATATTAGCATGGTCGATGATTTGTTTGTATAAGACTTTTTCAAATACTTTGGACAATATTGGAAGAATGGTAATAGGTCTATAATCTTCAGGGGACGATGCTTTGGACTTCTTTCTAATAGGAACAACAAGCTCTATTTTCCAAGCTGAAGGGAAAGAAGCAGTAGTGATAGCAGTATTAAATATAGGTCTAATACGATTAATTATGGATGGCAATAATAGTTTCAGGAAACGCATTTCAATACCATCAGAGCCTGTAGCATTTGATTTAATAGATTTAAAGGCATTCAGAAGCTCAGTGGTACAAATATTCCAAAAAGAGAAATTATTTGTAGCATTAGGAATAGGGAGATCGGAAGTATTTACTACCACTGAGGTTGAGCCCGAGGTAAAGTATTTATTAAGCAAGTCAGGATCAGGATCTCAGGATCTCTTCTTGACTAATAACGTTAATTCCCTGTATGTGAATGTGTTCTAGTTAGATATGTAAATATTTTACAGGGTGATATCTGAAGTCGGGATAACCAAAACTAATTCCGTACTAGTGAGGAATTGGGAAGAGGGTCACAGAGTTTGAAATGAGTAGTTACCAAAGAAGAAATGAGTTGATCACAATCAAAAGGAGTCTTGTCCAAAAAGTAAAAAAATTGATTAGAATTAGAATTAGAATACTATTCTCAGTACCATAACTTGATTCTTTAGTTAAAATAAGTGAAAGTGAAGTAAATGAGAATTCAAGTGTGCGGAAAATGCAGTGCGCCAGACTGAAGTAATACGCTCAGTACCTAGGCATGAAAGGAAGAAACTTGTCGACCAGTCGAACTGGAAACAAAGTCATCTGAAACGAGAAAGGTGAGACATTTCTGATGTTTTCCATTATAAGATGAAGATTCAAGTGAAAACTCGTATGTGTAACATTTTCACATTTTCAGATATAGGTGCGCTACCGATCTTTATAAGATTTGGCATACAGAGAAAATGTTGTCGACTACTTTAAATATAGGGATTTAGTTGTTTTTTGAATGAATGAAAGATTCAATTCAAATTTTGCAAAGTTACTTTAGTTTTTGGCAACATTTTCACATACTATTCTATGCAAAATATCTCAAAAACTAGTAACGCGCCTATTTTCGAAGCTTTACGGAATGTTGTACCTAAGTAGTAGTCATATGTTGACTGGGTCAAAAATTATAATTTTGATTGCAGGTATACAAGCAAATCATTTCCAAGCCTCCCAAGATGTACACACACACACAGAAACAAACATTTTGAATGCAAAAATTTAAATATGCAAGACATAAGAAAGTTTCATGTGGGATTCTATATTCAACAACTAATAAGGTTATCCAGGACGATTTTATTTTGAAGTACGCTACCTGTAGAGTTCCAGAAAGACGTCGTAGTAGAAAAGATGGACCAAAAAAGAACATATTTTTGAGGTATTATGTATGTCGCAAATCCAAACCTATTCAGGTATGTCAGAAGTCCTCTTTATTCAGATACTGGCCATACTCAAAAAATAGAATGCAAAGAGTATGCAAATCACACTTCAAGACTTCTAAACCACGAAACGAAAACCGTAGAGATTATATACAAGAAGTCGCAAATATGAACAAAAACGGGAGGCTGTGCGGAGTTTGGACAATCTCCTAAGAAACATTTTGGACAACATTGGAAGGAGAATGAAAATTTGGAGTTTTATTCAAAAGTTATGCAGGGGGTAGTTACATTGAACAACGAAGCTATACCGGATGAAGATGTATGTTCCGAAAATGTAAACATCGAAGTAAACTTAAGGGTTTTTTAGATACCTATACAAGGACATATTATATTTATTTTCTATTGGTACCAGTTTTGTTTTTCTTTTTTCATGTAATTTTTGGTGAAAACTATCTTAGTCCCAACAATTCTTTTCCAAATCAAGGTTTGCCCCACTATGACTTTCAAACCGAGCCAAGTCCATTTGAAATTATTTATTTTCTGAGCCATTTGTTCTTGAATTTGTGTAAACTTTCGTGTGAATATTGTCTATTTAATACATAATAAGAAAAATATAAAAATTGTTAGTTTCTCTCGTTTAACTCAAAATATTTTATGTTGGACAAGACTAGTTTTGATTGTGATCAACTCAAATGATCTAAAACATTTTTAAAGTTCCCAAAGTCTCAGAATATACTTGTTCTCCTTCCCTTCTTTTTACATTTTTGTCCAAATAAAGTCACTGCACTTGAAATAAAGATTTTTGCGCGATCACATAAAAAAGTTGCAATCCAGTATAGAGAAATAATGGTGATGACAAGTACTGCCATCTACATGCAAAAACAAAAACCAAGCCTGAATTTTATAACAAGCCTTGCGATGATTTCTGATTGACTAAAATTATAGGTACACGTAGACTATACAAATGCTATAAAATTTTATTTCTTTACATGAATCAAATTGATGTAAAAAAAAAGAGGATGTTATGAAATTTTATAGGTTATGTTGTACTATGAAAACTAATATTGGTTATATCATCACAAGACAAACATTTTCATGAAAAACAGCATCTCTGAATATTTCATGTATTTATTGGTGTACACAATCTGTACGACGGATGTCAACGTCGGTCACTGGGCTTATTTGTTGTGATACTCTTCAAGTTCTCAAATAAATTCCTCAAGGAAATTTCCCTTCCATAACTTCTTCTAAAATCCCTACGAAAGTAAATACATTTAAAGGTTTTCTCAATAGCCACCATAAAGGCAAAGGAAAGACTTACTCTGATATCCTCTTACACTTGCATTCAGCAGCAGGCGGTAATCTCCTTTTTAAAAACAGCAAGCAGTTTTTTTTCTTTCTTTGCAAATTGGTGTGGCTTCAAAATCCTGGGAAATCTTGTCAACTTTGCATGTGGCATGATTGAATGGAATCTCTGTTGGCGTCGATAATATTCATTGATGAGGTTTCCTTCATCAATGAAACAAGCAAGGATAAGTATAGATAGGAATTCGATTATGTATAAATGAGATTATTAGATAAAATGGCATATAGGAAAAGTCTCTTAATTAGGTAGGTTCTCCTTAAAACTAATTTCAAATAATTTGGATTATTTATTGATTGGAATTTATTGATATCACTTCGAAGAGGTTCGATTAAAAAATAAATCAAGAAAGTTTAAGAAGGTGTGTCTCTGATTGTTGAATCAATTATATTTTTATAGTTTGACAAAATATAGAGGACTTTTTGGTTATCGAAAAGGGTGTTGAACTGTGAAGGTTACAAAGTTAAAGTTTAATGAATTCAATAATGACAGCTGTTGCTTTTCATTCTAAGCGCGCTAGTATATTTTGTAACTTTTGATATAATTGTACTTACTGAAACTTGGCTAAATGAATGCGACTGCTTAAGTATACCAGGATTTGCAATGTTAAACAAACCAAATAAAAATAGTAAATGTGACGGATTGGTAATTTATGTTAAAGAAGATCATAGCCATTTCTCTATTACCTGTGACATAGCTGAGTGCTAGTAAATGTTTTGACAACTTCACTAGTATCTTAGATAAATTAATAAGTGAATCAATATGGTGTTGACAGCTCGCCGTAGACATGTAACAAAAAAATTAAAGCCATGGGTAACTATAGGGAAAACCACTCCACGGTTTTCCAGGCAGAAGTCAAGGCTATCCTCGAAGCGGGAAGACACCTCCTTAACTCAGACATTGAGAATAAGGAGATAGCCATCTGCTCGGACAGCCAAGCAGCTGTCAAAGCTTTGTCTAAACCCTTTTAAACCTCCAAATTATTAATGGAGTGCAAAACCACCCTGAATTTCCTTTCTCGGAATAACAGGGTGATCGTGCAGTGGGTGCCGGGGCACAGCAACATCAGCGGGAATGAAAGGGCAGACGAACTTGCTCGTCTTGGAGCAGCCTCAGAGGAACCTGCCTCTACAGTCGGGATTGCACCAAAACACCTTGGATCAATCATTTCAAGCTGGGTTGACCGCCAACACAGTCGCCTTTGGTTAGAAGATCCCACGGGTAGGACAACAAAGGAACTGTGGGGTAAACCAAACTCAAATCATACGAATATGCTCCTAAAACTCAACAAGCCAACCCTGAGAACTCTGGTGTCCATTCTTACTGGGCATTCCTCTCTCAGGGGCCACCTTCAAAGGATGAGACTTGTTGATGATACTATATGCAGAGGTTGCGGAGAGGAGTCCGAAACAGTGACCCTTTTTCTATGTCACTGCCCGGCACTCTCAGGAATACGTTACAAAATTCTTGGTTCACACCTCCTGGAAGAGTTGCATGATGCCGGCAATGAGGGCTGGGAGCCAATACTGAAATTTATAAGAGCGTCCGGTTGGGACCTGTGAGCGATCGCTCATGGGTCTGGAGGGTGAACAATGGGCCTTGACTTGGCCTTCGTTCGGGGGACTCGAAAGGGGTCCCAAACCTCTTAAATCAATCAATCAAAACTATAGGGATCTTAAGATCTATTAGACTTAGAGATAAGCTAGCTAGAAAGGTAAAACATTAACCATTTAATGAATCATTAAAATCTCAGTATAATAAATATAGGAATATTTTAAATGCAATTATCAAAATGGAGAAAATAAGTTTATATAGACGGGAATTTGAAAAATTGTTAAATAATCCGAAAAAATTGTGGGGTAAAATTAATGAGGTCACGAATAAAAAAAATCGAACGCAAGTATATCCCAAATTAAATCAAGTAGCGGTGATTTACTTACTGAGCCAAAAAAAAATAAAAATAGCAACAGAATTAAATAAGTTTTTTACTAATATAACGATGAGTTTACATAAAAACGATAAACCCTTTTGATTTCGTAAATCCTTGCATTGATGATCACCTGGAAGGAAATAATATTTTTAATTTTGCACCAATATCTGTAGAAGAAATTGAAATGAACTTGAAAATGCTCGATGATAAAAAATCCTCAGGTCTGGATGGCTACTCGGCCAGAACATTAAAGAGTATTGGACCTTATGTATATATGTGAGCCTCTTTCTTCATAAATTTTCAACCTATAGCAATCGCAGAAGGTACATATCCTGAAAAGCTGAAATGTGTTATGGTTGTTCCAATACATAAAGGAGATTCCAAAACAGAGTCAACCAACTATAGGCCTATTTCCGTGCTCTCAAATTTTTTCGAAAATCTTCGAAAAATGTATTTTAAGGTTAGACTCATGGAATACCTTGAAAATAGAGACGACGTAATCGCGACTAATCAGTACGGCTTCAAGAACGATTGCAGTACTAGTGATGAGCTCTATGATGTAACGACTTTTATAAATTCCGCCTTAGATAAAAATGAAAAGCTAGTTGCTGTCTTTTTAGATATAAGGAAGGCTTTGACACGGAAAATCATGAAATACTACTGAATAAACTTAATCGGATTGAAATTAGGGGTACTTCTCTCAAATTACTTAAATCAGTCATAATTGGGTAGAAGTCAGTCAAATAGTTAGTATAGGAGGCATACTATACTATATTGGTTCACTATCCATTATATCTGGTGTTCCTCAAGGCTCAGTAATAGGACCTATTTTGTTTTTAATATACGTTAACGGCCTGTGTAAATTGGATGTGGACATAATAGGTCACCTTTGCTGATGATAGTCATCTTGTTCAAAGCCTCTTCTGTAGTAACATCAAGCTAATTAAGGTCTCCGTAAGATTTACAAATGGTTGAATTGTCACAAACTCTCTTTAAATATTGCAAAAAACTAAATATATGCAGTTTGGTGATGATACTCCTAATAGCATAGCAATCTACGATGACAGTATGAACAAGATGCACCAGCTATCTCAAGTCTCACAGAATAAATATTTAGGAGTAATTTTTGATAACAAACAACTGAAGGGTGACAAGCACATCACGCATATCATATGCAGCCGATTGAGGAAGGTAGTTTATAAAATTCTTATGATAAGGAATATGATCCGGTTGCCAACTATGAGAATGATTTGCAATTGTCCAATCTATTATTCAGTATGGCATAATTGGCTGGGGTGCAGCTTACACTAACATTATTAATCCGTTGGAAAATCTACAAACTAAAATAGTTAAGATTTGCCTGAAAAAATCAAAATATTACTCCACTACTCAGGCAGGCGTTCTTGGAGTTCAGTGTGATGAATGTAAGACAATTATATTTTTTTTTGTGGCTTTAAAATTCGTTTACAAGAACCTAAAAATTGTTTCCATTTCATCGTACATGCTATGCTACTCGAAATCAGTTATCAAACCCATTATATGAACTAAAATGTCATAAAACTTCTATACTCAAAGACACGCTAGCATCTTAGGTCCTAAAATGTTTAATAATAATAATAATAAAAAATGAGCTTACAGTTAGTAATTATAAATTAAAACTAAAACTTTTTCTATCTGAAAACAGAAATTATTCTTCAGATTCTCTTCCAGAGTAGGTTAAGAATAATGTAAATAATTAGTATTAAAAATATAATAAATTGAAGTTTTCTCACAAAAAAATGAACTTATAAACTAAAGACCGCTACGGATTTCCATGCTCAAGCGAAGGCTTATGTGGAGGTCAGCTATGAAGTGTAATATAAATATTTGTATCATATCAATTGTAGTTGGGAGATTTGAACTGATTAAATTTCTTCTTATTTCTTCAGTTCCTTTAAATCAATCATAAGACATGAATCACATCATGATCATACGCAAATTTCTCTTACAACTTATTGTTATTAGCCATATCCTTGCAAATGTATCGACACATATTGATTTGATGGATCGCCAATAGATGAACCTCATCACTATTACAACAAATTTTGCCAGCAGGATATTATTAGTGGGCTCGATGGGTTTATCGATAACTTTCACCCGAAATCTATGGATATAGAGGGGAAAAAGTGTAGAACGTCTTACCTTAGGATAATATGTTGGTAACATTATCGAATCTAAAGGTACAGATGTCAACGTTCAAAAATGTTTTTCGCTACCATTGCCGTTGATATTGAACTGAAATAAAATCTTTAAAAAGTCAACTTTTACTATACTTTTCGAGGGATTGCAACACGTGGAATGTAATGCAATAGCGTAGCCATAATAAATCTTTCATTGCAACACCTGCCGACTCAACAAATCTATTCAAGACACCATCTAGGGGCAATGTTATGTAAACAATTTTATACTGTTTTAGTTAGTAGGGAAGCGGAGGGCTAGTTGTAACAATTTGTAGTTTTTTCAATGGGGAACTCAAATAATTGAGTATTTACATGATGAAGCACTTTTAAATGAGAGGACATCTATTCAGGTATCAATTAGAATGATAATTGGGTTTAAATTAATAACAAATGCATGTATAAATGACTTTTTGTGAAAGTAGTAGCATGTAACAACTTACCCCGTTCTCGGGGCAAGTTGTAACTGGCGTGGGGCAAGTTGTAACTGGCGTGGGGCAAGTTGTAAATGGCATGGGGCAAGTTGTAACTGGCATGGGGCAAGTTGTAACTGGCGTGGGGCAAGTTGTAACTGGCGTGGGCAAGTAGTAACAACATAATAAAATAAAATATTTGTATGATTTTTAGGCATTTATTGTAAATCAATGTGAAAAATATTACTTATAACGTAGTTATAATAAGGTTAACATTTAGAGATCTTTCCTGTCAGTTAGTCTTATAAACAAAATATTTTTCAAAGATTAACATAAATTTTGGTCATTGAACTTGTATAGTTTGAAAACATACCTAAATCAAATAGCTTCTCTAAATTCAGTCTTCATCAGAATCACAGTTCGCACAAACGTATGAAACAGGATCGCCTTTTACACATTTAACGTGTGACCACAATTTGCAAATCAAACATTCGAGCCACTCTTCTCCGCAAATCAAATAGAACCACTCTTCTGTTTTTGAATCTGATTCGTCATTCAAAACCCTTTTCTTCACTTTACAAATCTTTTGTTTTTCGGTCGATTTTCCTGTTACCATTGCTTTACCATTTCCCTTACCTTTTCCTTTGTTTTTTTCTTTATCTTCTTGCTTCTGTTTCTTTTTCATTTTCTCTTCGAATTCTTTTTCTAAGGCTTCTTTTTCTGGAGTATCAGTCAATATAGCGGATATTCGCTTGCGTCTACCTCTGTTAGATTCTTTCCTAGGTAGAGCTTTAGGTAGTGGTCTGATTTTTGATGGTGAAAAATCTATTGATCTATTTTGGATCCCTGACGGTCCTGAAACTGGTTCACTAGATTTTTCACCTGTCAGCTGGTTAATAACATTAGTGACGCTTATGTCCAACTGCGGAGCAGATTGCAGCAATTCGGGGTCTTCGAGATCAAATGTCAAGTCTCCTTCACTTTGCATCGAAGTAGCTTTTTGTGCGACGGTTTCTGTAGCAGGCATTTGGTAAGGCATTTGGCCAGCAGTGGAATATTATAATGTTATTAAAAAAATCTATTGTGTACCTACCTATATATATTAGGTCTGTTTAATGAACTCGAATAAAGTTCAGAGCAGAGCAGAGCAGATCAGCTCAACTTAGGTTAACTGTCAAATTAAAAATAGAACGAAAAAGAGCAGAAAGGTGCAGGCAGCTTACAAATTTTCTGAGATCTGTCACCAAAAAAGAACAATTGTTTGAATTAATGCATGATTAATGCGATGAAACCTTTTTTCACTTACAAAAACACAATTATTATTTAAATTATTCCACTAGAATAGTCCAGATTTTTATTTTTTCCACACAAAAAATGCAATTATTTGATTTGTTATCAGAACAACTAACACAATTTGCAGTTATTAAATGCCTGCTCTAAGTTACTCCTTCGAAAAAGGTAGAGCAGAAAATCTTGCTCTAGGTTACTCCAATTCACTTTAGAACAGACTCACTGAGCACAGTTCAGTTCACTTTGGAGTACCTATTTATAGCAGTGCTCTGAATTCATTAAACACGGTTTTCTGCTCTTTTCTGCTCATTAAACAGACCTAATGACAAACATAGGCACTCACATAAAAATATGAATGGGCAAGTTGTAACATGTTACAATGTTCTCCGGAGTTTCATTACAACTAGCCCCTTGAGAAAATTTTGAACATTTTTGTTTATTGAAAATTAAGTTTATGTTATTCTCAAATGAAAGTAGTTACTTAGTATATTGTCTACACAAATTAATAGATACTCATTTCAAAAAGTCATTGCAGTAACTTAGAATAAAAATTGTCGAACTTAATTTTGTTATGTTACCTGGTAAAAATAGAGCGCCTGCTCTGCGCCTGCTGTTACTACTAGCCCCCGCTCCCCTACACTTAAATGTCCAAATTTTATATAAAAAATTAGAAAAATTGCATTAAAATCGTATAAATGAGTACTTATCGAACAAATCTAATCTAATAAGGACTAAAAACCTTTTTTGAGAGCGCAATATTATTGCATCCATATAAATCTAACAGGAATTTATGATGATAAAAATAAATGGCACGACCTTAGAATTTATACCTATTTCAATGAAAAACCGTACACCATCAATCCTTAAGAAAGGAGCCCTTTAAAAGTTAATTCATGCATAAAAATAAGCGCGCCATTGCAATCCATACTCCTTCCAACCAAATTCAACTCACTGCACGCAATCTGCACTATACTTATGTTGTAGTCTCAGATTGCATTCGTTATCATATCCATAGCTAACTAACTGGATTTGTATAGTTAACTTTGTTATAAATCATATTCCTGTACACGGGGGTTGACAGGATCCACTTAATTATATTGTCACAGTGTCCTCCCCACCGGGTCGTGATATCTTGATTAGATGTCCTCATCATGATATGTCAGTCTAAGGAATATAACTTACATGTTATAGCATGAGGGCAGGGCAAGGCAAAAGAATTTCAGGGAAAGGCAGAAGAACCCGCATAACTTTCATATAGAAGACATTATGTGCGACAATGATGACTAGACATGATCGCCCTTCTATAGTATAGTTACAGACAACATCGAAATTATTACATGACTGACTTGCACGAAAGTCCCAAAAGCTGACAAAGTTCGCCTAAAGTCATATTATAATTTAGGATTAGGATTCCATCATTAAGATGAAGGACACACCGACAACTATGATTGCCATTTTGCCCACAATTCAAATGTTGACCCCTTTTTGGACTTGACAAAGATTTTCGATACTTTGACCTTTTTAGAGTTATAGCTTAGGTGGAAGGAAGGTGGAAGAATAAACAGAGTTTTCATCTCTCTTCAGGTAATGGTGGTGGTGGTCGTGAACTCAATTACAAAAGTGTTAAGGAAAATCAGCGAACGCACTTTAGTTCACTTTAAGTGCTTTTCTTGTCACTTAAATCTAGGTAAATCGATCAAAGAAAGCGCTATAAATATAGATGCTTCCGTCAAGTAGAAATATAGTGAGAACGGAAATTAATCCAATCTTATATAGAGCGACACAACAACTTGTTGAACTGCATCCCGTATCTGCGAGCAATTTGCAACAACTTTAAAAGAGCCGTCCAACTTGTTGCAGCAGTCGTTTTCCTCGATGGGTGCAAAAAAAACAGGAGTGCAAGAAAGGCAAGAAGAGAGCTACCACCAACATAAATAGCCTCCGCCAGCACTCTTTTACTTCCAGATCTGTCCTTCGACGTGGAATGCACCCCAAAGCAGCACACGCAACATTCTAACCAGTGTTTAAGGATGCAATCATCCACCACTTGAAACCCTTCGTGCACTTTTCATCAACTCCATCGGGGATCGGGCTCAACTATTTGCGAAATAACCGCACGGCACACATCAAACAGATAGCTAGCTAGCTAGGGGGGAGGGGGGTGGTAAGGGATGGATGCACCTCCAACCGAGCACAGAGCTAAGTGAACTGCAGCAGCCCCAAAGTCACCATCAACAAACAGTACAAGCAGCACATTCACATAGTACAGTTAGAGCAAACAGCATCCACTTCGAGCCAGAAGTGCTCGCATGCATCAATTCACCCCGTTCGGTCGTTCAAGGGGGGTGGGGGGGGGGGTCATTATACGGGCTGCCTGTGGAATGTGTGGCTGCTATCGCTATGTATGCTGCCGATCTGCATGCATTTGCTTATACATTTGTGTGGGTGTGTGTGTGTATGTTCCGGACTCCTTGTGGATATGCATTCCTTCGACACTTGGCCCAAAGCACATGTTAACTACTTGTGGCGTGCTTTTTTGTTGCAAATTTTGTGCAATTTTTTCTGATTCTGCAATCTGCATGAGCTGCCGTTGCAAGACGCCTCCCCATGCCACTTTGCATCCTGAGTTCTGATGCCCTTAGTAGTGCCTTTATGCCGCATGTTGTGCTATACTAGGAGGAATATAGGCAGCGCATACCTCGAGAGGGTGCGAAAGTGAAATTGCAGTGTTAAATGGTGGGAAAAAATGGCAAAAGGGCTGCAAAATTGCCAACAAGAAGCGCAGATTATGTCAAGAGGGTTGGCTGCTCCTGTGCCGCTCTTGATATGTCTATTTGCACTTTCGACGACGATGTTGTTGTTGCATTTCCCTTTCTTCCGCCACTTCATTTCCACTTTTCCCGTTGATGCCTCCTTCCACTTTTTTCTTTTGTTTGGGTTTCGGGGTGAAGTTCAGCTAAGAGAAGCACCCTAGAATAGTAGGTAGGTAGGTACCTAGTATGTGTATATATATGTCAGGGGGGTTGGGGTGAGTTTCTTTGGACAATGGTCACTCTCTTAATAGCTCGGACTAATTAAAGCGAGGTTTATGGTTGCGTGAATATTGCCGTTTATCGTTTTAAGTATTTAATCGGTCCTCGTGGATCTTCTGAGTGTATAGGCATGGAATGCACCCCAAAGGGTTCTAAATCTAATGTCCATTTCCAATTGGGGACAGAGCGAGCCATAACGCATTGTGGATCATACTACTTTTGCTGCAAACATGAAAAATGAAGTCTATTTGACATGCTACCAAGTGTACTTAATTAAAAAAAAACGCTGCTAGTGGTGTCGTATATAGCCGATTACATCACGTGAATAAAAACGAAGGTTTCGATACTCTTCTTGGTTGGTGATATGCTCGACCACGACATAAACCCATAATCAATAAAGAAATTTCCTTGGCTTCGGGAATACACTTATTATGAGAGAAATTTGGAATTTTTTTATGGGCATGTTTGCAGTTCAGCGTGCGCGCTTACTATAGGTAGGTATCCTTGAAGACTAAAATACGGCGATATCGATATGAATTGGTGGTCTCCGGGGAAGGACATGGAGGACAATTTAATTATTTCGAATTTATATTTAATTGGTTGCGACAAAGTTATTACGACTAACTTCTCTATTTACATGCAATAAAGGGGTAGAAAATAATTTCCACAAAAGCCAGCTGTCTTTTTTTGGAAAATTATTATTGAAGGAATTTTTGTAATTTCGTGCAATAACTTTGAAATTATTTATAAACGCAGTTTTGATAATAACCAGAGTAGGTATAGGTACGAGGTATACATTTTGTGCTAATAGCAACCAACCAAAAGAAAATCATGAACAGGTGCGTAAGTGCATTCAGAAATGTTTTTTTTTTTATTACTAACTATTATAACAAGAGTCGAAGGAGTGCTAATTCCTCTTTTCATCTCGGCACAATCTAAACGCCGAGAAGTTATAATATTGTGGCTTAGAGGCGTGAATCCTAAAGAAGGACAGCATTGGATCGTCGGTCGCTTTCGAATAAAGCTAGTATGGTGTATAATATGTCCCTGGTATAGTCAACGCTCATCAGTTTACAAAATTTTAGTACCGGTGCGGTCAGGGGCTTTTATGTTAACTAACATAACTTTTTAGTTAAGTGCGTCTCGATGAGTTTCTTCGCCAACTCATCTATCAGCTCATCAATAAATTTGTACCTATGGATACTGATCTATATGTCTATAGTGCGTCTAATGTACGGGAGAAATGGAGAGGTGTTGAGCAATCATTGAATTGCGAACAAAAATCAGCAATATATTCATCCAAGCAATCATCATGAGCTCATCAGTGCGCTCATGATGATTGGGACCAGGGATGATGCGAGCTCGAGATTTAGCTGAGTATTATAGGCGGCAAGGTGAAAAGTGAATAGTAACCGTCATATAAGTTCCGCTGTCCTAATATGATAAACAACATTGAATATGATAGGATCTTCAAAGTGTTCTCTGAATGGAATTCCGTAGGTTGGAAGAAACACACAAGGGCCTGTATGAGGTTGATGGAGAATATTGAGATTGATCTTCGGATGCTCATTAATGAGGATGTATTATTATTATTATTAGTGGGGGATGCAGACAGGACACCCGCCTCTCATCTATTCACCGCGACCTATAAGATCTTTTGTGACATTCATTACCCCTAAATGCCCTAGGGCGCCCATTCGAACTTAAGGTCCTCTATAAAGCCTATGATATTCTTGAGGGCCATTTTCTCGACATCCTCTTTTCTGCCTTTCCCAGATGTCTAAGCCTTATGCGGCACAGAGCTTCACAGCCATACATGACATATTATTCAGCGGTTTGTTCGTCGTCCATACAGAAGCGACCGGTCTCATTATCGACCTTATCCATCTTTTTAAGATGATATCTAAGTGGGTACTGCCCAGTAAATAGACCCGTTATGAGCCTTAGTTCTTTTCTGCGCTTAGTGTGAGGAATGCTTTTGTCCTCTGTTGCGAATACTTTATAAACTTCTTCGCTTGTCTCAGCCCCGGGGTACTTTCCTAGTGTGCCTTTTTAATTCTGTCATCCCAAAGCCTAATCTGAACTAAAAGATGACTTTTTGGGTGTTCAAAGACAGGATCAGGTCCAATAAACAGAGATTTAGCTCCTTTCTTTGCAAAGCGATCCGTAATCTCGTTGCCCTTAATGCCTTCATGTCTTGGTACCCAAATCAGCGTCATCTTTATTATTTCGGCCAGTTGCTTCAAGGCAGTAAGACAGTCCGAAACCAGTTTAGACTCAAAGATAAACGAGTTTAACGCTTTAAGTGCTGTTTGGCTATCTGATATTATGTAAATTTTGGCTCCACGCTTATTCTTGTGGATTATTTCACAAGCGCAGAGTTTTATGGTGTGTATTTCTGCCTGAAAAATGGCTGGTGAGGCCTCCAGTGTCGTTGCGAGATGGCACCTTGCGCCATATATTCCCACGCCTACTCTACCTTCCATTTTGGAGCCATCCGTGTACCATTTAAGAGATCCTTTTTTAAAAGGTAAGTCCTCAGTGAGCCACTGTTGACGGTCCCCCAAGATCACCTTATATGGTGTTTCAAAGTTTTGGCATAATGTCTGAAATTGGGTTGACCATTGGGCTATCTATGAAATCTTGGAGGGCTTTTTGGTGGCCAACCAAATTGTTTGTGCTCAGGAGGCTTGCCCTTTGCAGCCTAATTGCACTGAGGATGGTCTCCATCCTAATATGCAAATGTAAATGTAGTAGGTCCAACATAGCCTCTAAGGCTGCAGTTGGGCAGGTAGGCATGTTAGTCCAGTTAGTCCTAGACATGCAAGCCGCTGTAGTTTTTGCAAGCGGGCTTGTACCGTCTTTTGTTTTGTTTTTGGCCACCAAATGAGTGAAGCATATTGTGAGCATGGATCTTATAATAGATATGTATGACCATAGCGTCATATTTGGTTTAAGACCCCAAGTTTTGCCAAAAATCCTGAGGCATGTCCATATTGCCACTGTGACCTTATCCAGTATTCTTTTTAAGTGGGCGTTCCAGGTTAGTCTGCTATCTAAAAATGACATAGATATCGATGGAAAAGCAATGTAGGAGAGTTATGACCGTACGTGATTATAGCTTTGTAATATTTTTTATACTTAAACATCGATTCCAAATACTTTTCAAATTTTTTATTATTTTTTATGTTTTTTTTCAGACCTTAGGAAGGTTTTACGTCGAGCCCTGGCTCAGGTAAGTGCCTACTGCTTTCTAATTAGTTTTTGAAATAAATTCTACAAATACAAACACATTTTTGCATAGCTATGCCTGTACACATACAAATTTTCATTTTCATTTTGTCACTTGTCACAATGAAATATTTACTTTGCTTACAAACCTTAAAACTTATTTCATATCGAATTCCAAATCCATCAGTGTCACTTAATACCTTTAGCATCCTTTTCATTGCTCACCCAAAAATATCAGTCCAACTTGGACACCACTTTTCGATTGACGAATAACCCAAAATAAGTGAAATATTTTTTTAAGAGCAGCGACTTCGTTTATAATTTCAGTATTGAACTGCATTTGAGGGTACAAAGAGTGGCCCACTCTCATATTAGAAGGAAAAAATATTTTTCAAGAAATTATTCAACTCATAACCCCCCTCCCCCCTCCCCTCCTGCCGCTTAAGAACCCGACGTCCTTCAGATTTGCTGGGTGTAGAAACAATGAAAATCTCTTTTCGAAGCTGAATACCTTTGCAACAAAGGCGTTTCGGGCTCATTTTGAATTCTTGGCCCGTGTACAACTTCCGACGCGAAATATCAACAAAGCACACAATAAATTCTCAATATTTGCCCAGCGGGGGGCGGCGGCGGCGGCGGGTGACAGGAATGGGTCTGGAGATGCGGGATTGCGAAAGGATTGGACAATTTTGCAAAATAATTTCATTATTCATCCGCGGTAGCAGCAACTAGAAAGAGACCCGGGGACCACACTGCCCTGCTCTCAAGGGGGGCTACAACGATGAAAGGAACGAACCGGATGAAAAAAGGAAAGCGAAATAAGACGAACTCTTCCTTCTTAACCCCCGCCACTACAGTACCCAAAATGAGTGAACTGAAAACATAAGAAAGATAAATCTGACATTTGGAAGAATAACCATCGCCACTCGGCAGTGACAGGAGATGGGACTATGGGAGGCATCGCACAGAGATTCAGCCAGTATACACCAGATATACATGGAAAGGATGTTGGATGCTGGTTTCTGATGCTGTGTGTTACGTACAGACAGATAGTATCTCGCGATCTTCTATATACACATCCAAAAAATTTCTAATTGGATTACATCATATGAAACAGCACGACGCGTCCCAGGGTTTGAAATAGATGGCTGGGTGACTCTCTTCTCCTGCCACCCCATCAATTCAATCCAACCTAACCCAAACCCAGCCCAACCCAATCGTCAACCTGATGGTGGTGGTGGTGTGGTGGTGGGTCGCCCTATTGGGATGAGCAGAATTAAACGGATCTGTGCTGGGATGCTGTGTGTGTCATCTGGTTAAGCTCTAAAAATTAATGATTGGAGGATATTTAGTAAAAAATATCACGCGCGAAACAAAAATGGCGGCACCATTGTATTGATTTTGCCCAGAGTAGGTATATTGAGAAGAGGCCTACTACAACAATACTGTGGTGGAGGCCATACGAAGCGGACTAAGGCTTAGGGCGCAAATATTTTCAGAGCTATCAAATTTTTGATTGCCTGAGATTAAGGAAGTTTGTCCGATGATTAAATATGTTGGCACGTATATACCCGTTACTCATGATGTCACATCCACACTACACACATAGATTATATGTAGATGCTCTCTCAGATGAGATGTGAAAAAGCTTAGCATAGATATGAATCGATTTCGCCGCTTCTTCGAATGATTTCAGATTGATTTTAATTAAGAAAGCTCGAGATAAATCAATTCTCCCACAGCTGTCAACACTTCATCATGCGTTACGATCGCAGTTCGAACTGGCATTCCGTGTGCATACACGACATCACGTCCCTGCAAATTCAATTAAACGGCGCAACCGCAAATTGCTCTTTCGCTTGCGGTGGTTTCCATAAAAGAGTCATCCATCACGGTGACTCCTTCTTTATATATCCACAGCTGGTGAGGTGATGCTTCCTCAGCGCACTACGTAAGTGTATATATAAATACGTCTATAGGCGCAGTATGAACGTATATTTGCATTGCGGTCAGACTATGTCTGCTCGCGTATGATCGTAATATGGGAAGCCGGATTTTGTCAATCTACTTTGTGGCTGGTGAAGTGCTGCTCAGGTAGCTCTACCACTCAATTTACATGTCATCTTGACTGTAGATGGGGGCTCGCTAGGGGTTAGATTGGGTCCGAAGTTAAGTGATAATTTGATATGATCTTCTGGTTTTGTGTATATGTGGAGATCACTTGATAAATGTTCTCTGAAAACTGCTCAATTTTTTACACACAAGAAACACTTGAAATGGGTAGAAACGTGTAGCAATTATTATTAAATTTGATAAAGTGAAAGCTTCAATGTTTACCCCATGTTTGAATGCCGAATGTTTAGTGAATTTGATAAAAACAAAAGTTTTGCTTAAGTAAGAAACTGAAAAAAATTCTCTGGACTACAATTGGAGGCCTATTAATTAGAAATCAATCAATCAGAGCTAAAAGTTTTAATGACACCAAATAATAGTCACAAGGTTTCATGTACTTATTTCTCTGTTGTCGCGAGTTGCATCTGCATATGCTCGATGAGTGCTTTTCTGCCACTTTTCCCCGCATGTTCTGGATATAGTAAAATCTCCATAAGAATAAAACTGGAAATCATTGAAGCGGCCATCTTAGTTCCGTTGTTAAGCATAGCGCTCATGCTGCCATCGTTGTTCTAATAAAATTATTAATTCTCGTCTGAAATTTTTAAATAGCACAATTTGTGACGCATTTGCACACATTGTGAGCCCGTAGTCAATCTTGCTATTAACGAGGGCCTTCAAAATTCGGCAGAGGCCGTTTAGTAGTATTTCTGGAGGCTAGGATACTGCTCATTAAGTTTCAATTTTTTTTTTCAATTTCAATTTCAATTTTATTTATTTTTATACTGTGCAATTAGGACAAAGTCCCTTTAAGTTTGCACAATCCAACGGTATCAAATAAACTTATAACAATTTATAGAGTGTATAGAATGCAACAAAGTAAAGAACTAATGAAGTAAAAAACTTAATAATGTACTTAAGGTAGCTAATATTAATGTACAACACAAATCAAGTAAAGAAAGCCAAAGAAAAAGCTACTTAAGAGAGTAAAGTATAGTAAAATGCTGAAAGCGATGTGATACCTTTTATATGATTAGGTAGAGAATTCCAAGCTTGAACTCCGTGAACTAGCAGTGACGTTTTTCTTTAGGAGATAATATGAACTGGTATATTGAGGTTATTGGTACGAGTTGATGAACTAAATTCAAGTGTCAGATAGAGGTACTCAGGAACTTTATAATGAATGACTTTAAACATAAAGATAAGTGTTCTAAGCTTATAATAGATAAAAAGAGGACACCCAACTAAGCAGCTCAAGTGGGGGGAGACATGATCGTATCTACGCAACGAATAGACGAAACGTACGCATGAATTAAATGCCACATTGAGTTTGCGCTTGGACTGTGAGTTAGCTTGGCAATATATAATATCGGAAAAAAGAATAAAGGTAATACAAGTGTTTTGACGAGCCGCAGTCGAGTTTCAAGTGGAACAACCATAATCTGCGCAGAACACCATATATCCTACCCACAACATTACTAATATGATCATCCCAGGTAAGTGTTTTATTAAAAGTCAGACCTAAGTTCCTAACTTTGCTACAGTAAGGTATCACTATGGAATCAAGAAGCATGGGAGGAAAATAGGACGTATAAAGTTCATGCCTGTATATTATAATACAGTTCGACTTCCGGGGGTTTAAGAGAATCAAATTACTTACTGACCAATCACTGATATTGCAAAGGTCTTCATTAATTTTGCTTGCAGCATCTTCAATCAAACCAAGGGGAGATCCGAAATATACCTGGACGTCATCGGCATAGAGGTGGACCTGAGAGTGAGTTATTACACAGAGGGCAGATCGTTTATGAAGCAACTGAAAAGAAGTGGGCCTAGGACAGAGCCCAGAGGAACCCCTGATAATATCAAAGGAGAGTCCGATAATGCATTATTTACAAACACCCTTTGTGTTCGTCCGGATAGATAACTATAAATGAGTTTAGCCGCAGAGCGAGAAAAAGCAAACCTACGAATCAGTTTCGTTATTAATATGCCAAAGTCAACTGAGTCGAAGGCCTTTGAGAAATCAAGTAAAGTAAGAAAATTAACCAGATTATTATCTATATTCTTACTAACATCGTCGACAATTTTAACCAGAGCTGTGGTACAGCTATGTCATGTCCTGAACCCAGATTGAAATGTGGAAAGCAGGTTTTTGGAAGTGAGATAATTATTAATTTGCAAACACATTATGCGTTCCAGACTTTTCGATAATGGAGAGAGAGTATATGAATTCCTCTGTAGTCATTAACCGAGGAAGGTCGAGAAGTTTTAGGGATAGGAATAACCTTTACGATCTTCCAGCTCTTGGGAAACACAGACTAGTTTAGACACTTATTGTAAATGGCAGTAAGAGCCTCAATGACAAATGGAAATATGAGCTTGATAAACCTCAGCGTATTTTCATCCATGCTGATAGCATTGGACGAGATTGAATACACTGCCAAAACTACTTCATCCCAAGTTACAGGATGGAATGAAAAACCAGAATCAACTGATGCCTCCTGCAAATAAGTATCAGCATGTAAATTTGAGGAACGAGAGTTATGACCAACGCCACTTACAAGGTGGGATTCATGTCATTAGGATCAACACAACAGTTCTCGCGGGCTGCACCAGCGATTCCCATGTTACGCAGATTACTCCACAAGATTTTGGGAGGGAGATCGGCATTTAGTTTAGAGCGGAAGTAAGCACTCTTGGCATTCTTAATTTCCACTTTAACAAAGTTACGTGCTCTGCGATACACATCCCAATTAACGCTTGTCCGTACCTTTTTCTATCTGCAGTAAAGCATATTTCTCGCTGCAATTAACCCTCTAATATAACCTGTGAACCATGCACAAGATAGTCGATGTTTATATTTACGCTTTATGCTACATGTTGCTCTTAAAGACTTAGAACTAGCTTATTACAAGGCCAAAACCTGCTCGTCAATTGACGGAATATTGACAATTTCCTGCCCAGGGGCAGTTAGAAGCATCCTCATGTAAAGCCGGTAAATTTAGATTTTTCCAGTCCCGGTAGTAAAAAGAAACTCTTTCATTAACCAGGTCGAGTTGAATATTATGGGAAAGAAATACTAAATCGTGATCAGATATACCAGGAAGGGAGAACTGATCATGAAATAAAACTTTGGAAACATCGCTGGAAATGAGCAGATCAAATAAGGATCTACTATTTTCCCCAAACCTGGTGGGTAGAGTATTTACAATTTGCAGGCCAACACTGAATAGATTGTCCACCAGAGTGAGGGATTGACTATTGACGACAAGAAGATTCGTATTCATATCGCCCGTTAATAAAACGTGTACATAAGTAGCACTTAACTGGTTCAAGAGATCGAAAAATTCAGTGGTTGAAGAGCCACCTGGAGATTTATAAACAGATGCTACAAGTACTTTCTCCAGACCCAAATTTATTTCAACAAAGATAAACTCAACATCACCCAATGATGAGACGGCTACTGTTCGAGCCTTTAACTCTTCTCTTATGAAAATTCATGTACCACCCCCACGTCTTCCCATTCTGTCATGACGAAACAAATTATATCCTTGAATTTTCACCAATGAATCGGGGATGTGTTGTCTATTAATTCCAATTCTTGGGCATTTTTGATAATTTGAACAGTAGATTTCACTTAAAATTTAAAATGGACTTCAAGATGTCTTTCGCTATGCTAAATTTAAAATTAGAAATTAATTAAATTTTGTCATGCCTCCAATATCTTGGACTCTGAAAAAAAAAATGGAGCAATTCCAGATCATGCCTAAAAGAGTAGAAATTTTTGGAAAAAATAAAAAGTCTCTTAAAACCAAGAGAAAATGAAAATGGCACCTTCATACCGTCAGATATTCTTGACGAAAATCAAATAGCCCTGCAGGTCCCTCAAATTGACTTTAAAGTTTAGAATATCAGCTCAAAATACGCCTCCCCTCTATAGTATGCCACGCATCCCAGTCCAAATGA
The DNA here is from genome assembly GCA_963930735.1 of Dioctria linearis. Taxonomy (NCBI): domain Eukaryota; kingdom Metazoa; phylum Arthropoda; class Insecta; order Diptera; family Asilidae; genus Dioctria; species Dioctria linearis. The sequence continues at coordinate 1,033,095 of OZ005740.1, read as the reverse complement.
ACAACAAACAACTCACAGTTTTTGACACTACCATAAAGTCGCAAATATTTCATGAAAATTCTTAGAACGAAAAAAATTGAAATGCGCCAAGTTTGGATAGGAAAAGCGAGACTAAAAGACAGAAGAAAACAAGGTGTGGATTAATTAAGATGCGAAATGAAAGAAATTACAGAAAATATAAAACTTAGCCTATACAAGAAACATCACAGCAGAATATGATACAGAGCAGAGAGGGACTTGAAGTAGGGTCGCGACATATTGTTGTTGCGGTGGTTTTTAAGTCCTTGCATCAGGACTCCAGTTAGAGTCCTTTTGGAAAGGGTTGCTGCTAACCCTGCAGAGGATGAGTTGCCTGCTCAAATTATTTTCTATTGATTATTTCCCTTCTTCTTATATAGAGTATTCCTTAGGAGCAGTAAGGCTGATGACGTTCAGTGCGGAGCGATACAGCATAAAAAAAAATTAAATAAAGAAAAATTCCTTAACGATGAAGCTATGTATGTATGAGTGTATAGGGTATGTACATGTATTGGTACATGAACGTTTCGAGAACATCTTCTGCGGCAGAGCAGTGCCTATACATATCCTCAGACCATTTCAGCAGCTCTATAGTAAGTAATACAACTTTGATGAATTCGATGTCAGTAAAGATTGCAAATGAATGCTGGGCTCGACTTGCCAGAAAGCAAGGTTTGATTCAAAAAATTTCCACCATTATGACGTTAGAGTGGACAAAATTTGTAGTTGTAGGTATTTGTAAGTTTGTCCATTGTGACGTCACGATTTACATTTAAAAACTATTGAGGATACCTTTTTGGTCGGAATACCATAGTTGCTGGGTTAATTGGGGTGATTCGATTGTTAGAATTCAACTGAACAAAAGGCTTCAAATTGTCAAGAAAAACGTTCCAGTTATATTCCATAAGAATGGAAAGGAATTGCTGTTTAGTTTTAGATGTGCAAGGAATATGCTCACAAATAAAAAAGAAAAACTATAATTTTGGTTAAAATATGGTCGCACGGCAATTTAATTAATATTCAATATGTTCGCCATGATGACGACACTCGACTGATTACTGCGATTTCTTACGATTTCTGTCTTTGTTTTGTCAAATTTCTTTTTCCATAAGCCGCCATGTATAATTAACTGGGTGACCTTTTACCTTGCAATTTGCATACCGTAATATTCATAACTGTTTTGGTGAATTTAAGCTCAGTGCGGAGCTTCGTGAAGGTCAACTACGTAGTACTACTGCTGTCCATACGAGCTATTTTTTTTTATATTAGTTATTAAGCCAAGTTCAGGGTATACTCTAAAATGTTAAGCACAGCATGGCAGGAAGGAGATAGGGAAAGGATTAGGGGATATAAGGATAGTGGCGGAGGTGTCGATGTATGTCGCCCATAAACTTTCCCAGATTGTATGCCGGAGGAAAGAAAGAAGATGGTAGACTCTTCCACATTCGCAAAGTTCGGCATAAAAAGTATCACGGAATTTTACTGTACGGTCGAATGTTATTAGAAGGGTAAAAGGTGTACAGCGCGAGTATTGCGTGGAGGAATTATTCTACAAGGGATCAGACTAGATATTTCATCAGAATATTGTCCATGCAAGTAGCGATAAAGGAGCGAAGGGCATCCAACATTGTGGCGATGCTCGAGCGAGTCGATATGACAAGTTGAAGGCTCTCTTCTGGACAATATGTAATGCATCTAAGTCTGTGCGACCAGCCCCGACCCATATATGGGAATCCATTCTAGATCTGATGTAGGACTTGTAGAGGAGCGCTAGATTTGTCGGGCTAAATTTTTTCTTACGCCTTTTCAGAAATTCAAGACATTTCGATACTTCTGTGGCAACAGAGAAGGTGCGCGCTCTGTCCAGCTTAACTTACTGGAAATATTAATGCCTAGAATGCTTAGTGATCGTGAATCAGAAATGAATGATCCATCAAAAGAGACAGGAGTTAAGGTCGTTATCAAATGATCTAATCATGCAATCTAGTTTAACAAATACACCATTCCGCCTGGAGTCAGCAAGAGTGTCAAAGGAGTAAGCTAAATTAAGAGTACTATCATCAGCGAAACTATGGATAGAATTGAAAGTAAGGGAAAGCAGATCTGAAATGTAAATTAAAAAGAGAGACGGAGAGATAACAGAGCCTTGAGGCACACCGGCATTTATGGGATGCGGTTCAGATGTAGCGCCATCTAATACAACACGTATTTGGCGACTAGATAGGAAACTTTCAATCCATAATAGAAAAGGAGCAGAGAAACCAAGTGCTTTAAGTTTGGCTAAAAGGGCTGGATGCCAGACTCTATCAAAGGCCTTTGAAATATCTAGGGCAACGATTTTAAACTCACCAAAATTGTGAACACTGACTACGGTTCCAACGTTCCGTAAGAAAGGTCAGCAAGTCTGCAGATGAGCGTCCAGCTCGGAAGCCATATCGGCGATCCTGGATGAGATGATTAGTTTCTAGATACTTCATTAATTTGGTGTTAATGATAGATTCAAAGTCCTTTGAAAGAATCGAAGTGATCGCAATTGATCGATAATTTGAGGGATCGCTACCCACTCCTTTCTTGGCATAGGCAGAACGTGAGCTAGTTTCCAAGCAGTTAGAAATTTTCATGTCGAAGAAGACTAATAGAATAGTTTGTGCAGAGGTTTAGCAAAGGATGAGGCACAGCTTTTAATTAAGAGGAGCGAGAAACCATCAGGAGCTGCTGCTTTGGAGACGGTATGTTATGGACATTAAAATCATCTGCCAAGATGATTTCAGAAGAGGGGAGATAGAAAGCAAATAATCAATATTGTTGGAGATGTTTTCAAATACGGATACCGTGTCGCCATCAGACATATTTGGGCTGCGATAGAGGAAACAGAAATAGATGATGTGTCTGTGGAGTTTGAATCTAATCCAGATTGGCGGAAGGGATATCTTTAAGGACTGTGAAGGCCACATCATTCCGTATATATGATGCGAACCCCCTCTGTTTAGAGAAAGAAGAGGCACCAAGCTGTAACCAGGTTCGTGATACTGACTAATATCAGCATCAAAAATGACATTAGTTTCACTCAGTCTGAGAATTGTAGTACCACACCGAAAAACAATCCACGAATGTTTCAGAAATGGATTCTAAAATAAAATTCTGAATGCTCAAAAGCAATACAAAAAAACAGCAGAAGACATACAACACCACAGATATGCTTATTTGCTGCTTTCAATACCTCAGACCGTGCAGTTCAATGACCATAGCTGAAAGCACCAGGTATTGCTGATCAGTGACAACTGCTAATGCATTTGCACTGATCTCGGACCTAAACGTATGATTTATAAAAAAATATCTAAAGGATAGAAAAAAGTTGTATAAAATCCTTGTACGTTTTCGACATGTACGAAAAGATTTTCTTTAAATTTATTCTTTCGCTGTCAGATTTGATTACATCCAACGATCTTGATCTCCAGAAGGAAACTCAAGTGAATTTAAATTAAATTTTCGGTTATTTAAAATTATTCCAATAAAATTGCGTTAATATTCTTAAAAATTGCGGATTAGAATTTTCTGTTTTCAGAGATTTTGAC
>OZ005740.1:278203-343341 GCA_963930735.1 Dioctria linearis | reverse complement strand
AATTTCATCAGAAATCGTCTACGGCTAACGGTTTTCGAGATATTAGCGATTTTACGCATTTTTTTCATCTCAATCGATTGTAAAGGTGTCCTTTCAGGGGGTGTATTCCGATAGGGGTGACAAAAATTTCGTCAGAAATCGTCTACGGCTAACGGTTTTCGAGATATTAGGGATTTTATGCATTTTTTTCCATCTCAATCGAATCTAAAGGTGTCCTTTCAGGGGGTGTATTCCGATAGGGGGTAACAAAAATTTCATCAGAAATCGTCTACGGCTAACGGTTTTCGAGATATTAGCGATTTTACGCATTTTTTTCATCTCAATCGATTCTAAAGGTGTCCTTTCAGGGGGTGTATTCCGTTAGGGGGTGACAAAAATTTCATCAGAAATCGTCTACGGCTAACGGTTTTCGAGATATTAGCGATTTTACGCATTTTTTCCATCTCAATCGATTCTAAAGGTGTCCTTTCAGGGGGTGTATTCCGATAGGGGGTGACAAAAATTTCATCAGAAATCGTCTACGGCTAACGGTTTTCGAGATATTAGCGATTTTATGCATTTTTTTCATCTCAATCGAATCTAAAGGTGTCTTTCAGGGGGTGCATTCCGAGAGGGGGTGACAAAAATTTCGTCAGAAATCGTCTACGGCTAACGGTTTTCGAGATATTAGCGATTTTATGCATTTTTTTCCATCTCAATCGAATCTAAAGGTGTCCTTTCAGGGGGTGTATTCCGATAGGGGGTAACAAAAATTTCATCAGAAATCGTCTACGGCTAATGGTTTTCGAGATATTAGCGATTTTACGCATTTTTTTTATCTCAATCGATTCTAAAGGTGTCCTTTCAGGGGGTGTATTCCGATAGGGGGTGACAAAAATTTCATCAGAAATCGTCTACGGCTAACGATTTTCCAGATATTAGCGATTTTATGCATTTTTTTTCATTTCAATCGAATCTAAAGGTGTCCTTTCAGGGGGTGTATTCCGCTAGGGGGTGACAAAAATTGCATTAGAAATCGTCTACGGCTAACGGTTTTCGAGATATTAGCGATTCTATGCATTTTTTTTTCATCTCAGTCGAATCTAATGGTGTCCTTCCAGGGGGTGTATTCCGATAGGGGTGACAAAAATTTCGTCAGAAATCGTCTACGGCTAACGGTTTTCGAGATATTAGCGATTTTATGCATTTTTTTCCATCTCAATCGAATCTAAAGGTGTCCTTTCAGGGGGTGTATTCCGATAGGGGGTGACAAAAATTTCATCAGAAATCGTCTACGGCTAACGGTTTTCGAGATATTAGCGATTTTACGCATTTTTTTTCATCTCAATCGATTCTAAAGGTGTCCTTTCAGGGGGTGTATTCCAATAGGGGGTGACAAAAATTGCATTAGAAATCGTCTACGGCTAACGGTTTTCGAGATATTAGCGATTCTATGCATTTTTTTTCATCTCAGTCGAATCTAATGGTGTCCTTTCAGGGGGTGTATTCCGATAGGGGGTGACAAAAATTTCGTCAGAAATCGTCTACGGCTAACGGTTTTCGAGATATTAGCGATTTTACGCATTTTTTTCCATCTCAATCGAATCTAAAAGTGTCCTTTCAGGGGGTGTATTCCGATAGGGGGTAACAAAAATTTCATCAGAAATCGTCTACGGCTAACGGTTTTCGAGATATTAGCGATTTTACGCATTTTTTTCATCTCAATCGATTGTAAAGGTGTCCTTTCAGGGGGTGTATTCCGATAGGGGTGACAAAAATTTCGTCAGAAATCGTCTACGGCTAACGGTTTTCGAGATATTAGCGATTTTACGCATTTTTTTTCATCTCAATCGATTCTAAAGGTGTCCTTTCAGGGGGTGTATTCCAATAGGGGGTGACAAAAATTTCATCACAAATCGTCTACGGCTAACGATTTTCCAGATATTAGCGATTTTATGCATTTTTTTTCATTTCAATCGAATCTAAAGGTGTCCTTTCAGGGGGTGTATTCCGCTAGGGGGTGACAAAAATTGCATTAGAAATCGTCTACGGCTAACGGTTTTCGAGATATTAGCGATTCTATGCATTTTTTTTCATCTCAGTCGAATCTAATGGTGTCCTTTCAGGGGGTGTATTCCGATAGGGGGTGACAAAAATTTCGTCAGAAATCGTCTACGGCTAACGGTTTTCGAGATATTAGCGATTTTACGCATTTTTTTTCATCTCAGTCGAATCTAATGGTGTCCTTTCAGGGGGTGTATTCCGATAGGGGGTGACAAAAATTTCGTCAGAAATCGTCTACGGCTAACGGTTTTCGAGATATTAGCGATTTTACGCATTTTTTTCCATCTCAATCGAATCTAAAGGTGTCCTTTCAGGGGGTGTATTCCGATAGGGGGTAACAAAAATTTCATCAGAAATCGTCTACGGCTAACGGTTTTCGAGATATTAGCGATTTTATGCATTTTTTTCATCTCAATCGAATCTAAAGGTGTCTTTCAGGGGGTGCATTCCGAGAGGGGGTGACAAAAATTTCGTCAGAAATCGTCTACGGCTAACGGTTTTCGAGATATTAGCGATTTTATGCATTTTTTTCCATCTCAATCGAATCTAAAGGTGTCCTTTCAGGGGGTGTATTCCGATAGGGGGTAACAAAAATTTCATCAGAAATCGTCTACGGCTAACGGTTTTCGAGATATTAGCGATTTTACGCATTTTTTTTATCTCAATCGATTCTAAAGGTGTCCTTTCAGGGGGTGTATTCCGATAGGGGGTGACAAAAATGTCATCAGAAATCGTCTACGGCTAACGGTTTTCGAGATATTAGCGATTTTACGCATTTTTTTTCATCTCAATCGATTCTAAAGGTGTCCTTTCAGGGGGTGTATTCCGCTAGGGGGTGACAAAAATTGCATTAGAAATCGTCTACGGCTAACGGTTTTCGAGATATTAGCGATTCTATGCATTTTTTTTCATCTCAGTCGAATCTAATGGTGTCCTTTCAGGGGGTGTATTCCGATAGGGGGTGACAAAAATTTCGTCAGAAATCGTCTACGGCTAACGGTTTTCGAGATATTAGCGATTTTACGCATTTTTTTCCATCTCAATCGAATCTAAAGGTGTCCTTTCAGGGGGTGTATTCCGATAGGGGGTAACAAAAATTTCATCAGAAATCGTCTACGGCTAACGGTTTTCGAGATATTAGCGATTTTACGCATTTTTTTCATCTCAATCGACTGTAAAGGTGTCCTTTCAGGGGGTGTATTCCGATAGGGGTGACAAAAATTTCGTCAGAAATCGTCTACGGCTAACGGTTTTCGAGATATTAGCGATTTTACGCATTTTTTTTCATCTCAATCGATTCTAAAGGTGTCCTTTCAGGGGGTGTATTCCAATAGGGGGTGACAAAAATTTCATCACAAATCGTCTACGGCTAACGATTTTCCAGATATTAGCGATTTTATGCATTTTTTTTCATTTCAATCGAATCTAAAGGTGTCCTTTCAGGGGGTGTATTCCGCTAGGGGGTGACAAAAATTGCATTAGAAATCGTCTACGGCTAACGGTTTTCGAGATATTAGCGATTCTATGCATTTTTTTTCATCTCAGTCGAATCTAATGGTGTCCTTTCAGGGGGTGTATTCCGATAGGGGGTGACAAAAATTTCGTCAGAAATCGTCTACGGCTAACGGTTTTCGAAATATTAGCGATTTTACGCATTTTTTTCCATCTCAATCGAATCTAAAGGTGTCCTTTCAGGGGGTGTATTCCGATAGGGGGTAACAAAAATTTCATCAGAAATCGTCTACGGCTAACGGTTTTCGAGATATTAGCGATTTTACGCATTTTTTTCATCTCAATCGATTGTAAAGGTTTTCAGGGGGTGTATTCCGATAGGGGTGACAAAAATTTCGTCAGAAATCGTCTACGGCTAACGGTTTTCGAGATATTAGGGATTTTATGCATTTTTTTCCATCTCAATCGAATCTAAAGGTGTCCTTTCAGGGGGTGTATTCCGATAGGGGGTAACAAAAATTTCATCAGAAATCGTCTACGGCTAACGGTTTTCGAGATATTAGCGATTTTACGCATTTTTTTCATCTCAATCGATTCTAAAGGTGTCCTTTCAGGGGGTGTATTCCGTTAGGGGGTGACAAAAATTTCATCAGAAATCGTCTACGGCTAACGGTTTTCGAGATATTAGCGATTTTACGCATTTTTTCCATCTCAATCGATTCTAAAGGTGTCCTTTCAGGGGGTGTATTCCGATAGGGGGTGACAAAAATTTCATCAGAAATCGTCTACGGCTAACGGTTTTCGAGATATTAGCGATTTTATGCATTTTTTTCATCTCAATCGAATCTAAAGGTGTCTTTCAGGGGGTGCATTCCGAGAGGGGGTGACAAAAATTTCGTCAGAAATCGTCTACGGCTAACGGTTTTCCAGATATTAGCGATTTTATGCATTTTTTTCCATCTCAATCGAATCTAAAGGTGTCCTTTCAGGGGGTGTATTCCGATAGGGGGTAACAAAAATTTCATCAGAAATCGTCTACGGCTAACGGTTTTCGAGATATTAGCGATTTTACGCATTTTTTTTATCTCAATCGATTCTAAAGGTGTCCTTTCAGGGGGTGTATTCCGATAGGGGGTGACAAAAATTTCATCAGAAATCGTCTACGGCTAACGGTTTTCGAGATATTAGCGATTTTACGCATTTTTTTCATCTCAATCGAATCTAAAGGTGTCCTTTCAGGGGGTGTATTCCGATAGGAGGCGACAAAAATTCCGTCAGAAACCGTCTACGGCTAACGGTTTTCGAGATATTAGCGATTTTACGCATTTTTGTCCATCTCAATCGATTCTAAAGGTGTCCTTTCAGGGGGTGTATTCCGATAGGGGGTGACAAAAATGTCATCAGAAATCGTCTACGGCTAACGGTTTTCGAGATATTAGCGATTTTACGCATTTTTTTCATCTCAATCGAATCTAAAGGTGTCCTTTCAGGGGGTTTATTCCGCTAGGGGGTGACAAAAATTTCGTCAGAAATCGTGTACGGCTAACGGTTTTCCAGATATTAGCGATTTTATGCATTTTTTTTCATCTCAGTCGAATCTAATGGTGTCCTTTCAGGGGGTATATTCCGATAGGGGGTGACAAAAATTTTAATCAGAAATGGTCTACGTCTAACGGTTTTCCAGATATTAGCGATTTTATGCATTTTTTTTCATCTCAATCGATTCTAAAGGTGTCCTTTCAGGGGGTGTATTCCGATAGGGGGTGACAAAAATGTCATCAGAAATCGTCTACGGCTAACGGTTTTCGAGATATTAGCGATTTTACGCATTTTTTTCATCTCAATCGAATCTAAAGGTGTCCTTTCAGGGGGTGTATTCCGATAGGGGGTGACAAAAATTTCATCAGAAATCGTCTACGTCTAACGGTTTTCCAGATATTAGCGATTTTATGCACTTTTTTCATCTCAGTCGAATCTAATGGTGTCCTTTCAGGGGGTATATTCCGATAGGGGGTGACAAAAATTTCATCATAAATCGTCTACGGCTAACGGTTTTCGAGATATTAGCGATTTTATGCATTTCTTTCATCTCAATCGAATCTAAAGGTGTCCTTTCAGGGGGTGTATTCCGATAGGGGGTGACAAAAATTTCATCAGAAATCGTCTACGGCTAACGGTTTTCGAGATATTAGCGATTTTATGCATTTTTTTCATCTCAATCGAATCTAAAGGTGTCCTTTCAGGGGGTGTATTCCGATAGGGGGTGACAAAAATGTCATCAGAAATCGTCAACGGCTAACGGTTTTCGAGATATTAGCGATTTTATGCATTTTTTTCATCTCAATCGATTCTAAAGGTGTCCTCTCAGGGGGTGACAAAAATTTCATCATAAATCGTCTACGGCTAACGGTTTTCGAGATATTAGCGATTTTATGCATTTTTTTCATCTCAATCGATTCTAAAGGTGTCCTTTCAGGGGGTGTATTCCGATAGGGGGTGACAAAAATTTCATCAGAAATCGTCTACGTCTAACGGTTTTCCAGATATTAGCGATTTTATGCACTTTTTTCATCTCAGTCGAATCTAATGGTGTCCTTTCAGGGGGTATATTCCGATAGGGGGTGACAAAAATTTCATCATAAATCGTCTACGGCTAACGGTTTTCGAGATATTAGCGATTTTATGCATTTCTTTCATCTCAATCGAATCTAAAGGTGTCCTTTCAGGGGGTGTATTCCGCTAGGGGGTGACAAAAATTGCATCAGAAATCGTCTACGGCTAACGGTTTTCGAGATATTGGCGATTTTATGCATTTTTTTTTCATCTCAGTCGAATCTAATGGTGTCCTTCCAGGGGGTGTATTCCGATGGGGAGTGACAAAAATTTCATCAGAAATCGTCTACGTCTAACGATTTTCCAGATATTAGCGATTTTATGCATTTTTTTCATCTCAATCGATTCTAAAGGTGTCCTTTCAGGGGGTGTAATCCGATAGGGGGTGACAAAAATGTCATCAGAAATCGTCTACGGCTAACGGTTTTCGAGATATTAGCGATTTTACGCATTTTTTTCCATCTCAATCGAATCTAAAGGTGCCCTTTCAGGGGGTGTATTCCGATAGGGCGTGACAAAAATTTCATCAGAAATCGTCTACGGCTAACGGTTTTCGAGATATTAGCGATTTTACGCATTTTTTTCCATCTCAATCGAATCTAAAGGTGTCCTTTCAGGGGGTGTATTCCGATAGGGGGTAACAAAAATTTCATCAGAAATCGTCTACGGCTAACGGTTTTCGAGATATTAGCGATTTTACGCATTTTTTTCATCTCAATCGATTGTAAAGGTGTCCTTTCAGGGGTTGTATTCCGATAGGGGGTGACAAAAATGTCATCAGAAATCGTCTACGGCTAACGGTTTTCGAGATATTAGCGATTTTATGCATTTTTTTTCATCTCAATCGATTCTAAAGGTGTCCTCTCAGGGGGTGTATTCCGATAGGGGGTGACAAGAATGTCATCAGAAATCGTCTACGTCTAACGGTTTTCCATATATTAGCGATTTTATGCATTTTTTTTTCATCTCAGTCGAATCTAATGGTGTCCTTTCAGGGGGTGTATTCCGATAGGGGGTGACAAAAATTTCATCAGAAATCGTCTACGTCTAACGGTTTTCGAGATATTAGCGATTTTACGCATTTTTTTCACCTCAATTGATTCCAAAGGTGTCCTTCCAGGGAGTGTATTCCGATAGGGGGTGACAAAAATTTCATCAGAAATCGTCTACGTCTAACGGTTTTCGAGATATTAGCGATTTTACGCATTTTTTTTCATCTCAGTCGAATCTAATGGTGTCCTTTCAGGGGGTGTATTCCGATAGGGGGTGACAAAAATTTCATCAGAAATCGTCTACGTCTAACGGTTTTCCAGATATTAGCGATTTTATGCATTTTTTTCATCTCAATCGATTCTAAAGGTGTCCGTTCAGGGGGTGTATTCCGACAAGGGGTGACAAAAAATTCATCAGAAATCGTCTACGGCTAACGGTTTTCGAGATATTAGCGATTTTACGCATTTTTTCCATCTCAATCGATTCTAAAGGTGTCCTTTCAGGAGCTGTATTCCGATAGGGGGTGACAAAAATTTCATCAGAAATCGTCTACGGCTAACGGTTTTCGAGATATTAGCGATTTTACGCATTTTTTTTCACCTCAATCGATTCCAAAGGTGTCCTTTCAGTGAGAGTATTCCGATAGGGGGTGACAAAAATTTCATCATAAATCGTCTACGGCTAACGGTTTTCGAGATATTAGCGATTTTACGCATTTTTTTTCACCTCAATCGATTCCAAAGGTGTCCTTTCAGGGGGTATATTCCGATAGGGGGTGAGAAAAATTTCATCAGAAATCGTCTACGGCTAACGGTTTTCGAGATATTAGCGATTTTATGCATTTTTTTCATCTCAATCGAATCTAAAGGTGTTCTTTCAGGGGGTGTATTCCGATTGCGGGTGACAAAAATTTCATCAGAAATCTTCTACGGCTAACGGTTTTCGAGATATTAGCGATTTTATGCATTTTTTTTTCATCTCAATCGATTCTAAAGGTGTCCTTTTAGGGGGTGTATTCGGATAGGGGGTGACAAAAATTTCGTCAGAAATCGTCTACGGCTAACGGTTTTCGAGAAATTAGCGATTTTATGCATTTTTTTTTTCATCTCAATCGATTCTAAAAGTGTGTTTTCAGGGGGTGTATTCCGATAGGGGGTGACAAAAATTTCATCAGAAATCGTCTACGGCTAACGGTTTTCGAGATATTAGCGATTTTATGCATTTTTGTTCATGTCAATAGATTCTAAAGTGTCGTTTCAGGGGGTATATTTTTTCTTGATCTATTTTAAAAACTAGGGATTTTTTTGGAAAATTCCTTTTCATATTAATTTGTATTCCTTTTCCCGTTAAAATAAGCCCTCTCCGTCAAAATCGGTGAGAAAAAATATTTTTGATGAAAATGTGATAAAATTTTTTGCCACCGATTTTGACCAATGAGAGGAATATATGTAACTGTAAAATATTTCCAAGAACAAAAATATACCAAGAAACCCGTTCTTGTGTAGCTTGGTTTCAGGTGGCCCTTCATGAGCAGTTTTTTGGCTCTATTTTAAAAACTAGGGATTTATTTTGCAAAATTCCTTTTTATATTATTTTCTATTCCTTTTCCCGTTAAAATAAGCCCTCGCCCGTCCAAATCAATGAGAAAAGTATTTTTGATGAAAAAAATGCAAAGGCTGCCCATGCTGTGTAGCTTAGCTCAAAAGATGCACACGAGTTCAAGGATCACACCTACAAAAAAATTTTCAAAAGGACTCGCTAGTTGCTGAGGAAAATTAAAATAACTGGTCTTATTTTTAAAAATTAAGGCTCAGTGTTTTGCTTTTTCTAGGGAACCAGTGAAGCCTTTTCGAAAATTTCATTACACATTCTTTTTACGTTTGTCCCACATCTATCACATCCTGTCCCGCCCCTCTCCGTAAGGTTTGTCGGGAAAAAGTGGATCCTTTTCCGAAAGTTCTTCATAGATATTTTAGTTTAAAGGTCCTGCATCAAAAGCAGTGCCGTACCCCAGCGTGACAAAATATTATATGCGCAAATAATATGGCACGGTGCGAAATTTTGTATGTGTATTTGCCTCATTATGAATTATCACCGATCTTGACGAGGGATGGCTCAATCGATGAGGAATAAGAAAAGGTGTATACATACATAAAAAAAAATTTCGCAAAAATTTAGATGAAGACAGGCAAAACCCTCGAGAATACTTCACAAGCCTCCCTACCACATGCGAGGCCCAACTGAGTCCTTTCTTCTAAAGTAATTGCAGTGTTCTTATGTAAAACTGATAAAAGTTTGATTTGAATAGCTCCTCCGCCCTAAATTACTGTTCAATCAGAAAAATGGTGTTCTGATAATCTTAAGCTTGCTTTCTTATCTTCCGAACCGAAATAAAGTTTTTATACATTTCCTAACAAAATTATTTAAAGAATTTATGTTAACCAAATGACTACGATTCCTCAAACAAAAACTCCCACCTGATTAATCATTGTACATGCCGTCGTGGCATGCCGTTGCTAATGATATCGCATGTAGCTGCCTACAGATTCGGACTCCGGCTGCACATACACACGCAATTATCACTCAGCTGAGAGGTATTGTACGTAAAATGGTAAGGTTACTTTGTAATCCTTTGGGGAGGTAAGGAACTAAGCTGTAAATTACTAGAAGACTATTTTCCTGTATGGATAGTAGTTTAGGCTCTATAGTATATTTAAAGTCAACGTTTGGCACTTTTCCATAAGCATCAATATAGACCAATTTAAAAACAAAACAGACTCACAACGCATACATATAGATTTCAGTTTCATGGCTTGGGAAGTATTCTCGAGGGTTTTGGGAGAGGTCGATACGAATACTACTAATGCGTTTTTGGATATTATGTTTACATCGTTATACCTACTTATCAGTCTACTTTGCCCATACCGATGGTATAGACGGCATACAGAAATTTTAATTAATCAATTTTATATTAATTTCAGCAATCATGAACAAAATATTAACTTTAATGTACGTATTAGAATATCTGTAATTTTTTACTTGATCGCTTAAAAAGCAAAATTGTAATTTTTCAAATATCATAAAGCTCGTAGCAATTACTCCTTGAGTATACTTCAATCATAATATACCTAGTCACGTAGTCAAGAATTATTAAAAACAATGCACATGGAATGACTAGAGCCTGTAATAAATTGTAGCCGAATCTATTTATTCGGCCCGAGTACATATCTAATTATTATGGTAACCAGTACTTTGTATAAAGATCAAAGATGAAAGGAGCTTTTTTATTTGCAGATACAAAAAAACCCAAAAATATTTATCAACAAAATCTTAAAACAATAAAGTAAGTTATGATATACTCTCTTAACTATCCTTCTCAGATACTAAATTCACCCAAGCGAAACGTTCCTTTCCGTTTAAATCTTTGGTCCTTATTTGAACCATCTGCAGAGTCCCGTCCTCATTTTTGATGAATTGCCCTTCATCTGATACAAGGATATGATCAGGGGTAATTACTTCGGTAAGCTCTGACGCTAGAATCTCGCTGGGTACTTCACTAGCTTCGCTGATCAACTGATTTTCAGAACTTGCAGCCAGTTGGACAGGACCATCTATAATAAGGTGTTCTTCCACCATATCGCTGTCTTCTGTAATATTCTCATCAAGGAAATTGTTGTCATCTGCATCCTTGGCTTCAGTATCTGAAACTCTAGGTTGGTTCACGACTATGGTGTCATTCAAGTGACCTGGAAGAAAAAAATGTTTTTGAATCAAAACTTAACTTTTAGTTCATAGCATAAAAAATGTCAGCTTACCTGACTGTTGCATATGAGTATAGAGTAAGGGTTTCCTCATAAAACCTTGGCCGCACACAAGGCACTCGTAAGGTTTCTTATCGCTGTGGATAAATCTATGTGCGTTTCGATTATCACGACTATTGAAAGTTTTTCCGCACACCTCGCACGCATATGGTTTGACTCCAGTATGGATCCGGAGATGTTTCTTGTAATGCTCAGGATAAACAAAGGTAGCACTGCACATTTCACATTTGTATGGTCTCTCTCCAGTGTGAGTGGCACGAACGTGATAATCTAGCAGACGTCTTCTTTTAAACGACCGCTCACACAGATCACACTTATAACGCTTGTCATTAAAGTGAGTGGCTCGCTTATGAGTTGTTAAATTTGAACGTTGGGCAAAAGACATATTGCAAATATCGCAGGCAAAAGGCTTTTCACCCGTATGAGTCCTCTCATGGTCCTTAATCTCTGCCCGCCTTGCAAAGGCTTTTCCACAAGTGCGACATATGAACGGCTTATAGCCGGTGTGAACAACTTTATGCACTTCCAAATTGTGCTGTGTTCCGAATGCCTTGTCGCAGAGCGCACATATGAACTCCTTTACACCCGAATGGGTTTTTACATGCTGCTGTAAGTTCTGAGCACTGAAAAAGGCTTTCTGGCACTGTGAGCAAGTGAAAGGACGCGGCCGATCACTATGTATCTTTAAATGTGCTGTTAATGTGTACTTGGAAGCAAAGTCTTTAGGGCAATAATCGCACTTGTATGGCCGCTTTCCAGTGTGCATGTTCATATGCTCATCGAGCAAATTCTTTGAGCTATACTTCTTGTCGCACGAAACGCAAAGGAACTGCTTTGACGATGAATAGTGCAGGCGTTTATGGATTCGAAATAAACGCAAATTGGTGAATATCCTGTTACACGTTTCACACTGAAATTCACCATCCTCCGTGCCTCCGTGATCTTGATCCATGTGGTCGGTCAACTCTACCCTCCTTAGAAAGTCTTCTCCACATATGTCGCATATATAAACCCGGATGCTGTGCACACTCTTAAGATGGGAAGATATTGAGCGAACATCATATTCCACTTTTAAATCATTCTCCAATTTTGAACAAACAAGACAATAGAATTTCTCGTCCTTGTATTCAAAAGCAGTTGTTTGGTCGGTTCGCTTCTCTGATTTTTTGCGATATTTTGGACTTCCCTTACTTGAGCCTTCGACTGAATTCGGATCGTCCAAAAGCGGATCTTCAGATTTAATAACGATATTTGAGCCTACGGAAGCATTACTCTCCCCTTCTGATTGTGTTGGGTTTATGTTAGCTGAGAATTGTCCCGTGGTACTTGTACTGCCGTCATTGCTTTCCTGTGTATGCTGCTCAATGATCTGCTCATAGTGAACATCTGTAAGGGTTAATATTGTTTACTCGCATCTGGCGGAAAGCAATTGACTTACCTTCAGACATTACTTCCACCATATTTACAGTATTGTCCTCAAAGTATTCCTCACTTTCAATTTTCCCATCGAAAGGCAATTCCTCGGAATCTTGCTTTGCATTGTTAACAAAATTCTGATTTATTTGACTAGCAGTAAGAATACCCATCAGTTCTACGGAATCTTGATCAGATATTACTTTTCCCCCAATCTTGTGAGTGGGAGATTCATGCTGTTCATTGCAAAAAGTGTGCGCATCTACAGTTATTGTGTACTCATCATCTTCTTCAGCTTCAAGCGGAACGACTTCCTCCCCATTACGTCTTGCTGTTCGATTGAAGTCGTGAATTATCTTATATTTAAGGTCAAGGTATCGTTGCTCCGTTGCTTCAAATTCCTGGATAATCAAGTGGCAGCCTTCGCAAATTACCTAAGTAAATACTCAAGATCAAGATTTTACAAATAAAATACTACACATTCTCCTCGCACCTTTGAATGACAATTGCTTTCTTCTAGCTGCCTTCCCAAAATAGAGGACAATATAATTGACATGGGGCAGTCAATTTCACCATTTTCTTGGAGCTTAAACGAGTTCTAATTAATTGCAGACGATAACAAAACGATAACAAAATGCAAATCCTACCCTTTTCTCAAACAGCAGCAAAGGTTCATCTTTCTGGGAGAACGCCCCATCGCAGAGAAAGCACTTGGTAGTTTCAGCGCATATCTGAACTTCCCGGTATACTTCGTCCATCTGAAAAACAAAGACGTATGCTGGTCAGTCTAGCTGCAGTGTAGGGCCCCATTTTTGACAACTGTAAATTGTTTGGGACTTTTATAGTTAAAATTTGGATATTTTGTTGTTTGGGATTTCATTTTTGAATTCACAACATAAATTACCAACGTTAAGGAGACAAAAAATTGCAATTTGACCAATTTGAAGAAGTTAAACACTTTTCTGACATTTAACCAAGTGGATTGACGCCATTGCTTGTGCTGCTATTTCAACGGGACTTTTACATGGTTCGATACTTCCAAAAATCAATTTAATTTGTAATAATTAGTTCGCTTATATGAAATTTTATTTATTGAAAAAAATACCTTTGAAACTTGAGGAATCTCAAGAAATTTCAAACTAAAGGTTTTCTTGTTAAAGTCCAATGGAAGGTTGTCAGCACTGCCAGTCGAGACTAGAATCAAATTACAAACAGTCGACAGTTTACCGGATATCTATTTGAGTGATAAGAAAATTTTTAAGTTATATTTATGAAAATAATTCGGTTAACAGAAAATTAAATATGATATTTAAAAATCAGAAGTATACATAATTTCTGTTATTAAGGCGATAGATAGAAAATCAATATCGGTGCGGAAATTGTTGACAATATTACAAGAAGCAACAATCAATTCGACCCTCGTCGTACACGCCGCTAGCATGCATCACTGTAAAGCCTGATTCAGATAGCTCGACAGCAACGCAAAAAACAGTTTTGCTGTCGAGAGTAGTTTCAGATTGTAGCAACCAGAATTTTCTGACATTTCTGCTGCCCATCAAGACAGCGGCAGCAAATTTAGAATTTGAGATGACTCGGCAGCACGACGTTTGTATTGCCTTCTCTCAATCAGCTGATCGCTCTCAACCAATGAAAACGATTTTCTGTCTCTGTCGCTGCCGTGGCAATCAATTCAGGCTTTAGGCAGGCTTTCGTTGATGAGATACACTGGGGATGGAGGGGGGCGGATTTTTCCGAATTTGTCCTCCCCGATTGTCTCATCCGCAAAAATTTGTCACAATGATGTATGCTAGCGGCATGTACGTCGGGGGTAATTAGCAAAGCCTAGTGGCCTAGTATCGAGTTTGGGCAAAGTAAAATTTAACGCTGTCTCCAAATATTTCACATTAAAATCGCTGGTATAATTTTGACGTATGTTAATTTGTAGAAAACAAAGTGACATGTTTAAAAATGCTGAAAAACTTCAAAATTGTGGCTTAAGTCGGAAATCAATCATTGTAACCGATTTTCTTCAAACTTTGCGAATAAATTATAATTCGCTCGCAAATCACAAATATCACAATTATTTTTCGCGGAAACTTACACTTTCCGAGATATTTCACTTTTAAAATCACAAACTTTGCACTGCACACCGCCATACAATTTGATAATAAATACTCTTCTTCTTTCTTCTTTTAAGTAGCAGGGAAATGCTCTTCTTGTGGGTTTATACATATGTACCTTCCCAACATTCGGGTTACCAGCATTGCGTTTTTTATTCATTATGAGTATTCTAAAGCAAGCAGTAAAGCAGCATTTAGTTAGAATGGAATAGAAAAATATTTATTAAAGAAACACACACACACACACGGGCAGGCTGGCAGGGAACACACACTACACGCGCGCGAAATTGTTTATAAAGTTTTGATAATAGTTTTTACAATTTACAATGGACAATTAATCTGAAAATTGTCAAGAGAAATTAGATCCTCCAATAAATTAACAAAAACATTCTGAAAATTGTCACGATAAATTCAATCCTTCAATAAATACAAAATAATAATCTGGACATTTTTATAGAAACAGAAAATGTGAACATTTTACTAGCATTTTAATGCCTCGCGAATCAAAATGCTCAGTAAAATAAGTGGAGACATACATAGCGCCATCTATTGTAAAATAGAGAAATAATCACCTTTTACCAGCGAGCTACGCATGGCACCAGTAAAATGTTTGCTTGCGATTTTACCAGCGCTAAAATTTGTATGGAAATTTCACATTTTACTCGAACTCGATGCTAGGCTTTATATCTCAACGATATCTACCTGATTGAAATATCATAGTTTCAATCGTGAAATGTATAGGAAAGTACGGTACAGAGAACACAATACCCTCTCTCTGTCTTTCCTATAGAAATGTATACACATTAGTCACCGAATTAAGTCAGCTGCAATGTGTCAAAATTCTAATGGGAATACTTCTCTTCTATATACCTTGCCCATATTCATTATGCCATTTAATTGAAATCGGAAGTCTATGAAATCAGAAAGCAACAGATGACTGTTACTTTTCTAGTTAATAACTAGATTGATTTCAGTAACAGAAGCCCTCTATTAGATCCTATTATAAAGTTAGTTCTCAGAGCATGTCGTTTAGCCTTGATAATGTTCCAACAGAACGAAATGCGTCGACTTCATTTTGTGATATGACAAATATGGTATGTTGTGTATTTATTGTGAGCTTATTTTGTTTATTTAAACAAAATTCATAACTATTATAACTTCATCACAAAAAATACCATAAATATTGTTGTTTAACTGTCACTTCAACTATAGTTGGACCCGCTCTCAACTCAATATCTCAACCCTGCGTGCTCAAAAACACGCGTCGAAAACTCAACTCAATCGCGACTCGATCTTTCAATTCTGCATGTAAACATGGTAAATGTGATTAAAAAGTTCTGTACCAGTTTAATCAGCTAGTATAACTAGTATGCAATGCCAACGAAAGACACACGTGTTTATGCATGTACTTTGGTATCTGCATTGATTTTATACATATAGATATGCCACCGCCGCGCACCAAGGTATATAGAAGCCAAGTATTCTCATTAAAATTTTGTACTAGAACTGTGACGTGTTTCGTCCTATAACGTATATACATTTCTATTGAAAAGACAGAGATGAGAGATAATATTGTGTTCTCACTGTAATTTCCTATACGTGCAGACACAAATGGCGGAACGTGGTTCGTAATGGGAATACTTGCCTTCTATATACCTTGGCCGCGCACAAGATGTTGTTACTTCTTCTCAGTGAGTCGCCACTGTATACTTTATCATCTGCTCACAAAAAGTCGGCTAATAAATATCGCCATATCAGTAAAGAACTAATTTTGTTTTTTTAGTCGTTCTCTAATGATGTGTAGAAATGTGGGAAAAATCTGTAATAAAGAAATTTAAAGGCATATCTTGATTGGTATCAAGATGATTTGAAGGATTTGGCACATGTGTATGATACGTGATTTAAGTGAAAAGAATTTCATACTTCGTTTTCACAGCAGAAAGTGCCAGAACAGACAAAACTCTTATCTAGGCCCTGTGGGTTTCCAAGAAATCTGTACTACCTGGGTGCTCACAAAGGCTTTTAAAGGTTGCGTGTTTCCACTCTCCCTATTTTTTCTGTTCTGTAATGGATTTTAATTATAGATACTAATGAAAAAGAAGCTGTTTCTCTGGATGGTATATTTTTATACCCTAGATGTAATCTAAAGGGTGTACTAAGTTTGTCATTCCGTTTGTAACACTTCGAAAAAATGATGGTTGAGCAAACTGGATTGGACACCCACGCATAATATTCAAAGTTATTTTGATTTTTGCATGTCCGTCCATGCGCCCGATAACTCGAGAACTTAGAAAGCTGAAATTTTGTACACGGTCTTTAAAAAAAAAGTAAATTTATGTTCGAAAATGAGACAAATCGGGCAACTCCTTCATGGGGTTGCCATACAAAAATATCCTTTGCTACTATATATTTGGACACTGCTTGAGAGGGCGTCCACAAAGAGAGCTGAAATTTGGTACATGGTTTTTTATAGTAATAACAAATAAAATTTCAAAAATGGACTAAATCGGGCAACTCCTTCTTGGTGTTGAAAAATTTAGGTTTTTCACATATACTATGAAAGTGATCAGTCCTAGACATTTTTATTGTACTAAAAAATTCTTCAGAATACGAAATCCTTAAAAATTGGTTAAAATCATATATATTATATATGCGAAAAACCACTTCAAAAATCAAACTTGCATAGATCGGTGACCATACGAAATTTTATAGGGACATTGAGTAGATTTACGTATCACAAGCGTATCGCCTGGATCACGTCTCTTCAGCGTGAAACGATTGAAGCCTTAATGCTATTGAATGAACGTATCACAGACGAATCGCCTGGATCACGTCGGGGTCACCAAAATGTTTATTAAGCGACCGATTCTTTTATCAGCCGCTGTGGGTGTTAATTTGTCAGGGTACAATACCGTAACACTGATGAAATTGATGCTTAAGTGGGAAACACAATTGCACCGTTTCGATCCGATACGTACAAATGTCAAATTTGCTTATATGAGACGTACGTGTAATTGGACACATTCGCCGAAATGGATCGAAACGGATCGAATCGAAACGGAGAAGTTGAGCAAATTTCAACTTTTACGGGTGACATAACCTAGAAAAATTACCTGTACAATGTTTGTGTATAACTAAAGATGGATGAAGAAGTTTTTATTGAAGAAATTAAAAATTATGAAGAGCTTTATGACAAAGGCAACAAATTTTACATGGATGTAAAAAGAAAAGACAAAATCTGGAAAAATTTAAAACTGATGGTAAGTTTGAACGGAACAATTGTGCTCATTCACGTAACGGATCGAATTGACTCGAATCGAATTGAATCGGAACGGCGGAATTGTGTTTGGCACTTTAGGTACAATACCTATGCATCCAGCTAAAATGATGTAGGGAAAAGTACAAACGCACTATTCAATTTGAATTATTTTACACTTCTGACCCCATTGGGGTTCAGTTTATTGTTTATATAAATTATACAGCCATCATACAGGTATGATGACCATATTCCCACACTCAAAATCGAGTTGGGAACAAAACAGGAAATTATATACCTGATATTTTCATATTTTTAATCCACATCTTTACGTACGAGCACAAATTTTCACCTGCGAAAGCATTTGTTGTTTTTAGCAAAAGCTCTTGCAGGTAAAAACTGTGTGCTCGTAATTAGATCTATGGAAAAACAAAGTTTCAGCAGAATTTTATTATTTTGTGTGAATTGCTTATGTTTGACTATCGTAAATATTTTTAATTATGCAAATTGCATGAATTCTTAAAATATATCTCTGGCTATCGATGATGAGTCGAAACAGGTACATATCATAAGAATTGATCGTAGATCAATTCTAGCTTTTTTACTTTTTTTTTTCTGTAAATGTTGGACATGTCAAACAATCTTGTGTTAATTTATAACATAAAAGGAAGGAAAGAAGGGAGTAAAAACGTGTATATCAGGTACCCTAGTCTAGAAACAAAGAAATAAAATAAAGGAAAAGGAAATATAGGCGGCACAAGAGCCTATATGCTGTTGGAGCAAGAGATCTCCGCGAATTGCAAGAATTGGGTATTGATGCAGGCTTTACGGTTCGTATATGCGCGCTTCAATATTACATTATATACAAAGTACTATAAGATCCACGATATATGAATCTATCAATTTAGGTTCCTTTCAACACGGTATAGAATTATGCTAGGAAAGATATACGGGGTCACACGTGGAGCTCCGCCCCAACATATGTCTAAGTATCGCCAAGAAATTACATTCGTATACATTTCTATTCAGAAGGAAAGCGGGTATAGACGGTTAAGAAACACAATATTGCCTCGATGCAATATTTATCTCTTAAGCCTAGTACTAAGGTCGGCGCTAAGCTAAATTTTCTATGAAAATTTAGCAAGCTAAAAGATATTGGCGAAAATTTATTCTGAATTTTAGCGAGAGCGGTACTAAGGTCAACGCCCTAAATTTGTCTTTGGGTTTTGATTAGAGATGGCACCACCAGTAAGTCTCCAAAAAATTTAGCTTGAATTTATCCACCCGGGCCGTTCTTTAGCACGCTAAAAATATTTATTGTCAGAGTTCTGAGATTTGATAAATTTATTGATCGGATTTTTGTAGTTAACGTAGTTTTGTACGTCTTTGCTGTAAGTATGGATGAATTGGATTTCTTCTCGTGGCCGTATTTTCAATAGCATTGTTAATTTTTTTTCTTATTGTATATACATTATGCATATTATTTTAATATTTTTAATATTTCTAAATAATTTTAACTATCTGTTTTTAGAAATATTATGACCGGGCGTTGTATTTCCGTAAAAAAATTGCAAAATTCTTCTTCTTCTTGTTTTTAATATATCTTTTCTCTGAGTCTCCGCTGTCATATTTTAGCTGCTAAAGAACGGCCCGATATTGGAGACCCACTAAAATTTAGTTTAGCGCGGACCTTAGTAATAGGCTTTACTGTTGCTCACTGCTTTTACATACATACGTTCAATTAATACCAAAATGTGATATAGTAAGAAAAAATGTTCACGAGTTGCAGCTTCTTGTAATAGCGCTAGCGATTTGCGTAATTTAATATACCTTACTACAAGTAACTGACGTAAAGTTGGGTTTTTGTGATTCATAATCGAGTATGTACTTACCTATGTGCATATAGCTGCATATGATCAATTATAAGGTTTTTTTTCGGAACATAATACCTTTTCATCTCTCTTTCGCGAAACGGTTGTTGAAGGGATTTATATCGAAATCGTGTTGCTTCCGTTATCTTCTGTTATCGCGCTGTAAGGAAGTAATGCTTAGTTATGCCTAAAAATAACGAGTTTTCATTTTTACTAGTCCTTATCGGTTAAAGACGTGGCTCTTTGCATTTTTATGTTAGACAAAGCTGTTCTTAGCGCTTATACATATGCTAGGCAACGATTTCAACGCGAAAATTTTGTTCCATGGAATTTACTTTTCATATAATCTTTGACCACGTTATTTGTCACAATCAGTACCTATGAGAGAAATATTCATTTAGTAAATTGTAATACATAGTAATAAGCAAAAAGAAAAAAAACCTAAAGTTATACATAATCATGGAGATTTCTCCAAAACATTGAATTTTAGATTGTAGTAACAGAAAACGGAAAAGACTTGTATTACATAGAATCGTAAGATATTCTGTTTACCTGTGCACGATGGTCCAATTCAAATAGTCTGGTTACACGTAACGATATGGAGTATTAAAATTTTAATTCTTTCCCTGTCTCTCCTGGAGCCCTTTTGAGATGGAGGTTGTTTAGGTTCGCTCCTCCTCTGTATTTTTAGGTCATGATAGGGTCACTGTAGCCTATTGGGTGGATGGGGCACGGCTTGAAGACACTACATCTATGTCTTGAATGGAAATAAAGGTAAGTGGTGTAAGCGTCTTTTCAGGACCGGATGGTGTACTGCGATTCTTTGCAGGCACGATATTTTTTTTGTATATGGGCTGTGACAGCGCTAGGTACTTGGTTTACCCCCTACAACTCTCCCGCACAGAATGGACTGCACGTCCAAAGTTACTCATTCATATGCAACCATAACAAGTATATATATCCGGGGTCCCGTAAGTCGACGTCAAGCCGGAATCGGGTGATGGACTAAATCAAACAGTTACCAGAAAAATATAAAAAATCTAAGTCATGTATTTTTCAAATTATAGACATTTCTTTTGTTTTCGAAAAAATGTCCTTGTGATGGTTTTTTAGCTCCTGTTGCTACAAATCTTTACCTTTTTTCAATTTTATGTTTGTTATGTAATCCCGAATAGTGCTTACCTATATAACCTGTTGCTTTAAATTCTAAGCCTACTGTTCCAGCTTAGAAGAAAATGTCACATTTTGCCGAACCAAGAAAAGAAAATTAATATTTCACCCAACTTTAACTGACTGTAATGAAAAAAAAAATGTACTACGCCAGTTTGGCAAGTAACTTTAAAAGTTGACGCAATTAATAAGGATTCTAAAATGGTATAATACTTACTACAATATTTCTTAGATTACGGAAAAAAAAATTGTTTTCTTCAAGAAACCCAGTTTCAAAAAATTTCTTTTCAGCTACTAAAAATGATTCTATTGTATACCCAAAGCTTGCCGTAAGCCCGTAACTTTCAGAATTTAGTTTGAGTCATACGGAGAATTATTACATGAACTGTGAGTGAGACAGATGGTCAATTCAATGGGGTCAATTCCTACGAACCGCTGCATTTGTGTACAAAGCAGTGTACACGAGGGTACTAAATTAACCCCGATGGATTGCCTTTACGTCTTCACAGCGGATGTCCCATCTAATTTAAAACGGGATCCTGAACCCGTTTACAACCACGAAAGTTATTACCCTATCCTAAAATACAGATTACAAAAATCGTATGCTACGGCTCGTAAAAATCTCTTAGCCAGCAAACAACGCTCAAAGGCATATTATGACAAAACAGTCAGGCCTCTTACTTTCCACTTAGGAGACAAAGTCCTCCTCAAAAGTGAGAGTAGGAAACATAAACTGTCTCAAATCTGGGTTGGTCCCTACCTGGTAATCAATGTTCCTAGTCCAACAAATACCACAATAAATGTAGGCAAAGCGACAGGTTGTAGTACACAACAATAGTTTGAAACCCCATTACGAATAGTATCACATGGTGCAAATATCTGTACAACACCCGTTTCCATAACATATAATTAACCATCGTAACTAATTAAATAACGAAACATACCTAACTACCTTTTACCGCACCTGAATTTTAATTGAGTACACAAAATAAACGCACTAAAAATGTACATACGTTATTACTTATAACTAAATGTAAATAAAAATTGAAAATAATAAACAGATAAACCTTACTTTTTAGTAGTTACGAGTAAATTAAATATTTTTCCCAGTACAATTTTTTGAAAAAGTACAATGCTCATAATACTTAAAACCCTACTATAAATTTACGAAATTCAACATGAATTATTCTTCCTACCTTGCTCTGAGAGCATCGCAATCCACTTTATGTTTTTCTAATTCTGCCTTATCTCATCTACCTTTGAACAACTATGCTCCCAATATACAAAATTCCAATTATTCAATTAAGGACTACTAGACCTAAAATATTAAATACTATTTAGTAAGACTACCCTTCTAATGAAGCCTCTTCATTTTCTGCAGAACATGAGGCACATATTTGTGTTAATGTGTTGTCTCCATCTGACAATGGGACAAATACAAGCGGATCCCTACATCATAAGCCCCCTAAACAACACGGGAGTACTGTATGAAGATCTGGGAAAATTACGAGTATACCACAGCGCATGGAATGTTTTAACGGAAATCAATCTGATGGAACTGGACAACCAAACCCACATGGCGGAACAGGCGGAACACTTAGTTTACCGACTATGTTCAAATCGCTCTCAAACCGATGAACTATGCCTGGCACAACAAAAACACGTTCACTCCCTCTTGGAGAATATCAAGAGAAGAACAAGTGTCATTCGAGAAGTGGTTCCACTGTCGAGATGCACAAGATCTATCTTCGATGGAATAGGGAATGCAATGCACTACCTATTCGGAACCATGGACAGCGCCAATGAACAAGAAGTATACAGTCGACTCGAGGAACTCGAAACCAACACCAGAGCACTAACCGACCTGGAAAGACAACAGATAAGTGTTGTCAAAACCACACTCCGGCAGATGCAAGGGCCGTTGACATCGTTTCAGGAGAGACAGCGCCAAATAACTCACCAGGTAAATACAATGCAAAATATCACTGATGAATTGCTGATGAGACAACTGAGGCAGGAAATAATTTCTAGCTTCACTTTGCAAATTGTAGAGATTGAGTATAAGCAACAAGCCTTACTCGATATAATAGTTGCCAGCAAAAATCATCAACTGCAGCCGCTAGTTGTGTCTCCCAAAAGTTTACTAGAGATATACCACAAGTCCCATGCTACTTGTCCAGATGCACAAAACTGTCTGTCTCTATTATATCAGACAGCCGAGACAAAAGCACGACTAGTTCAGGATAAATTAGTTATTAGAATACAACTCCCTATTTTTAATTTACCTCAAATGAAACTATACAGAGTACACAGTTATCCTATCCACATAAACCACAAAATATCATTGGTACCTGAAATATAGTACTGGGACGTAGCACACCAAGTACAGACACAGGATATTCTATTGTTAAAATCGCGAGATCTAAAAACCTTTAAAAGATCACCCAAAACTCCAAGGAGGATACTTTCATCGCTTAGCTGGGCATTCCCATAACAAAGGCTACAATGTCTAAAGAATTCGTAGTGAAGCTGCTCTTTAATCCATTAAAGGAAGAGCCTCAGTGTGAATTCAGAGCACAAATACCTCCCAGAGACCTACTTATTAAACTAAGTAAACCAAATTCTTGGATATTCTCGTTGATAGAACCAACCATTATACACCTTCAGTGTACCCAACAATTCCTAACTTCGAAAATAGAAGGCCAAGGAATAATCACTATCAACCATCCCTATCAATTACAAGTGGGATCGCAAATCCTACACTATGAGGCAGAGAATATCCAAAAATTGAGTCTCAGGCAACCTAATTAATTCACAAACACAATCTCACTAGAATATATATATAGAATATAACTAACTATGAGTCAAAAATAGAAAATATTAGAACAGAACTATATTCAGGAGATGATACCAATAATCTGATCCTAAGAGGTACTGAGTCATTAAAAGAGCTGGACAAAAAATTAACAAACATAGTGCCTCAATTAAGTCACCGCCCTAGTCATATTACTAGCAACAACTTCAGTTTCCCTAACTGGTGTTGTCATCACATGTCTGATGCTGTAACTGGTCGCTAAATGGCTAATGCCGATTGTAATAAATTTTCGCTCACGCAAGCCTGAAAAATCTCAAGAGGCGGAGGAACAAATACAAACAGTCGAACCTACCCCTCTTAAAAGGACTCGCACACTACCAACTACAAGGTCGGTACAAGTGGTATAAAATCACCACTTCGTAAAGTCACCCGTTCTAAAAGGTCACTATCTAACAACCACTAGCCGACATTTAAAATAGATAGAAACAACGGCACTAGTAATAGGAAAAATATAATGTAAATCTCAATAGGACGGAGGTTAAAACAAACAAGAAAAATGTTGAATAAAAAACAAAATAAATAAACAACTACAGAAAAACACAATACAAATAAATAGTAATAAGACATAATAAAAATAAATATAGGATGCTAGTATAGCATGACTAGTATAGTATAGTATAGGGGAATTACACACACTAACACATACATTGATTATATTGTAACCCTCAAGAACAAACAACAACCAAAAAATGTGCAAAATAAAGCGATATAAATAAACAGGTACAAAACAAAAACCAATTACAACTTAGCTGTAATAATAACTAGTAAAAAAAAGTACACTTTAGGGATAAGATAAGTATACGTGCAAAAGGATCTTTTTTTTATCAAAATAGGATAATCATAAAAAAAAAACATATTATTCTGTTTAAGTGATAAGGAATCAAAAAAAAATAAGTAATAAATTTATCTAGGAAGAGTCTATAGCTCCTAGCACTTTAGAGATATGGTGTTAAAAGCTTACCAATCTTAGCCTGCTGTAATCATTCAGAAAAGAAAATAAGTAGAAAGCTTGCCTTCTATGCATGGTACAAAGATAACAAGTTATGGCCGATTCGAGAGGAATTTTTTGTGTTGCTACGTCATGAGGTGACAATGACATTTCCAGCGATTTTTTTTTGATTTTTCGTATTTTATTGAGTGAAATTCGTTTTGAATATATTAAAATATTTCACAAAGCATTAGTTTCTTCGTTTAAATCACTTCGGGAAAAGTAATTATGTGCTATTTCCAAATAAAAATTTTTTTTTCACTTTGATAAGGACGATTGAAATTGAGACGAACAAATTTGTGACAATTGTCGTCAAATGAGGCAAGCAACCGATTTACAGATAATTCGGCCATACAATCAGTACGTTTACATGAATACTTGAAGTATGCTTGAAGTAATCAAAATATCATGAAAAGGCTCATTCAACGCGTACATTTAAACTTAAGTAATTGCAAAATTAAATTCAAGAAAAATTCAAGTCAAGTAATTGGAATTAATTCAATCAAGTACCCAAGTGGATTTCAAGTCAAGTATTCATGTAAACGTACTTTTTGTTAATCTTTGTATCATGCCTTCCAGGTATCATTGTATGTCATAAATTCACTTGATTTGGAACTCTAGTAAATTTTAGAAAATCGTTTTCAGTTACATATTCCATTAAATTAGATCCATTGTTTCTGTTTTGCCAATTGAACCTGGGCAGCGACATTCAAACCCATTTATCGTAATTTAGGTAATTTACACAGCAAAAATAATAGCAAGTATAATTAAAAAAAAACTAAGGTAGTATATATATATATATAGTATATATATATACGTTTATTGAGGAACGAATCCAATCCCTTTTGAAGGTTACCTTCTAGTTTTTCATTCACTATACCTACCCTTTGAACATGTCACTACACGCATCATTCTATAATTATATAACCGGAATAAATACGCCGTACTTAATCCTAAGGAAGTTTGCTCTGTTCCTGTACATTTGCATAAGCAAAACCGGTATAGGCGGTATGCCAAGATCGCAGTCCATTATTCCTTCATTATAAAACATGAAACCTCTTATTATGACAAAAGAAAAAGGAAACCATCCCAACGCAATGTCAAGGACCAGCTCTCCGGCCTTCCTGCTACTTCTCCCCGAATCCTCACTCGACAGTGGCATTCACGGCATTCGTTAAACCTCGTTGTGAAATTGAATATAAAAAGCTCGGAATCACCAAAACTGCAAACAAGGATAAGTATACATGTATGGATACTGCTACATGGATAGTCCTTCGCTTACACTGTGCACCCCATCACGTCAAAAATCATTTCTGTTAGCAGTTGAATGAGCATCACTCACACTATTTCTCTGTCTTATTTTTTACCCCAAGACTCCAGGTGTTGCTTAAGTTCCATTTAGACCATTTCCAAATTAAAAAAAAAAACCTTTATTCAAATCCTTAAAGAAGTTGTTTACTACGTTGTTCCATATATCTCCTTGATAGCTCGTACTACATATGGCCATTGAACAAAAATTGCGCAAATTTCTTTATCTGGAACGCCAAATAAGCTTTCTGAGTTAATTTGGACTTTGTAATTAAGAACCACTTTCAGGCACGTCGCGTTTTTTCGAACGACCCTTCCTTGGAATGTTTAGTTTGTGATTGCGAAAATACATATGTAGGTATAAATTCAATGTATTGTCAGGTCAGAGAAATAATATAAACTTCTCTATATGAAGCAAACAGGAGAGCCTTTTTATATATTTCCTGCTACCATATAAACCCTTCTCTCTCTTGATTAAGGATTTTACGCAGGAAAAAAATTTCTCAAGGGAATTTTATTCTGATCTTAAATATGGTACAGTCATGCTAGTCATAAGGACCTACGCTCGATGCATAAAAGCGTCGATAGCAGAAAATATCAAAAGTTTTCCTTTTTGTTCAGGAGTTAAGTAGATTTTATCGCTGGATTAGTTTTTTCTCCTGAATTCATTTTCCCTTGGTTCGTGGAACGTTCAAGGGGAGTCCTTTTTATAATATATATATATATATGTATGTAGACTTATTAGCAATATTATGGACTTTCTCCATGTCAGACTTCGTGACGTAGGTGTAGACGAACAGCGTCGACGCAAAACGTAATGGTATCCGCTTACATAACTAATTCGACAGAGCAGACTGCTGGTCTTGTCCTACATATGTGTCTCCTGGAGTTACACTTAGTAGTATTAAACTTCTGTACAATCTAAGCTACAACAAATTTATAGAAAAATATCTCTCTTTTAGCATTAACTGTTATGCTCGGATGTTTAGGTACCTAAATAGAATAAAAGTTTTTTGAATTAAGTAACCCAGCTGATAACTTACAGAATTCCTGCTGTGAAACGCTTAAAAAAGCTAGATGAGATGCTAGAGAATACCACAAACATAAAGTATGGGGTAAAAATCAGAGCTTTAGTTCTGCGCACACCTCATGCCACCAATAAGTTTGCCGGTGTCCCAGCCCAGGGACGATTCAAACAGAGCAGCATTGACCCTGCGCAGTTAGGAAAATTAAACATAGAATTAACTCACACATAACTAAGTAAGAGGGTTAGATACTTCCACCTTTATAAGGGGTAAGGGGTTGATGGCAAGCAAAGAACTTTTCCAATTTATTCGCGCGACCTGCTCATCAGTAGTCGAATCAGCAGTAGTCCCCTACGTGAAGTTCTAACAACCGGTTGGGTTGTGTGCAAGGCGACTCATACGTGGTGAAAAAGCTTTTCAGTTACACTTCAAGTCTTTGATAAAAATCTCAAAGTGAAAAAAATAAATAAATAAATAAACGGCTACAAACGCTTAAATTCAATTGATTTCGTGTAGAACGGTTGAGAAAATTGCGAATTCGCTGAAGTCAATTTATGAGGTGATTTTTTTTTCGCTAATCGATCGAGTGTGAACAGCTAGCAACGTGAAACCTACAACCTACACCCTAAATTTCCTCCAAAAATTTGAGAATCCTGTTCGATAGAGACTGCAAGAACTCGAAAAACTGACATTTCTGTTTTGTTCACAAAATTTTTGGTAATTTTCCACTGTACATCCCTTTCCCCATCCTTACATGTTCATCCTTGCTACCTTTCCCTTACTGGAGCTGTTCTACCTTTATAATTATGAGGGTAGTTGCATGAGGAGCATGTTGCTGCTGCTCAGTGCTTATATATGCAGTACGGGGAGTACGCCCAATCCACCTTTAGTGAATCACGTCAAATGTGATAGGATTCGATCTAAATTTTAAAAATCGTGCTAAGCAATTTTGTCGTATAGAAAATAGTTAATAGTTCAAAGTGATCCATTTATAAAGTGTTAGTGTAGTGATTACCGTTGTGAAAAAATTAAATATTAACTAGACAAACTTATCTCTGTTACATATAATCTTTCATCCCTTCACCTTTCCCCATATTTTACGCATTAAAACCGATATGGATCCCAACCAGTTCAAGCAGGAAGAGCCATCCCTCCCACAAGATCGAGATGCTGTAGAATAGGAATGGAGGGATGAAGTTAACCCACACATTCACATTGCAACCCGCCCCCAAAATATCCGATATACCTACCGTTATATAAAATTATAGACCAAAATATTATCTATTCCCACTCTCTCTAAAAGAAAGGTTACTGGAAATTTTTTGACGTTTGGATGGTAACAATTTAAAGAGGAGCGGAGAACGTCGTGCGAGGATGGAAGGCTCAATTTATCGATTCATCAGTTGACGTCCTTGCTCCCTATATACTCACATGAGATTTTGATATTTCATTGTGTAGTAGTAGCGGTTAACTGCACAGATGGGTATTATTAGGTTATGTTGGCCACGTGTAAAGGCTGACAAATTACGTTATATACATATGGAAGTCCTTGACAGTAAGTTCAATTTTTGCCGACGCATACAACTAATTCATTGATCAAACATCACATGGCATGGCAGGCTTAGTGTGGTTTCATTGGTAATAATTCCCTCTTGGGAGGAGTGAAGGACTGATAGCGAATTTATTAAAAGATAAAGTTATACTTGTTCCGTTCCATCTGCAAATTTAAGCTAAAATTGAGAAATTTTCATTGACCTAGTTAATACGACTGAGAGTGACCTTTTACGGGTGGCCCAGTGAGAGAACGTCAATTTTCCACATCTCAGAATCGATGATAAGTGATTTTCACGCCTCATTCGTTATCAGATTTTTTAAATTTCTTGGAAAGTTCAAGGATAACATCTTATCCTTGTACAACAATATGGTACCTAATATGGTGAAGCAATTTTAGTTTGTCAGGGTGGTCAATTGAAATGTTGCGGGAGTTTGGATACAGCCAAAGCCAAACAGATGTTCATATAAACACATAAATTGTGGCTAGTTAAAATATTTAATTTTTACTGCCTTCTTGATCGGTGTGCATGGCTTGAATGCTACTGCGATAAACTTTTCTATTTCACACAAGTTCTCGCGTAGCAAATAATTTACTGATATTGAAAATTTAGTTGTTGACAGAAAGCCAAAGGTGGCTTCTTAATCAGCCCAATTTGTGATTAACGTATTACTTCCGTGTAAGCTTGCATTTACTGATAGGACCACTTCAAATTTGTTCAACTTTTTCTGTTAATTAGTCACAAAAAACTATATACCGATATGTAAGTATGTATACCCAGCCGAAATAACAATTAAACATTATTTAAGTTGAAGTAGAAAATTCAGGAATTCATGTATTTCAGAAATCTACAATTTTACTTTCTAGTTTTCTAATTAAATCCTAAAGAAAATTCATTCACTATTTTTTTTCTACTGACTAGTTTAGGCGAAGCAAGTAACTGGTAGATACATTATGAGCCGCTCACTGCACAAATCGATTAACTCCATTTAAGAAAAGGTAGGAAACATTGATACATTTCTTGTGAAAAAAACATATGTATTTATTATTCAACAAACATAAAAACTGTTGTCATGAGAGACTACATGGCAACATTTTTATGGGCATTGAATAAAAAATATTTTTTGGCCTTTTTACCTTTTCCTAAATGGAGTTAATTGGTTTGTGCAGTGCGCGGCTCACATATATATGTATCATTGTTGACGGACCGAAAAATCTACATATATTTTATGAATTCCATTTCAAACATAGGATGCTTTCCTTGCGGTTTTAAATCTGGGATGCTGATAGAAAATCTAAAGATATTTTATCCATTTCGAACAATATCGAAAATACAATACAGGGAGGATAAAAGCTTTCTCCCCTCCAGGTGTAGGTGAAATGGCTCCCACTCATTCCTGTAGCATTCTGTATATCTTTACGTGTGGCTTGGGTTTATCAATTTTAAACACTTTCAATTGCACATCATAAACTGCTATATTTGAATCCACATGCAGTAATTATCCGAATTACCTATTACATTTAATATTTAGGTATATATACTTACATACATATAGATGTGTATACAATTTTTCATTAATCAATAAGTTGTCCATAAGTTTAACCACTTGGTGAAATTATATGCATTTAATCTAAAAAAGTATTTTTCTTATCGTAACTCCACCGTTTAGTAATTTTCTCGGGCGCATGAAAACGGTAAGGTTTGTTACTAATATGTGTTTTTTTAGGAAGCCGTTGACGGCCCATTGTGGTATCCTGCTAGAAACACTATCACCAAAACCTTCCTGTCGCTCTTAAAAGTTTTTCAAGTCATCTACAGATAGAAGGGCAGACCCTAGAGTATCCGGACGAAGGCCGGACAAGCACACAGAAAGTGTTGGTTGTCTCTGGTTCTCCTTCCAGGTAGGACAAACACTCAGGGCTGTCAGCAACTCCCATCCTTGTTAGATGACCACAGTTCTATAGAGAAAGTCTTATTGGGCCATCAAGAAAAAGTTATCAAGTGGCATGCTGACCGGAAGGCCTTCCAGTTCTGTTACTAAATTAGTTACATCGAAATTTAGTTACACGCATATGAAAGTCGTATCAAGTGTGTAGCCTGGATGAATAGTGATTTAAAGTGGTAAATAAAGCAGGCTATACCTCTTAACACTTCGATGCCGAAATTACAATTGGCTCCACTCCTTCTTCCAGGTGGTCATTGTATAGATTCTAGGAATCTAAAATGTATAAAACCTTTACCTTTACTGAATTCTCTTCTGTAATACAATATTTCTGCTCTATATGCTAATATGTTATGGCTATATGAATCATCAGATGCCGCTGAACTTATCTAACAATTTCTTTATATAGTTCCTTCTTAAGTGATGCTTATTATCACCTTTTCTGTTAATTGTTCTAAAATTAACATTTTGAAATATCCACGTCTTCTATTTTCTTCTTAAAAGCACATAAAATTTCTTCACGTTTGCATGAAAGCTAAATTCTTCCCTTTAATTGGACTTGATACTTTTCGAGTTCCTCGGGATATTTGTAACGAAAAATGTACATTAGACAATCTCGTTTACAGAAATTATTTCAATACTTCTTAGCTCTTTTCCTTGGAAACTTCTTAAATCATTGCATTGTAAATAAAATACATATCCCGAATTAAATGCAAGAAGCCCGATACTAAGGCCAAAGTAATTGCTGGCGTTGACAACAGATCATCAATATAAGAGCATTTGACAAGTATGTTAGTTATGTTATGTTATGTTATGTTGAAATGTTTCAAATTTCGCCTCATTTCATATGCGAAAGCCTCTCTTGTCCTTCCAGTTATTTCCCGCTGATTGTGGCAGATAAACTCAAGAACTGTGCTACGAACATTTCTGCATGTGTGCATTGTTAGCATTGCCGTAAAGTGCAAATGAATTATGAACGCTGTTCTTCGTCAAAACAGCAGGAGTCAAGATATTTGCATTCATAAATTATAAGATTGCCATAAAGGCTTTCAGTTAACGCATAAGTAGTTCAGCGAATATTGGCTCTGTAGGTATTTTGTTTGGTCAAGTGCATACGAAAATTCCATAAAAATGGTCAAAAGCTCTTTTTTTTTTTAATTAAAATTTCTAATCGTTCTGTTCGATTTCCCTGCTCTAATGAATGGAATGAGCTTACCTAATTTTTTGAATTTTTTCTATTAATTCATTAAAAAAAAGATACCTTTCTATTGTAAATATGAATTGAAAGTGAAATTCCACTAAAGGAATTTATATCACAAATTTTGTAAAGCAAAGCAATTCTTCTAAAATCGTTGATTCTTTAATTTGGAACTCCAAATTTACCATAATTGTGCAACTTAGGTTTTACCCGCGTGAACCAACCTACAGTCTTAAATATCATAGAGCCTGTTTAGACAGGCAAGTATGATGTCTCTGCCTCACGAAAACTTGTTGGAAAGATGATGGTTGGGGGCAGCAATGAAGGATCATCAGATTTCGTGCGGCAGAGGCGGCATACTGACCTGTCTAAAGTAGGTCATAGTATCCAAGAACCTGGTAGATGTTAACTGTCCGGTTATTGTTAAGATTCTTAACAAATCCAATATTGGAGGAGGATTCCATAAATGTAAACTATATGATAGTTGTTCTCATTTTCCCATCCTTGATATTGGATGGAATTCTTAGAACATCGCGTCGCTGTCTTCGATATTCTTCATCCGATTCTCCAACGTCTTTATCATTTTACGAAATTCCACATATACGAGTGCAGGGTATTCCGTGCTTAGTACCAAAATGATCCAACAGAAACTGACACTTGGAAGTCAAAACATAACTGTCTCTTAAGAGGAGTCAGTACTCAGCAAAAGTTTCAATTTAGATACCAGCGAGCCTGTAGGCAATAAAATTTACTATACTTCGGTTTGTGTCCTGAAAGTGAGAAAATCCATATAACATTAGCCTAGACCTAGACCACAGATCACATTAGAGACATCTAGTGTAAAAAAAAGGAACCCAACATGCGACAATTTAAGACAAAAAATGAATATTTGCAGTTCAAACAAATTGAAGATTTTTAACGAGAATAAACTCTCCTAAATTTTGTTTGCACATAATTGTTAAATATACTATTTTGCTTTGTATTTCAACAACTTTCAACGAAATATTGCAATTTCTCGTCGGTGAAATATCGGGAGAAAAAACAAATACTATTAGAGTCAAATAATTTAAAAAAGCGTCACTAAAAATGAAAAAAAAACTCTACGTTATATGCTAAATCTAGGCTTTATCTTTCTAAAATAGTCACAATCTAAAGAAATGAGAATACCTACTAACAGGAATTTGATTAAAAAAACTTCAATTTTTACTTTTTTTTACAAGTTTCCTAGCCAATATCTCCATTCCAGTACATTTTTTAAATGTTGGCCGACGTTATTTACTAGACTTCTTCGTTACCTTTAATTTAAGATATAAATCACTTTTCTGCTACAAATAGTTTGCCAGAAATTCGCTTTGAAAAATGTATGAAACTTGCAAATCTTGACTCCTCTTAAGCCCAATAACGCAAGAGCAGGGCTACCGGCTACATACAGTAATTAATAAATGTACGAAGTTCGAGTGAAATTTGGTAAAAGCTATAGCGCAAACAAGCAAAAATGAGCCTTAAATTCTCGACTAGTTAGCTCTTTCGAGAATTCTATTTAGAATTGTTCTGTTTTGCCTGCAGTTCCCTCAAATTCTCGTGATATTGATTGATTGAATGAGTTTCGCTTTAAGAGAAGACTGCCATTTATAAGGATCAAATCCTGTACGCACTGACAATATTCATTTTATTCCTAAGCGATTGCTCATATTAGTAATTGTTTTTGTTTTTTCCTTGTTTCAATTCTATTGACAGAAACTTTTTAAGGTCTTGTGATGGGCTTTTTTATGTTGGCCAATCCTTTTACATGACTTTATACACTCCCTCAGTTCTGGCATGGCCGAATAAGCAAGAAGCTCGAGTGAGGTGGACCTATTAGTCGCATCTGAACACAAGGCAAAAAGGAGCGACAATTAAATGGTGGACACCGATAGAACTCTAATCCATGACTAATGGAAAGTAATCACTAGACCTACTATATCAAAAATAAGTCGTTAAAGGCCTAATGAGCTTCGTTGCGACATTTATTTCTGCTTTACGACGCCTGTTAGCTGTATCGGTACAATGCCTCCTAGGTAACAGAAAACATTGAGCCGAACACATCAAATGTTTCAATCGAGTGCTTTAGGCATGTAATATCTGTTTTGGCTTATTTGATTTGCGTTATTATGTATAATTGAAGTATATAACGAATTTCGCTAACTTTTTTTTTTTTGTACAAAAACTTTCAAGCTAAGTAGGTAATCATTCTAATAAGGAAATCTCTGCTATGAGTAAATCGGACGTAAATTGTATTAGTTATAATTTTTGGAAGTCTATTGCAGATGGTCCTGACTTAAGATCATGTTATCAATATTTCGCTAGGTCAGCGCAAGTCCATATATTGCTTATTAATTTTCTCAAAGTATACCTACTTGTCTTGATAATATTTCATAGACATGCACAACAGATAACATCTTGGTCGCCGGAGCATCCTCTTATGATTTAATAATTTTAAACACTCTTTTCATCTCGGTTATCATGTGAGTAATTGAGACTTATTTGTGGCCGTGACCTTTAATCGAAGCCTGAGTGAAGAGTATTATATTAAACGGTCGGTTGTTTTCGTTTAATGTTTCACACATTTCAATTAGAGAGATAACACAGTTTATTAGAATTTACCAGAGCAGATCTTGATGAAACTTATGAAATTTTGTATGCAATAGTACCTACCTGTTATTATTATTATTTATTTCCCCCATAGTTTTCGTTATACCAAATATAGAAGTCTATAACTTCCTGCTTGAGCCTGGGCGAGACCAGTTTTGCGTTATACTTCCTTCAAAATTTTATTTTTATAAATTTTCAGTAATAGTCGAGTAAAATTTCTAAACAATAAAAACACTGAAAAACAGCTCAAATATAAGTGAAGAAAGTGACTTAAATTATGGCAGCAACTAAAATTATAGACGGTCCAGGTCCACGAAATGGACACGAAATGGCACCATTAAATACTCGTGCTCGTGGTGATGGAACCCATGGTGTTACAATTGTCTTGACTGCACCTCCGCGCAGTTCTATTGGATCTGGAGATGTCCCAGGAGGTGACCCGGATAGAGCTGCATGGTCAGGAAAAATGCAATTCTTTCTCAGTATTATTGGATATTCGGTTGGTTTAGGAAATATTTGGCGATTTCCGTACTTGTGTCAACAGAACGGAGGCGGTAAGTGTAATTTATGGTTTTAAATTCCCAATTGATTAGGAGCCATGTAGTGAGATACCAGAATGTAATTTATACTTATATGCACACGTATATACATATCTAAAAAAAGTTTTCGATTTGGATCCGAAGCACAATAAAATAATTTTTTTCTACTCATCTGAAATAGAAGCCAAGCATTTTACGTCAGATGCAGATGTGGGCGTCGCAACATTATTAAATTTTGTATTGTACAAAAGTAATGGCATGTAAATCTTCGTGTTTAAACCCGGTCGAATTATGTAAACAAAAAGCCCATCGCCCACAAAATATTGGCCGAAGCTTAGGAAATTTTTCTTTCACACCGAAAAGATCTACAAGAAAATTATGAAGATGTTTTTAAATACTTACTTCTCACTTTTAAGATTTTTGCAGTTTTTGTTTACAGCATTTTCGCGCTAAAAAACAGAAATTCTCTATTCACATTTCCATTAAGCGAAATGGGTACAAATTTGTTTTCTCTTCTTCAAAGAGTCTTATTTTTAGCCAAAGTTTTAATTTTTTTATATTTGTGTATATGCTCGTAAAATTAATGAATTAAGCATTGGTTTTCTTATTACTTACCTACAAATTACTACATAAATATTGCAAAGAATTTCCATCGTCGGGCTTTTTTCACACCGAGAGAATTATCGTGACCTTGTAAATATGTTTTTAATTCAACAAGATTGGATTGGGCAAAGTATGGGAGGATATGAACAGAGTGATGGAGATATCGATATCAGAAGGAAAAAGTAAATATGAGATGGTAAATTGTCTCACATTCGCTCATAAAAAATTTCTATTTCTCACTATTCGATGGAAATACTCTTAAGAGTTAATTGGTCTTACCCGAATTGATGACCATCATTTTTCTCAGCAGATAACTTTCAAATGAATGTCACTTATGCACACTTGGCTCACTATTTTGACCTGCTCGCTTCAGCTTATGATGAAGCTGAAGCACAGTCCTAGAATCTTAAGGTCTTTGAGGAGCCTTTAGTTTTTCTTTTTCATTTTACTAATACGCTAGTTTTGTAAGATTTCTTTTTGTGGAGAGAGACAGCTTACAAAATTTTCTGATTTCATTACCTACCTTACTATATAAAAGTCACTATTTTGACAGCCCACGAGATCGTCATTCTCGTTAACATATGTCACCAGTAAAAAAATTATTGCGATACTTCTCCATAAACATCATATACGTAATGTTAATGTGTACGTTGCAAACATATGTACACATAACGTATAACCAGATTTTATAGGCAATTATTGTTAGTTCATTCTTTGTTGAGGCTTGCACATTTATCTCAAATCAGATTGTCTCGACTTATCAGAATTTGAACTTGACTGCAGTAAGCTTCCACCCTACCCCACCATCAAACGTTCAGGTGTAACATATGCTTTATGATAAGGAAAAGTTCCGCTAAGTAGAATGATGGCGGAATACTTGCTTCCGCAATCTGAGCATGGTTGGCCATTTCGACCTTGGCTCTGCACGATGCAGTTGAACTATGAATAGGCAATTGTCTATAGTGTATGATGTATTAATGTATTAAAGGGTGGGGGTGTGGGGCTGAATTATGCCTAAAAATAGAATGCCCCTGATTCCAGCACGCGCTCCATTATTCTGGCAGTTTACATGAGTGATAAAAGGAAATGAAAATTGGGCGTTCGTTGGGGCACACGTACACGAGCCATCAGAACCTCAGTAACGCATGAAATATTATGCAGTCTCCACTGTTAGACCTGCTCGCTCTAGCTATTTTATTTGTTGAATGCCTGCATAAGTCGTAACTATAGCTGCCACGCGAGCACCTCTACTGTAAGGTGAAATTGAATTAACTGCAGTTTGTGGGTGCGGGAATGATGGACTTAGGTATAATTCATTTTATCAGATAAACCGGAGCTAGTTCCTGTCGGCAGTGAGTAGCTGATATGATTCGTGAATTGTGAGTTTTCTGTTGAATTACTCTTAACTAATAATTCATTGAAAGTTAAATCAATATTTATGCAGTAAGATTTCTGCAAAATTGACATTATCTAAACTGCAATATGGATGCAAGCATTTAGTCTCAGATTTATATGGTTGAGAACACCTTAACTTATGTTGTTTTAAGAATGAAATCGACGATCTTGAGGGAATTGCCAAATTCGGAAGCCATATAAAATTGAGGCAATCCAAAATTATTAAAATTTTAAAACTAGAGCATTCTCCAACTTTTCATTATTGTTTCTGGTTAGTATAAGAGTTATTTTTCAGCACAGTCAACGAAAATACTTAAGGCACCAGAACACTGTACGTGCGCGATGCTAGGTTGTATTTTCCATAATTATTTTCAAGCAAACGATGAATGGCATTTTTTTGACTAATACTCATAGTGAATATATACTTATTTAATATTGTATACAAAATTTTATACAGGAATTTTGAAGTATAGTTTGCGGTGTGCACCGCTTCAAGAGGACACTCCGATTCCGGCGGTTGACAGCAATTAAGTCATACGGTTCATCGGAAAAATGAAATAAACATATAGGTTTATAGTATCACGTAGGGGAATTGCGATATCTTAAAAAACAAAAGAATGGCGGACCAAAGAACTTTTTTTTCGATTTTTTTTTTCGATGAACATTTTCACCCTATTTTAGATATTTTCATCCCTACGTGGTGCCATAGAGACTGAATTTTCGAACAGTTTAAGACTTGGCGCATGCAAATCGGATGTATAGTTTTTTTTTTTTTTAATTTCGAGAACAACGCATTCAAAGTTTTGCTGAAGGATAATTTAACATACAAACTAAACGGTTTCACATAAAATGCTGTATCTGCGTCAATTTTACGAATTTTTTCAAAACATTTAATGAAAGCATTCTTAACAAATGATAAAAACAAAAAAAGACAAACAATTTTTTTACAGTGCTCTGGTGCCAACAAACATATGGTCCTGCATTTTATTTAATGTAGCCAAAGCTATTTATATGGAAGCTATCTGTATTCTGTATTTTTTGAAATTCTCGGAACTTCTCGCTATAGAGAGCACATGGCAGCATCGCCATCTAGAAGCTTTTCATACAATTTTTATTATCCCACACATCTACATCTATTTTCATATCACTCTAGATTTAGCCGTTCTTAACCCCGAAATTTGGAACGTCATAACTTCATAGTCAAGAACGAAAGGCATTTTATCTACCGTTATATCCCATATCTAGCTTTAAAGTTTTTCTCTAGCTACGGTGAAGAAAACCTCGATCTAAACAAAGTTAATAAAACTGAAAAAGCGTCTTCCTGGCTCAGTCCTTTAGTGATTTGAAGCTTGGATTGCAGATTGCCGTGGGAACTCCCGTACTGCCCACAGTAAATGCTTGTTTACGCTACATATTAGCTGTGTTCTTTTGTGTCCGCAGAATAGAGCAGAACAAAAAATACACAAAAGAACGCCTCATACATTTTGATAGACGCGAACAATACAAATAGTTCGCTTTAATCGACAGAACAATTTGTTCTCTCCAGTATATGGGAGTTCTAGAACAAGGTTCACACAAAAGAAAACAGCTATTGTATGGTTGGCTAATATTTTCGGAAACATGGTGAAAGTTGTTGTTGTACCCCCAGCATTTGAGCGCTACTTTATTTGTCATAGATGGGAAAACTGGTTGTAGTAGATCGAACGGCCTAGGAAACCACATTTATTTATTGTATGTATTCGCCCATCTGATCATCGATAATTTCTGCATATTGCTCTATCTATAGTGAATTTTTAAAGGACGATAGAAGAGCAATGCAGCTAGGTGCATTTGCTAAAAAACTCACTAGAATTATTTCTTACATGAATGTGGCATACAGGAATGAAAAGTAAAAATTGATAATTGATTATAATGTACTTGGGCGATTTCTTATAAGAAAAAAATTAAACTTTCGATTCATAATTTTGCTTGTTTGAAGTAAGAAATCAAAACATTCATATACTCGTACATATGTATGTATGTATGTGTCTAGCAAATTTTTCGAAATAGTAATTCCCTTCCTACGCAAAATACAAGTGTTTGAAAAGAAATCCACATTTCTTCCACTAGTAGGTACAGTTTATGTTGTTGAATGAATTTTCCGCAGAGGTGCCAAAATGTTATTCTCAAAAAAAATATATATATATTAAAGCTCCTTGACTAGGCGAGAATTAATGGCTACGAACTCTTTCGTGAAAAGCGTGCTATTTAATGCGTGATTTATAGCTCACCTTGCCACATTGCAAATTCTCCCATACTCGATGTTATAACAGTATCAAAGTCAAAGCCAAAGGAAAGTTGTGGGTACATCAGCACTGAACCCAATCAGCAGTTCTGTCGTGCTCATTTGGCTTCGAAAATTTATACATAATTTCTACTAGGCGAAGAAAAAGTCGAGCACAGATTTACACCTGTCTAAAAATAAAACAAATATACAGACGCAAATAAAATAATTTTTACCTCTCTTCTTATGTACAAGATGACATAGAGTCTATAGAGATAATAAAGAGTTATTGAAACTGTGCGTCAAGTCTAACTACGAAAAATAAAAAGATAAATGGCGACACCCTAGACGAATAGCCGGAAATATAGCGTCTCCTCCGTTTTTAAAATCTGTTGATTATATTGCTTCATCGGATTTTATACTAGTCGGGAAATCTTCAATACATTAAAACGACTGGGAAGACCATTTTTGCTTGAGTGAATTTGTAGGTAAAGCCATAATTGAAATTAGAGTGGATACTCCTTATTGCACCAATTTGTAATATATTCATACACACTTTTGTATCTCCTCCGTTTCAGCCATTGACCTTCAACTTCCTCCTTAAGGCCACTTGGCAGATCATCAAGGGAGCTTCAGGAAAAGCGTTCGTTATTTATTACTTACACATCCCTGAATTGCCATGTAAAAATAGGTGTAGTACAATTACGTTTCCTTTAGATTTATGTACACACACATTGTAGATATTTCGATGGGTAATGGATGATTGAAAACTAATGAGTGCAATTGGGTATACATGAGCATTAAAGTTAAATTTCTATCAATGCGGAATCATACGTCACAACAGAGCTTAGGAGGACGCAAAACTCCCAATTAATGATTTGCGTTTCTGAAATTTCATCTTCAAATCTTCTTCAATCAACACTCTCAAATATCTAACTATAGTATATATACATACACGCGATGGAATATTCCAACCAATTGCCAGACAGAATCAGTGTGAAATGACGAATTCTCAGTGCTTCAATATTCGTCGTAATCCGTGGACTTATTATACTGAAAATAAACAGGGAACTTCCATTACAACACCCAGAAGTTGGGCGAAATAGAGAGTAGAAAAGAACGCCGGAGATTCAGTATAAAAAAAGGGTTTTGCAGAACCTCTAGTATTTAATACATACAATATATATACATATGTACATGTATGGCTGTGTACAGCTATCCCCTTAGTGGTTTTGATTCTTAAAAATACCATCGAATGACGCATAAGAATTATGTAACCTGAGACGGCACACATATTGTACGCGGCTTAAGTTTTACAAATTTATTCTGTTGTTCTGGGAATAGGTGGCCTGCATGAGTGCAAAATACGATTTTTCGCAATTGAAATTACACTGCCATGCCACGCAACAAAGTGGTCTGGTCAATCTGTCTCAGAAGGAAACTGAATGCATTGCAATTTCCATTTGCCATTACGTGTTATTTCCACCTGACATTATCAATTTATAAATGATTTCGAAACCTAAAATTAGCCCCGCAAGCCCGTGTATACGAGGATAGATAGATAGTCAAAGGAAAAAAATTGTGTACCCCAACCCCATTTAGAGTATTCATCCACTTCGAAAATATTCGCATTGCTTGGTATCCTGATCGGAATTCCCCCGAAATGCACTGTGTTGTGAACTTTGCTACTATTCGTTTTGCTCAAGCCATCTTAGTCTAATTGTAAGCCTAACGTCCTAATGCTATCTGTGTTTAGAACACATACCTTCGAGTAATATTTCATAAAAAGTCTTATTATGGCTAAGTAGACGATACCCTTTGCCTAAACTTTGATTATTTTGCACCCCGCCTCCCAATTACAGATATTCAAAATATTTCTTAAACCACTCTCATTTTCATTTGGCTTCAGTTTTTCTTGGCAGTATTCACTTCTTCACAGTTTGTAGGGATTGCTGTTAGTTCTACCTCTTGTTTATAATCTTGCACTACACTCTACAGGGTATATATAGCCAAAAAGAATTTAATATGAAAAACTAGCAGAACTTAAACCTAATAAGACCAATACGCGTAAGATATGCATTTATTAATCTGGAAATATAGTGGCGTGCTTTCATTATTGCAAGTTTGGGTGCTTCATGTATTGAATATCATAAGTGTTTATGTCAATGTTAATTGGAGACATCCATAAT
Source organism: Dioctria linearis (assembly GCA_963930735.1). Lineage (NCBI taxonomy): Eukaryota > Metazoa > Arthropoda > Insecta > Diptera > Asilidae > Dioctria > Dioctria linearis. Next base: position 302,080 of record OZ005740.1, on the reverse strand, counting down.
TCCTTGCAGTCCCCAAATCATTTAAACGTAAAAACAATCAGGGCCTCCTGCAATCACCGCAATTACAGCACTCAGCCAAATACCATTCCGTGGTCGAGTTGATATTGCTAGAGCTTTTAACCAACAATGCCGTTAATGGATTTCTTCAACCTCCCGCTCACCGAAATGCTTTGAAATCTCTCAGCAGCGATGGAAAATGATTGCCCCTGAGAACTTCACCGATGCACCTTAATTGACCGCAGAAAACTTTTCAATTGGACGACTTACATGTCACAAATATCCAGAGCCGTTCAATTTGTATGCTTCCAGCAGAGTGATGTGATGTAATCAGAAATAATTGTGTTCTGCGTAGAGTGCACTGATTTCTAGTTGCAAACCAAAGCAATGACGTAGAAAAGATACATGAAATTTATCAGCGAATCTAAGTAGTAGAGTTAAGAGTAGCCTCTCTCCGCATACATAACAAATAATTTCCCAAGTTGTGAAACATTTCTAGTTTAATTGAGGGCAGAAAAAAGGAAAAAAGTGGGAAGCACACTTGAGAGAGTAAAGTTTGCAGAGGGACAGAAATACCCACACAATGGTAACACTTTAATAAATCTATTTCCATTAAGGACAACCTCTGATTTGCGCAAATTTTTCCATTCAGCTTTATTGATTTGAAGGGAAAATCAATGAGTGCCCGGTAAAACCATTCGCAAAAAATTCTTCCAGGCAAAAGTGCGCGGTAAATTATATAAAGAACATTATTTGCTAACCGTACAAGTACGGCTACGTAGAAACACCCATTCGGATGCGCTCCAATTAATGCTTTTAGAGGCAAGTTCAAAGTGCAAAATCAAAGCAAAGATTAGCAAACAATTAAGGGTGGCGCGCGGCGTAAGCAATGCTTTCCTTACTAAGTCGAAAGAAAAACATGTTAAGAGTTAAGAGGCGAATTACTGTAAGAACCGCCTAAAGGTCAGGGGTAGTTTTGATTATTCCATAAAAAAAAGTCTTAATGGTGAGCACTGTATGAATGTTGAAGAACAGCATCTTAATTAAGCAAAATTTGTGGCTAGAAATTGCATCAAAAATCACTTACTAACACAAAACTTAATAAAAGCTGAGCGCGGTGACTATGGAATTAACGAGCTAATTTATTTCAAATTTAAAGGAATAATTTAAATGGATAAAAGATGGTGGAACTTAAACTGCACCTATCTAAGCGCTCTTCTGTATATCCTTAACATCCATAACAAAACAGAGCTAGGTTTTAGTTGGTTTTAAGAAAAACTTAAGAAAAGTAAACGCCTTTATATCTGGAAAATAGAAGAATGTTAATAACTTTTATTTTTAACGATTCTGAATTAAATCATAAATACTAGAAGAAAAGATGAAAAAAACAACCGCCTCGTCCGGGGTGGCACCTTTAGTCGTCCGGGTGACAGCTCTTACCCTGTGCTTCACCCTCTTGCATTTCTTAATTTTAACTACCCTATTAAGCCACAGATAATTTCAGTTGACATTGACCAGGAACGATGAAAGCGTACAAATTCGTTCCGAATTTACCGCATCATCATTATTTACGGAAATTGCTACACAATCAATTCATTGCGAGTGAAAATATTGTAAACATTATTTCCACACGTGCAGAGCTGGGCAATACTTAAGTAAAAAAAAGATTTAAGTACTACTTAAAGTACATTTTCGTTATTTAAGACTTTTTAAAAGGTATTTATCTATTAATATCTATTAACTGAACTCGATAAACTTCATTATATTACAGCCAACGTACAAAGATTCTAAAAAATTACTTTAAAAAATACTTCGAAAATTACTCAGTACTTTTTATAGACTTATTACTTAGTTACAAGTACTTTTCATACATGCGGTACTTGTACTTACGCTGAAATACTCAGGCCTTCGGTACTTGTACTTGTACTTAAGTACTTTTTCTTTGGTACTTGCCCAGCTCTGCACACGTGGCACCGTTTCTCTTTTAATCGATACCATTGGCAACTTTTTTGGTTTCAGAACTACTCTTGAAGGATCATGCTTCATCACTCCTTACTAAATTGTTGAAGTTGGATAATTATCTATTATCAAATTCATCCAGAAAAAAATTTAGCTAAGCGTACGTGGTTCTCTTTCTCTTTGGCTTCAAAAATACGAGGGATGGAGCCTTCTGGTAGACTCTTCCTACATAATAATAATAATAATAAGTTTATTTAACAGTTCATCTAATTCATTCCAGATACCCATAATTGAATATTAAAATAAACATCAACAATGACCCTAGGTCGTCTATCTTCCTACATAGATGATAACGAAATTTCCTTGAAATCGCAGTAGTGTAGCTATTCATAGCAATGTCTGATGATACGTGAGAATCTTCTTTAATTATTTTTTTTGATAGTATAGCTACGATTCTGTAATAGTTTGAAATCTTCGGTGGCATTTAGAATACCTTACGAGATTTTAGGCATGATCATGAAAAGCGATGTAAATTTCTTTCTATGATGAGTTTTTTATTATTCCACGATGAAATTTGAATAACACTGCGTCTTACTTCTACTTCCTCTGATAAACCAACATCTCTGACACTTGTTACCCTACCTTAGACCACCAAGTGGGCTTGTCTTACGTTTCTCCATAACAAAAGGGCTTTGCTTTTGCTTCTCGAATACCAAGTCAAGGTATAAGCTATATGCTGGAAGTAGAGCGGCATAGTGGTTAAGTACTTATGTATTATGATGGTAATTGCTAAAAATAATTGATATTGAAGGATTCTGTTTACTTTATTTTACAATAGCTAGATTTGGCCGGCGAAGACTGATAGATGCAGTGAATAAAACATTATTCGGGGCTCTGGACAAAGAAGACACCAGAATTTATGAAAACCAAAAAATAAATCTCAAGGATTATGAACATCATTTATTGGAACTCGTACAAGCCCAAATATCAATTGTGAATCAAACCACTAACATGTCTAACAAATTATCCAATATAAATTCAACAAAATGTTCCGAGCAACTAATTAGATAACCGCCGAGGTTAATATTGGTTTCCTAGAAGTAGAAGATGGGAAACCAAATTCCTTAAACATAACTCCAAGCCCATTCGAACATAGCCTATCGGTAATTCTAAAGGACATGCCACCGAGATTTCACACTTTAACTGATCATATTAATACAAGTATGTGTGAAACTGTAATTAACCCCTTGACGTCCGATTAAATTAAAAGAAATTTTCCATATCAATACAATACGATTTTTCATACATACAGTGATTAGAAATAAAACATTTTAAATGATCTTAAAATTAAAAAATTTCGTGAACTGAATAGACTTTTAACGCATATAATTCTAGGTAGGTATTTGTAACTCAATCTCTGACAATAATACTTAGTAATGATCACTTTTTATCTTCTTTAGAGCATCCTTTTCAATCTTCAACATCCTCCCAATTGGAAACTAAGCTAATTCTAACAAAATCTAGCTATGCTCCTTTTTCACCTAAACATTATTATTTATGATCAGTTCTCAGATTATAAGAAAAAAATTCGAACGAATTTTTTTTATTTTATGATTTTACTGTGGTGTCGGAAGGACTTTTCCTGGTTTATTTTTCTACACCCTCAGCTTTTATTCCTAGTTTTGTAATTGTTACTAGTCCTGTACCTTAAAACTTGTTAAGTAGCGCCTGAAACCGCATAATGTCCCTGGCACGTCATTGTACATTTTGGCATGGGAAACGTAAGACGTGCCAAAGACGTCATTGTACGCCAAGGGGTTAAGAAAATTCAATTACCATTACTAGGTAAAAGCAAAGTAAGTAATTGCGGTGTCACTTCTTCGTAATGAGAATGGAATTGTAATTGAATCCGCCCATCTCTACCGATCGCTGATCTCTCTCTTGATTCATAGAACTTATTGAGAAATCATCCTAACGACAAGTAATATTACGGCATTCAGCGGACTCAAACGGAGGTACCTCACTTAGGACGATATAGTCAAATATAATCAAATTTAATTAATTTAATTTAATGGTCAGCATTGTATTTTCTAGTTTGCTCAAAAACATCACAAAGTAGGTACAAGGCCTTGTAATGTCCAAAGTAATGTAAAGCCCATATGAAGCAATCAAATGTATTTTATTTTTAAATGCGAAGCAATCAATGCATTACAATCAAAATCTGCAGACCTCTTGACTAATCAAACGGAATGAATTTAAATACATACTCATGAATATACCCCCGAAAATCTATTTCTGTTCGATGATAATCGAAAATTTTCCTCATAAATTGTAACAGCTCATGTAAAATATCTGGCGATAGCTGTGACTTGATGCATTTGCATTGAACTTATGATTGGTGAATAAAATGGAATTTCAGAAACGTCCTCCCCGTAGTTAAGAGAATGCTAAAATAATTTTAGCGTAGCATGATGAAAAAACATGACAACGCCAAAATAAATGCCAGAAATTGCTCAGAATTGTGACATGGACAAAATATCTAACCTTGCGTAACTCCTTTAAAGCCAGAACGTCAGGCAGCCAGGAATAATATTTACTAGTACCGTCAAGTGCACGAATTGCTCACAAATAAGTTTTCTATTTATAAAAATGATTTCTGGCAGCCCCGATATGTACATATGATTTGGTAAAGCGCAATCCTAACGGAATTATGTAGACTAAAACGGATGGCTTTTGTCTGCTTTCAGAAGCTCCACACACTGCGATTAGCCCCAGTGATGTGCTTTTTTGAATAACCGCCAAGACATCGGCGCAATATGAGTTCTAGTTTCCGTCATTCACTATGGAATGGAGCAAAGTAAGCAATCTACCGTTGCCAGAAATTTTTTGTATTATCTGCATGGGAAAAAAATTGAAAAGCAATTTCCCTCCTAGGAATTACTAAAAGACGACTTGTTCGAATATTTTTGATATTTCTGCCTACTTGATCACGTAATAAAAGACGGAAAGTGTGCCTTTGCGCTAATCTATGTTAAATAGTGATAGAGATTTGAAAATGCGAAAAACCGTTAAAATCTAAAATCTCACTAACTCTAAATCACAAATATTTCTCGTCAACTTGTGACATTTTCTAACAATTTTTCAATTTTCAGGTGCCTTTCTTATACCCTTTTTGGTGATGCTAATCCTGGAAGGTATCCCTTTGTTTCTCATCGAATTGGGCATTGGTCAGAGGATGAGACTTGGATCGCTAGGTGTATGGAACACAATACATCCGTGGCTGGGAGGAATCGGTATATCTTCATGTATAGTAACACTTTTTGTTGCACTTTACTATAATGTTATTATTACGTGGTGTTTTTACTATTTATTCAACAGCTTTCGGGTAAGTAACTGGGGGTGCTGACTCTCCTATATTTCCTCTGACCAAATTTCCCTTCTTTCAGTTTCCTTTGCCATGGTCATCTTGTCCTCAAATAAATGGAACCGATATACCAGAGTGTGCACGTTCATCTGAAACTGCGTACTTTTGGTATCGTACAACTCTAGATGCAGCTCCATCAATGGATGATTCTGGAGGCCTCAAGTGGTGGATAGTTCTCTGTCTGCTGTTGTCCTGGACAATCGTATTTTTCATCGTAATGAAAGGAATTCAAAGTTCCGGCAAAGTTGTCTATTTCACATCACTTTTTCCCTACATTGTACTAACAATATTTTTCGTGAGAGGAATAACATTGCCAGGTGCCAGTGCCGGTCTAATCCATATGTATACACCTAAAGTAGAAAAACTTGGCGATCCCACAGTTTGGCTGGATGCAGCTACTCAAGTCTTCTATTCTTTTGGTCTCGCCTTCGGCTCTCTAATTGCATTCGGTAGCTACAATACTCCGAAAAATAATTGTGTCCGAGACGTTATCTTAGTGTCGTTCTGCAATGCAGTGACGGCAATCTATGCTAGCGTAGTGATCTTCGCCATTCTCGGTTTCAAGGCTACGGTCAATGTTGACCGATGTATCGAAGTGTAAGTATATATGATCGATTTGTTTTGATTGAAACAGTTCCGCAGACGTATGTAGAGTGCTCTTCTCATCAGCTATCATGTCCTCCAAATAAATTTTTTTAAATTGTTCTGTTACACATTTGTTGATTACAGCATGATTGTCAATTTGATGCAAATTTATAATAGCTGACATCTCCAATCCGGGTACTATGTCCCGGGTCAAACTTTATTGACAAATTCGTTGTCATCAATCGAAATTCAATTGCAAGCCTTGTCCAGCACTTGAGATGCTGTTAATTCCACGTGCCATCATAATACGCAACATTTTTACCGCATAATCAATAGGTATCCAGTGGCATATTAAGGACTACCGATTTTTTTTATCCTTTATATCTTATAATTATCATGAAAGTGAGTGATATGCACTTCACAATTCAATACGGAAACTGATCACAAAAACAGTAAATTTAAAGAGTGTTGCGAGGATATTACAAAACTGCATATGCATTGCATCACTCTTTCTTCCTAATTTTCATAACAGCAAGGGCAATTATTGATTGCTTCTTGATTGACTGGTGGGTGGCGAATCGATAAAGGATGAATGCCTTTCAATTGAAAGCACGAAGCACGCCCGCCGAGAATCATTTAATAGTGTGTCAATGAAAAGGCAGTTTAAGCACAGCGCTGCAGCTATTTTTAGACGAAAAGCTCTCTAAACGTGGATAAGTAGATAAGTGAGATGTGGTTTAATCAATAATACTTATATTAAATTAGCAATAATATATGCATGAGGTTATATAAAAACAGCCCATACATATGCAATAGTGTTTAGTCCTCAGTAGAGTATGGAAACAGACACTGGCGTGCGCACACGCACGTGAGTAATAAATTGTGTGCAATCAAAGCGCACATACTCATGAGTAGTGTGCGATTCTCTTGAGCATTCTACTCACGCACATGAGTGAGTAATTCAATATAAGGAAGCGCACACTGGCGTGCGCACACGAAATTTTTCACTGCTCATTACTCACGGGTGAGTAATTCAATATCAGAAAGCGTACACGAAATGTCTCAAAGCTCATTACTTACAAGGGAGTAATTCAAGGGAAGAAAACGCATACGAAATTTTTCATTGCTCATTTCCAACTTGTGAGCAATTTCATTTATGAAATACCTGCATTATGTAGAAAACGTGGATAATAATTAATATTAAAATTTTTATTCGCGAGTGGGCGCTTTCTTCCCTTGAATTACTCACTCGTGAGTAATGAGCAGTGAGAAATTTCGTGTGCACACACGAGTTTGCGCTTTCTAGTATTGAATTACTCACTCGTGAGCAATGAGCATAGTGATAAATTTCGTGTGCGCACCTGAGTGTGCGTTTCCTTACTCTGGTCCTCAGTTGGCTCACCTCGAGAATGACAACTGCTGTGAAAAGTCATGCCATGTCTTTCAGTTCTATTAGTAAAAACTAAACAAAAATGAAGTCAATTTAAATTGAAGGGCAAAACACATTCTCTGGAAAAAAAATCGTATTTTTAGTAATTTTTAGCATTTTTCGCTGAATTTAAAATTGCTAAAGTTATGGCTTAAATTTATAGTTTAACTTTTCTGAACTGTTTTACAGTGTGAGGTTTGGGTTATCCATGATAAAATACAATATACTTTTTTAATAAATTAATCTACATAGAGCAAAATTCATAATTACACAGTGCTGCCATCACTGGAATATACTTTAATCTCACAGAACTGGGAGATTCAATTTGGCTTGATATTTATGTAAACCATGAACTGGGTATAGCTTATCCTGAGCTTAAGCTCGAACTGAACTGTGCAACCCGAACTTAGAGAAGGTATGAAATAGAAAAACGAGTGACTTATGATCTGTAATAACTAGAACGAAAGTAAACCCCAAGAATAATTTGCAAATTTTTCTTGTGGCAAATGCTTTCGCCTTCGTGTCCAGTTGCGAGTAGTTCTATTCGCGTGAATATAAACTCGCAGAAGCAAATATTAATGATCGGTCCTATTCATCGATCACCTGATTTAGTATTACACCAATTTTAAAATATCTGGCATAACGAGATATATAAATACTGTTGCTTTAGCGGATCGTAATGGAATGAAAACTATATTTAAAGCTTTTTGAGATTTGCCACATAGTTATACAACTAATCTGAGCACACTTAATAGATCTGTAATACTCTTGCTTTGATCTTTTAGTCCAATTGAGTGCGTTTTTCATCCTTTTGCAAGAATACTTTTTAAGTAAAGTCTACATACTCACTGAACTGAAAAATTTGACATAAGCTTAGTTGTATACAGCTCAATGTTTGTAGTGCTCAACATCACAGTCACAAATCATTTACAATTCTGGATTGAACTGAGAACAGACTGCATAAGCTTCATAATGGCAAATAGAAAAACTTTAATAAAAACATTGTCGTGGTAGAAAAAGAAGAATCAAAACATTCTCTGGCATTGCTCTCTGTATAGGGCCTCATATTTTAGTTTAAAAAAAGACATGTCATGTTCTCGCCCAAAGCTAAAAGTACTTGAAATTGATAATTAATCCTAAAAATCTAAGAAATATAAGACGCCAAGAGACCAAAAAGCCTTAATTTATATTTAACTGGTACGGCTTCTTTATTTGCTAATAGATGTTGTGTTACGCTCATTACAGAAATAAAGGAATCCTTTTTGCTCATGATCTCCTTCCATCTAAAAACGTTACAAACGATATCTACGAAGATGTTATGAAAACAATAAACGTAAATATTTCGAACCAATGGGAACTGGAGGAATGCAGTCTCTCTACACAATTGGACAATGTAAGTTATTATACGGAACGCCTCAACTCTGATGATAAGTTCGTAAGTGACAGAAATTTTCTTTTTCAGGCCGCTGAAGGTACTGGTCTAGCTTTTATAGTATTCACGCAGGCTATAGTTGAACTGCCAGGAGCTCCATTTTGGGCGGTAATCTTCTTCATGATGTTGCTATCACTGGGATTGGGCTCACAAATTGGGATCCTTGAAGGCATGCTCTGCACACTCTTCGACATTGACATTGTGAAAAGGGTGAAGAAGCAACATGTGACGGGTGTTGTGTGTCTCTTCTGCTTTATCGTGGGTTTTATTTTCTGTACAGGAGCAGGTGAATATTGGCTGAAAATGTTCGACTCTTTTGCTGGGACAATTGGGCTCGTTGTGGTGGCTTTAATGGAAATGATTGCTGTTATATATATTTACGGACATGAAAAGTAAGTGGGAAAATGCAATATATTTCTCCATCTATATATATATGTATTCTAGGTTCACAGAAGATATTTATCAAATGACAGGATATCGGCCCGGACTATATTGGCAAATGACGTGGCGATTTATTGGACCTGCCATTATGGGATGCATTTTGATATCGTCTGTTGTTGTTATGATTATTAAAAATCCAAAATATGGTGCATGGAATTCTGAAACGGTAATTACACGCTATATAAATTTTAAAATTGTAAAGATGTAAAATTCGAGCCTTACATTTCCAAAGAACGGTTTTAGATTCAATTTGGAACTAACTATGTATTATTTAATGTATTTCGATAACCCTTGCAAACTATGACCGAATCGAGAGTCATAAAAAATCGCTTGTGGAAAATCTCTTTTTCAAAATTTCACAGTTTTTCAAAAATCCCATTTTTGTACCCTAGATGAAATCTAAAGGGTATACTAAGTTTATTCCGTTTGTAACGCACAGAAATAATGCTCATAGACAAAAATGAATTAGACACCCACGCAAAAAATTAAAAGTTATTTTGATTTTTGCATGTACGTCTGTCCGTCCGTCCGTCCGTGCGCACGATAACTCGAGAACGCGTGTACTTAAGAGAGCTGAAATTTTGTACACGCACTTTAAAAAAACAAAAAGTAAAATTAAGTTTGAAAATGTGTAAATGTAAAACGTGTACTTAAGAGAGCTGAAATTTTGTACACGCACTTTAAAAAAATAAAAAGTAAAATTAAGTTCGAAAATGAGACAAATCGGGCAACTCCTTCTTGTTTTTGCCATACAAAAATTTCGTTTTCCACTATATATTTCGACACTGCCTGAGAACGCGTTGATATAGAGAGCTTAAATTTGGTACACGGTGTTTTCATAGTAATAGTAAATAAAATTAAAAAAAATTAAATAATTCGGACAACCCATTCTTGGTGTTGCCATATAAAAATTAGGGTTTTTTACGGATGCTGTGAAAACGATCAGTCCAAGACATTTTTATTGCACTAAAAACTTCTTCGGAATACGACATCCTATAAAATTGGTTATAATAATTTTTTCGGTGCGACAAACCGTTCTAGAAATATATGCGAAAAACCACTTCAAAAATCAAACTTGCATAGATCGGTGACCATACGAAATTTTATACGGGCATTCATATCTAGGGTATCATAAGAATTGGTCTTATAGACCAATTCTAGCTTTTTTACTTGTTATAATGAGATTTTTCTACAATGCTAAGTAATAGTACCCAACCTGACCAACTTCTATCCAACAAAAGAGGTAACAAAGCCAGAGTTGCCTGATATATGCTTTTGTATTTCTTAGTACCTACAGATGAGCTTACAAAGTTTATTCAATGAGTCTCTATACCAACTTGTATGCTATTTCTTTTACAATAACTACATAAAAAAGCATCGTTAGTATCTTAACTGAAAATTTGATTTACATAATTGAAAAATTTCAGGGCTCCGTGGATCAAGCTAATTATCCACCCTGGGTAATGGGAGTAGCATTAGCTATGATTCTAGCAGGAGTTCTACCAATGCCTATTGTATTCCTAATGCGATGCTTCCAATGCCTTAAAGTTGATTTGGATATTCATCAAGGATCTATTCGTCGCAATGAAACTACAGCATCCACCAAGGAAATGATTGATGAGGACGACGTAAGTACACATCTTAAACACTTTTCGCAAATATATATAACAGGCATAATATAACAAAAAGAATCTTTGGTAAAGAAACAAATTGTGATAACAGAAGAGTAAAATTTTTGCAAAAACGAAGTTGTAAAAGCACTTGCAAAGCTAAACCTCTACAAATTTGCCTTCTTTAATAGCAGAAGCTTACATCAATATTTAACTTTTAAAGAACCAGTTCATCAGATTAGACTAGTCGCCTTATATGATTGGTTTAATCAGTTGGATTCGTTTCTCCAACTACAGAAAGGGGTGTGTGTTGAGGCATCAGTTTAGAGCAATAATAAATGGCGATTGATCTAATCTAAAGAATCGTTGCCTTGATGCCTGCTCACTTTTCATTAACTTGAATTGTAACAGAGGGCAAAAATTTTACTCTTTTACTGCATATGTATGTGTGATTTGCAACACATTTACCTATACACTGATTGACGCCAACAAAACCGTTTCCAGGTCAACATGAAATTTTTACACACACAAAACTCTTTGATTTGACATTCGATTCTATACTTTCATTAAGGATTTTAACCACAGTTGCGACGGAAGACAGCAGAATATTGCATTGCAGTAAAAGCAACAATTTTCTCCAGGACTTTTTATGGAGCGTGTATTACATATAGGAATCTGCAGTGCCGTCGGCCGTCGTCGTCGCAACTGTGTTTAAGCCATTAAAGCGTAGTCTATTATAATCGTTTGCTTTTGAATACTAACACATTGATTTACTAACAAAATATTTATTGCATTGTTTATCCTTCTTTTCACAAAAAATAATATCCGTTGATCCAACCCAACAAACGAATTCACGTATCATCAGGTTGTAAGTCCGGACTTGCCACCGCAAGATTCTCTGATGGCGACGCGCTTTACAATTGGAGACTTTGAAGTAAGTTAATGATCCATAGAACACATAACTTTCGTTTTTTCTTTCCTTTTTTTTCAATTATATATTTTGGTTCAACAATTTCTATTGAGTTCTATTCACAATTATTTTTATAATGATCTCCATCGGTATAGAAACATATATTTTTTCGTTAACAATTTTTAACTTGAGATCTCAAAAGCTGTCTAAAGCCATTACTTATTATCGTGTAGAACTAAAACCAAAAATACAAAATCCATGATGCCATCTGGAGCCGATGTGATGGACAACAAAAGAATTTGTAAAAATTTTGTAAAAAAAATAAAACTGAAAATCTATACTCGTAAAATTAACATACAAAAAACGGCCGTGATGGAGCATACTCGTACTTTTACTGGAACTAAGTGTAAAGACTCCTTTTAAAAGCAATTCTAATGTTAAGAGCCTACAATCACGTAGCCACGTGACTCGAACATCACGATCCAATATACACTTAGCCACTAAGCCACTAACATCTTACTACCCAAGAGAGGAATCTTTAAGACGGCTTCGAAACGATGACATCATGACAAGTATCTAACTTAAATGTCCATGGATAATACTCAGCTATCAACTAAAACAGACTTAAAATAAAACTAGAGAAATAATTACTAATAAAACGTTGACAATACTTAAAATTATAACTGGTAATTAAAATTTTGAGTAAATTTTCATTTATGGTGCATGCTGCTCTTTCTAGTGCACTTATGTATCTGTGTCGCTCTGTTTCTTGCATGTGGAACACTTTCAGGCACTCCACTGTTTTAGATAATAATATAAAAAATACACATGTAGGTACATATACAGTATATGGATTTAATTTTTCATTTAAAATACATACTTTTCGCTGCCATTCTTTTTTTGGCTCGACAATCAGTACGCTTACATGAATACTTGAGTTCTTGACTTAAAATCAACTTGGAACTCAACTTGGATTTTTGGTTGAATTAATTCCAATTATTTGACTTGAAATTTTCTTGAAATTTACCAAAAATCACAACCTGAATTGTCAACAATAATCTTCTTTTTGTTCCTCTTTACCATTTTCATAACTCGCAAATATGAAAAATTTTCAAGTACTGCAGTTGCGTTTACATGGATTTTGTCACGTAAATTGAACAAACATTTTTTGATTTACTTGACTCAAGTATACATGAAGTCAATGCGTTTACATGATATTTAGATTGCTTGATCTCTACTTGAAGTATACTTCAAGTATTCTAGTAAACGTACTGAATGTCTGCTGGCAGTGTCAATTCACATTGCAAGCCGACAACCATTGAGCCGTGTTAACCGATTTTTGCTTATGCGCTGTGCTGTGAATTTTTAGCCGATTTACACCATTCGCCTTTATACAGATTACCTAACCGCTAGTTTTGTATATGAACCATTAGCAAAGAATGTGGATACTTACTTAGATTTACTGATGATTTTTTTTTATTACGATTTCTCGTTCTTTTCTCTTTTAACAAGAATCTTCCCAATATAGAACTAAAACTAAGTAGGTAAAATGTTATGATAGCTTTAAGTCCATTATTGACGGTAAAAAGTAAGTAAGTAAGTTGGTTGAAATTCATACAAGCGAATTTAAATTGAATAAATCAAAAATTTTCAAAAATATCTCTTGCCGATTAACTGGGAAAATTGAAATTTTTATGTAGCAGCCCTTCGAAGTACTATAATTGCCTATTGGTCCATTTTCCATTTTCGAATGGAAACCTCGAATTACATACATAATTACCGCAATTCCAGCTAGCTACTCACACACGTCCTCAATCAACAGGCAGGCGCAATATACCTAATAACTGTACCCTTTGATTTCACCAGGCTATAAAAAGAAAGTACAGAAAGATTAGAAGACGTTCAGCGTTTTCCTTTAAAGCCTAGTACTAAGGTCCGCGCTAAGCTAAATTTTGTGTGAAAATTTAGTAAGCTAAAAGATATTGGCGAAAATTTATCCTGAATTTTAGCGAGAGCGGTACTAAGGTCAACGCGCTAAATTTGCCTTTGGGTTTTGATTAGAGATGGCACCACCAGTAAGTCTCCAAAAAATTTAGCTTGAATTTATCCGCCCGGGCCGTTCTTTAGCACGCTAAAAATATTTATTGTCAGAGTTCTGAGATTTGATAAATTTATTGATCGGATTTTTGTAGTTAACGTAGTTTTGTACGTCTTTGCTGTAAGTATGGATGAATTGGATTTCTTCTCGCGGCCGTATTTTCAATATCATTCTTAATATTTTTTTTCTAATTGTATATACATACATTATGCATATTGTTTTTATATTTTTAATATTTCTAAATAAATTTAACGATCTGTTTTTAAAAATATTATGACCGGGCGTTGTATTTCCGTAAAAAAGTTGCAAAATTCTTCTTCTTCTTGTTTTTAGTATATCTTTTCCCTGAGTCTCCGCTGTCATATTTTAGCTGCTAAAGAACGGCCCGATTTTGGAGACCAGCTAAAATTTAGTTTAGCGCGAACCTTAGTACTAGGCTTAAGTATTGAAGCAGTACGGTGCAACTGTGAATGTTGCTAAGTTAGCCAGTAAGCAGTACATTCCCAAATTGTAATAAAACAGACAAAAATGAGGCCAATTAGCTTGTACATTGCTGTCTTTATGTTCCAGGGCATGACACAAAGCGATTTTGACTCGCAAAAGTATTAGAGTAGTACGATTTCATACTTCTTTTAGCATTTGTTCTTATGGAAAATTGCATTAATTTCAACTTTAACTTTCTGCAAAATGTAAACAAGCCTCCGTACTAAAAGTTTGATTAATTTGTTGTTTAATTCTTAGTGCATTTAACAGTATAAAATTTGTTTAATAAAATTGTTTATATTTTTTCACTCATACACATAAAAATGAGAAATTGTGCTGAATTGTACTGCCTTCATACCACAAATGACGAAATACACAGAGAAATGAAAGCTCACTTTAAAGTGGGAGCAAATTATTCTTAAATAAGATCTATTTTTGTTTTGAACTGCTTTTCTTTTGAAAATAAATAAAAACCAAATTATACTGCCATAAAGGCAACAAATTTTCCTATAAAATAGGCCAATACCGCCCTTTTGATTCACAGCGCAGTGAGCAGGCGCAACTACCGAAAATATGATTCATTGATTTAAAAATACTTCGAGTCATGTTTGAAATGAAAAAACTGAATTATTCCTTTTTATACCCTAGATGAAAGCTAAAGGGTATACTAAGCTTGTCATTCCGTTTGTAACAGCATAATGATAGTAGACCAAAATGGATTAGACACCCATGCATAAAATTAAAAGTTATTTTGTTTTTTGCATGTCCGTCCGTCCCCAGCTGAAATTTTGCATATGGCCTTTTAAAAAAAAGTAAAATTAAGTTCGAAAATGGGACAAATCGGGTAACTCCTTCGTAGGGTTGCCTTTTAAAAATTTGTTTTTTCACTATATATTTGGACACCACCTGAGAACGCGTCAAAGTCGTGATCTGAAATCTTGTACATAGTGTTTTCATAAAAATAGTAAATATAATTTCAAAAATGGACTAAATCGCGCAACCGCTTCTTAGTGTTGCCATATAGAAATTTAGATTTTTACGTATATGTACTGTGAAAACGATCCTATACAGTCCTATACAGTGTTAATGTACTGAAAAGTTCTTCAGAATATGAAATCTAGAAATATATGCGAAAAACCACTTCAAAAATCAAACTTGCACACATTGGTGACAACACGAAATTACATACAGGCAGTCATCTAGGCTATCATAAGAATTGGTCTTAAACCAATTCTAGCTTTTTTACTTGTTTCACTTCTTTTGCACGTATTTGCAAAAAAGAAACTTTGTAGTTTAATTTCATAACTTCAACTTGCCTGAAAAACACCTCCCCGGGATTATATCGGAGATTATTGCAACAGCACCGCACAGCACAATTCATTATTGAAATATTCTCCCGTTTATTAACTTAAGTCCAAGGCTTAATCACTAAAAATATTACTTCGAATGTTTTTATTTAAAATTAGCACAATTAACGGAACAAATTGACATTTTTTAATGAAATAACACACAAAATACAAAACCCAGCGTCTGACGTTTAATTCGAATTGAGACAATTGACATTAGCAAGTTAACTTGGTAAAATCCTTCTTGCCTTTCCACCCCTTCGCTTAAAGAACGACTTTCCCTCACACTGAGAGGGTTTTACACAATTATTTTACTGCCTTTAGATATACTATATGTTCCAAGAATTGTAGGTTTTCACAAGGGATTGTGTCACTTCACGGTAAAAAAAAAACACACCTGCCTTATATAGAAACTTGTAGACTAACCTCAAATGAATATTTCTCATAATATAGATATTAGAAATTGTATCTACATAATATGTATTAATTAAGCATGTAACATAGCACCATGTTCTGCTTTGCGTGTTAGCTTTTAATGCATTCTGCTTCCACCATTTATGATTTACAGAATTTCAATAAAAAAAATATAAGGTAAATTTTAAGTGTTGCCTAGAAATATAAGACATGCATGCATGATGCGGATTAGACGAATAGTCCATTGGTAGATGTAAAACATAAAAAAAGTAAACATTAACTAGCAAGCCAGAAAACTGAAAATAATCAATAATTTTTATTCCCCTAGGACGATGACGATGATTTCAGTGGTCCAGCGCTTGGTGGTCCAGTTGGGGTTCGAAGTGATTCCGACGATGATGACGAACCACCAATGATGCGCAATTCTCGGACACCAATAGGAAACCACCTATCAGTGCCTGCTACCAGAAATAAAGCGTTTAGAATGGAAGTTGTTGACTGTTTAATAGATTCACCATAAGGATATCACCTAAAGTAGGGAAACTAAAATATTAAGTTATTAGTGCACTGAGAAATATTTTTTTCTACTATTTTTTTTTTATACGAAAAATTAACTAATCTCTATCCTCTGTTAATAGTTGGGAGTATGTGTATTTGTACAGTTAGTTCACTATTTTTCTACTATTATTTGCATTAAGTTTATAGTTTCTCCGTTTTAAATATTCACAGAGAAAAGATTTGTATAGCTTTAGTGAGTAATCATAGGATTTAAGCAGTTTTTAAGTGAAAACAAAAAAAAAATATATAAAAAAGTGCCAGGTACGAATTTTTTATAATTATCGAACAAGTGTGATATGTCATTATATGAATATGCCTGTAAAATAGAACTCATAGCGTTAGTAATTTATAACGGAGACTTTTTTATAACTTTAGCATTGAGATATTGTCAATTGTTGAAAATTTTTACCTTTTTTTTTATTATAATTATAACTTTTAAGCAATAAGCATTGTTCGTTACGTATATGAGCCTTTGTGAGGCTCAAAATTCATATGAATGAAAACTTAAGAATCCGAATCAATCACTACTTAAGCTTAGTGTGCACCACGAGTAAAACGAAACTTTTCTTGATCTCACAATGAAATGAAAGACGGAAAAAACAATTCTCCACTATGTGTGCAAAATAACTAAACAGCTGAAATTTTGTTATTTAACAGATGGAATTGAAGAATTTTAGAAATTTTTATTTTTACGGTTCTAAATTAAATTAAATTAGCTACATTGATACAGTTGTTCCCGCTGCAACCGCTGCATTGATATTTCTATGCCATATATTTTCTAAATAGAATTTAAATTTTATTTACGAGAGTTAACGTTTCGAACATTTTCAACTTTTATCACCCAAATAAAAATTGAAAAGCAAAAGTACGCATTTCAAATGAAATGGATAAAATAGAGAGTTCTATTAGATCCATTTAAAGGCCAATATTGCATTGCAAAGCGCTCTTTTCGTTTGAAATGCGGAAATATCGAATTAGAAAGTTGTCCGTTGCAGATTTTGTTTGGTAAGATTTGTATGGGATTTTCCTTTTCGGTAGAGGTGCATACTAGCAACTGGTTAACTCTCCATCACACTATAGCTTGCTAATAAGAGCATACCCTAATCATGACTCGACATCAATAAATTGTGACCCACACTAAATAGCATAGGTGCAGTCTTATCAGTCCCAGTACTGGAGTATTCCAATAATTGAAACAAAAGCGACCATATGGACTACTTACTTTTTTATTGCTTTTGGATTCTTAAATTATTAAAGAAAAGTATAAATTAGATGTAACCATACGAGTAAATTGAAAAAGCAAAGAACTAAATGTAAGTCATAGCTTTCATCGGGATCGGTTATTTTCGAATGGATAATCAGAAGTACATATCTGTTCGAAAGAGATTCTCTATGCTCTTATTGTTGGTTGAGAGAATATCTTCCATATTCCCTTTTATTCCGGTTAAAATTTGTTCTTATATAAGACATTCGGAAATTATGTGCTTCTCCACAGTTACTAGTATCTTTTTTAGAGGATAACTAGGTGGAGGGATTCTTTTATGAATCAAGTCATGAGCAGTTTTTATAGGACCAATTCTAAGATAATTCAACTGTTATGAATATGAGATCTGAGATGATGTAATGTTGATGGATATTTAATGTTCTCGAATCTTAATGGTGAAACTCGACTGAAAATGATTTTCTTTTTGCAGTAGTAGTTTTTCTTTTTTTTTTTATTTATTTCCTCAAGATACAAATAACAAATCTCATGCAAAGCTATAATAAATCTAATTTTTAAGCTTCCAGAAAAAAAAACTAATAAAAAAGATTTCAAAACAAAAAAAAAAGCAAAAAATACAGAAAAATGTTTTAAAGTATTAATTAAAGTTATATTTTGGTGCTCTGAAAATCATCGTTTGGTCGTCAAAGTAATTTTAAAATCATTGCTTAAATTAATTATTAAAATGTAGGAAAAGTTAAGTGTATGAATTTTAAGTAAAACAAAAACGTGAAAAACAAACAAAACACCTAATAAAAAGGTACAAGCTAGACGATATTGACAACTCTTAGAATTAAAAAAAGATGTAGTAATATTTAAAAAAAAAATGGTTTAAAAAATATGCTCTAAATATTTATTCGTAGATTAATTCGTATTTTGTTTCCATTTTTTTAAATTTTTTTTTCTGACAATGTTTCAGGTACAATTGATACCTCAAACCCCTAGAAACCACCTAAAAATGTTGCGTATTTCTGTATTAACTGTATTTCTCGTTTCCTAAAAGTTCTCAAATGATGTAAATAAACAAATATTTCGGTAAAACTTAGCTATAAGTAGTTTGTAATATATTAAAAACAGAAGAAATTGTGATGCAAAAGTAATGTAAAGTATAGCGATAAAATGAAATCTTTATTGGTGATAATCTGAATTTGAACTGGAAGTTTATTTTTAGTTTTATTTGTGTATTTATTCCTTTTCTTTTAGTTATAAGTATACTACACAATTATACTCTTATGTGTTATGCATCTCAAATAAGTAGCCGTTTAAGACAAAAAGATTTGCCAAAGAATAACAGGAATATTTGGATTGGGCAACAACATTTTGAATTGGTGCAAGAAAACAATTAGGAAATTCTTATGATAAACTGTAGATTCAAAATTTAGAGTTAATGTTATCATGTTACGATGTAAACAAATGTATTCTATTGATGCGGTAATTTATGAAATTGACGCAGTTAAACTTTATTTTGTTTTAAATTAATAGTCAACACGAAATAGACGCACACATTCACAGCTTCATGAAATGAAATTTGAGGAATTGAAATATATTTCCTCTTTTAAACCATTTTCGCATCAAATGGAATTTTTATCAGATAGGATGTAAATTCGTTTGTATTAAATGTCAGAGGAAGAAATGGCACTTTGTCCTGTTCAAATGCAACCTTGTCCATCTTAAATGAACCACCACCATGATAATATTAAATTCAAATTCAAAAATTTTTACTTGTCAAAATTAAGGATTTTTGTAATCGGTATATCGAAAATTATAATGGTGTTCTTTTGTGTACTTTGTTCTAGAGCTCCCATATACTGGAGAGAACAAATTGTTCTGTCGATTAAAGCGAACTATTTGTACTGTTCGCTTCATTTAAATCTGTCTATGAAAATGTATGAGGCGTTCTTTTGTCTATCTTTTGTTCTGCTCTGTTCTGCGGACACAAAAAAACACAGCCATATAATTCATTAAATAGGAATTTAAGGGGTCGATTTGCTCACAATTCTATGGGTTTGAAATCGAATCCCAGCGGGACTCTCTTTTAGTCGAGATATTTTTCTGACATCATACATATTGCACCTCAAAGCCATTGGATTGATGTAATTGTCAATGTGAGTGATATTTCACCTAGTGGATCGGAGTCCACCAAAAATACTAGATCCAATTATAATATTTGTTGATAAAAAAAAGGAGTTTTACATCTGCCCCATGTATCAAGGGGGGTTTGAAGAGAAATTATAGGGAATTAGTCAGACGTTCATTCGAACGTTAGTATGTAGATGTATGTCAGTAATATTGCTGAGCCCTTAGATAACATAAAATGCATCCCAGCTACCCATCAAAATGTAATAGAATATACATAGTTATCGGTGGTCTGTTTAGTATTTATAATCCTTGAAAGTAATACGGAGTAAACTAAATGTCTGCATTTAGTGTCGTTAGTCTGTTTCTCTGACTAGCAGATTAGAATGTAACCCAAGTATATTCGCAAAGATCTATAATTCTTGTTTGAAGAAACAAGATAAATACTAGAAAAAGCTTAATTTAAACTAGTAGCAGTAAGATTTCGCACAATTTAGACTGTAATATCGCCACTAAATTCAGGAATTTAGGTTATTCCTGCATTCAGTACTTGCACAGCCTAAGATGATCTGCGAGTGAGGACAGTATTAGCGTGCAAAGTAAGACCAGACCATAAATATTGTTTTATTCTAGTCAAGTACACCGACTTTACATATATTTGAAAATTTTATGTCGTTTGATAAAGGTAAATCCCTTGTTGTGAGCTCTCAATTACAAGCAACAGGACCAAGTACATAAATTACATGAAAACAGATCGTATTTGGACAATATTGTGTTCCGTCATTTCAGGATAGGCATTAAACCAAATGCTAGAGTAAATTAATGAACTTTAAGAAGATGTTTAAAATTCCAAAGAATAGTACAAAAAATTATTTAAATTAAAACCAAAATTCAAATCTACCCGAGAATTTGATACCCTCTTATAATCGAAATCGTAGTTAAACTTTCCGAGCTGCTGAATTCGATCAGACCGAAAGGCAATATGGATGAAAATATTTTTTGTTGGCATTTTTTTTATCGAACTCAAGGCGAAAGGATAATTTTATTTTATTATTTAATAGAGTAAAGTTTCCAAGTAATAAGAAGTAATAGATATCAGAACGGACCACTTGAGACAATTTTTCGTTAATTATTGCTCATGCAGTCAATGGTTCAAGCACGCAGCAGCCTTTAACCATAATCAAACACAAACTCTATCAATGAATCAGATTTGTCAACAGGTCTATAAGAGTTGCATTTTATACAGGCAAAGTTGCACTTATTTTTATTTTTAAAAGCAATTTTACTGTAGTTTTGACATTATCAGACAATTACCTACTGTTTATTTTTTTGTTTCAGTTTTCATTTATATCTTCGTATATCATTTTCCTCTGCTAAGATGTTTAGAGACAACTCTTCTCATACTCTTCTACATTCGTGTTATAATTTTATTCTTTAGTAAATTGAAAAGGACTTACAAATTGGTTTGTATGAAATTCTCAAATTGCAATCTTATTGTAAGATCTGATCACAATCTTCAAGAAAACCTTTTCTGTAAAAGAGTACAGTCCTGACATATTTTTAATCAATCAGTTTTCATACGGTTTTCAATATTATTATCCTGAAAATGCACTTCGCTTTTCTGCAACAAGGAACTAACTTCTACCAAACTGAACAAAGCCTTGCCAATCTACTACTCAATCTCAAACAGTGTAAAGGCATGACTATATTACTCTAGAATCTAGATCATAACAAACTTACTGGTTCTATTTATTTATATTCCAGTCCCAACAAACTGCTCACAACAGGATAACCACCAAAATGTCTTTATCATTATTGTACATTAAATTACCGGCGTTATCAGCACCATTTTCCACTATAAATTTAAGGGTCTTGATATAAGAAGACTGTACTTGACAAAATTATAGCATTTTAATGTAACCAACAGATTTTTTTGTTGGCACTTGGTGAAACCTCATTTTCAATTAAGGAAAACTAAAACACTTGTTAAGTTTCACAGAAAATATATAAAATGATTTATTTAAATTTAATTTAATTTAATTTAATTTAAGCCTAACGCGTTTCGATCTCAAAGGTCATCATCAGAGGAATAATTAATACATAAAACTTTTAAGCCATCGAATCAAGCATCATTACCAATACATACTAAAAAGAAAATTGCATACAAGCAAATATTGAAATGAGAAAACTAATGAAAATGAAAAATCTAATGTGCAATAAGCACAAAATTGAAAAAAATATTAAACTCTTGCATAGGTTATCGGCCGGGAGATTGTTAGATAAATACGAAATTAAATGCAGAAAAAGAAAAAGGCAGTTTCATGTTAAACAAACAGACTGATTTAAAAAATTCAATCCTTTTCTTAAGTCCGCTTTTGTTGGATTAACATAGTTTTCTCATTAGAATATTTGCTTGTATGTGATTTTCATTTTAGTATGTATTGGTAATGATGCTTGGTTCGATGGCTTCAAAAGTATGTACATATTAATTAGTCTTTGAGATCGAAACGCTTAGGCTTAAATTAAATTAAATTAAATTTAAATAAATCATTTTATATATTTTCTGTGAAACTTAACAAGTGTTTTAGTTTTCCTTAATTGAAAATTATAGCAGTAGTATGTATAATGGGCCGCATACAAGAAAATATCCCAAGATAGGCCTTTATAGTTTAGATCACCGTACAGAACCAAGGGCCACTTAGACCAAATATATTTGTGAGCTACATGAGCTCCATTTTCCTTCTAAGCTGCAATATGTATAAAAAAATCTTGCTTGACTCCGTATTCCTCTAGATTCTATGCGGTCCAGTAAGATAGTTTAATAATTTCGACAATGATTGGCCTTGATCTGCCATTTCTTAACCCGGTGGAAATATTATTGCCTTCATGTTTACCAACCATATCAAGCCGCTTCTTTTGATGAGTTGGTTCCAGTCCCCGTAAACTCGGAATACAGAGACATTTCCAATCCTTCTCAACCTGTAAACAGGCCCTGTGTTATCGCTATCAGTGACCGTCGGCATTGTGCTTTTAATAAAAACTTAATTAATCCAACGACCACTTGCAGTGCGATACGTTTTCTTTGGGACACTATGTGACTACCATATTACATTGTACGTAGACTTTCAACTCTCCTAGTTTGTATAGAAACATAATACGTTCCATATGCTCAATTCTGCTGGGAATGGAATAATTTTGATTTTGTCCTTTTCAAATCTGACCTTAAAAATATTTTCACATAAAAATGCTGTGAATAGTTAATAATAATTCAGCTAAGCTAAATATTAGAGTAAATTGAAAACAGGTATATGTGGTAAAAGTTTTCAGGCCACAATAATATATATACATAGATCTGTATATGTATACATACATATATAACAAAAAGTATTATAAGTTAAGATAGAAAAAATAAAGTCTTATACGTAATTGTTCGCAAAACTAGAGATGAGGAAAATAATTGACTCGCACTATTCGATACAAGTGTTCCACTCGTTCGGAAATAAAATTATAGAAAGGCATAGTAACTAATATCCCGAACCGTTTCAGTAGTTATCTCTAATTTTTGTATTGTTGTTATTTTAGTTTTGGCCTAAATTGTTTATGCAACATTCAGTTTAGTTCACAACTTAACTCTAATTTAACAAAAAAACTCATTTCTGCTTAAGAAACTTAAGAGTGGAAAAATTGTGATTTAAACTAGTAATCAAAATTATAAGGAAAAAATAATTTTATTGGGTGTCTGAAGACTTCTCTTAAAGTTTTATTATAAATTATAAAAAATAGTTGTATTACTTATTATGGAAAAGTTAAACCAAACCTTGTGAGAAGATCACTTATGTAAAATCCTCAAAACA